>JAAGEH010000389.1:9020110-9156739 GCA_011751065.1 Lasiurus cinereus
ATATATATATATATATATATATATATATATATATATATATATATATGAATAATTGTCTGCCACTCACATCTTCTGGTCAATAATCTCTTCAAGCAGAATGTCCATTCACATTACTACAATTATCAAATCATCGCATGAATTTTGTGGAATTATTATTATTTTTTGTTTATTTTTTATTCCACAGAAAGTTTCTCCTATTAATCCTATTACTTTCTGTCTGAAGATTGGGAATTTTTCCAGATCCCACAAACGATGCCCTCATCCCAACTGCCAGTAGTTTCAATCCTACAACATTCTCCATGCAGACCAAGGGGGAGTTGTTAAGAGGAATCATAAAACAAAGACAACAAAATATTGACTTTTAGGGTCAAATGTTAAGATATCACAAAAAAAGTAAAAAGATTTAAAACATATAGTTCTTCCAGGAAAAATCAAGGGAAGTACAAAGGAACTGAAGTTCTTTATCTGAGAAGGAACCTGCACTCTGTCAAGGCCAAACCCAGGGGAAGACTCAGTGATTTATGGAGACCCTGTTTCCTGTTCCATTTAAGAAAAAACAGAAAAGGGGATTTATATCATAGCTAAAGGGATGGGGATTAGATCTCAGCCTTTTATTTATCTGTTTGTGTGTTTATATAATACAAGATGACAAATAGATGTATTAAGTCAGAATAAAACTATGTATGGCTTTAAGTCTTGACTTGACCTGCAGGCTGGAGGATTAGGGTAAGGAAATAAACTGTCTTAAGATTCCACAGAGTCAAATTGGTTATCACTTTTGAAAACCTACATAGACTGTGATTAATAATAGTTATTTCCAGCCTCTAAGCCTCATCCTCACTGGATATGCTTTGGAAAGCCACTCTTCCATTAAATATAGATTTGGTTTCTAAGTCACTTCCAGCTCTTGTTCAATTCCTTTTTATCTTCAACAAGTCATATCATACCTTCTGAGTATTAACTGTCCCCAGGAACCTGTGTCATTTACTTAATAAAAGCAATGTAAAATGAGTGATAAGGACTATTAGATACCTTGATGTTTTAGAAAAATTAGTCTATAAATATTTTAAGGGTTTTAATAAGTATGAAAAAGATCAATTAAAGAATATATAAATAACCCATGGACACAGACAAGAGTGTGATGTAAGACCTCGGGAGCTGTGGGAAGGGTGGAGGGAAGTGCAGGGGGGCCATGAAAGACATTTGTAATAGAGTCAACTATTTAAAAGTAGAATATTAATATTTAAGTGAGATGGACCTTAGGGGATTTGAGTTTCCTTTGGGAGGGGGATGTTGCAAAGAAGGGACTGAATGGAAAAGAGCATAACTACATTGCCTTGAGCAAATTGCTGTATTCTCTTGGGCCTCAACTTGTTGATTTGTAAAATGGAGGGTTTCAATTGTGAGTATTCCTAAGTCTCTTTCTGGCTGTAACATTTATGAATAAAATTAGAGCTGAAATTAGAACTCAGAGTTCAAGATTTTTAGTTGTCTGCTTAGTACATTTTAATAGTCTTTTTCTCTTTTGTCTGCTGTATGTGCCTGCAAGATAAACTCAGTAGTTAGCAGATAAAACACTCTGTCTCCTTCTTAAACCTCTCTGCTTTTCCCCCCGTATGCCTCCCCATCCCCTCACACACACACTCCTCAATCTGGTTGTTGAAATTATAAAAGCTAAGATAGGGAAGGTCCAGGGCAGATTCTTAGACCTGCTACTCCAATCAATGGAGTCTCAGAAGTATTCTTGTTTCTGAATCAGTGATTCCCTCCTTCAAACTCTCACACTTATCTCTTTGGTCAACCATTTAAAAAGATGAAGCAAAAAATGCCTTGCCCAGCAAGAAACTGATGCAGTTGGCAGAAAAGAAAAGCGAAGATCTTCCCTGGCAGGTCAAATCTAACTGCCACAACACAGACAAAGCTACACCGAGAGAGAAGAGGCAGACTCAAAAGAGTTGAAACTAAAAAGGAAACTATTTTGAGTTCCTTTCACCAAAAACTGTAACATATTTGTGCTTTGTTATCCAGCCTCCTAGAACGCTCGGAATTTTCTTCATTACTACCATTGTTATTGAATTTTTTTTTTTCCCCCACTTGCTAACAAGCTATCCCTGGATTAGCTGAAATATTCTCATTGGTTTTAAAACCCGGAACTGGGCTTTCATTGAACTGTTGTCATGCCTTAGTAATAACTGGAGGGTCAGGAGACTTGCAGTCTGGTCCAATACCTCTATTCTCCTTTGAAGGAGCCTGCCTATATTGGGTGTTAGCCCTTCCTCACCTCTCTACTCCCCCACGAGCTGGTTTTTGCTCCCCTCTGATAAATCTATGTCCATGATGGTCACCAATGACTTCTTCGTTCTACAACTGCTGTCAATGGTGCTTTCATCTGAACATGGCACATTTTTCCTCTTTTGTTTCCCGTGAACCAGGCTTGCCTGCTTCCCCTGCTCTGGACTTCCCAGCACTAAACCCCTGTAATGCAGGACCCATCATCTAACCAGCTCTTAGAGTGATTGTTGAAAAGATCCTATCTAATAAAGAGGGAATATGCTAATTGACCATCACTCCATCACAAAGATGGCTACACCCACAGCTGAGACCAAGTTCCCATAAGGAGTCTTAACAAGAAATCAGCAGGGACCTGAAGCTATGCCCTCTCCCACCGCTGTAGGGCTTGACAGGAGACCTCAGTTCATGTCCCCCACCCTGCAGGGCTTGACAGGGGACCTCAGGCCATGACCCCACCTAGGAGGGCTTGACAGGGGACCTTAAGGTGCACTTCCCACCCTGGTCTGGGCTAGGGGACCTCACACTGTCCCCAACCCCAGCGCCAGGCCGAGGGATCTCAGGCTGCTCCTCCCACCAGGTGGGGCTTGACAGGGGACATCAGGTCACGCTCCTGGCCCCAGCACCAGGCCAGGGGACCTTAGGTTATATCTCCCTGCCTGGCTGGGCTTTACAGGGGATCTCAGGCCATACCCCCACCCAGTGAAGCTTGACGGGGGACCTCAAGGTGCACCCCCAGTGCTGGCTCAGGGAAACTCAGGCCATGCCAATGCCCAGCTGGAATTGACAGGGGACCTGAGGCTGCATCTCCCTGCCAGTGGGGCTTGATGGGGGACCTAAGGCTGCACCCCCCTCCCGGTGCTGGGCCAGGGGACCTGAGGCTGTATCCCTCGGCCTGGCAGAGCTTGACGGGGGATCTCAGGCCATGTCCCGCACCTGGCAGAGCTTGATGAAGGACCTTAAGGCACAGCCCCCGCCCCAGTCTGGGCTGGGGGACCTCAGGCCACATCCCCTCTCCTGGCGCTGGACCAGGGGACATGAGGCCATGTCCCCTGCCCAGCAGGGCTTGACAAGGGTGGGAATGGCTGGGTTTGAATCTAGCCCAATTGGGGGGAGAAGGCGTAGGTTTGGGTCTCATGTGATTTTGAGGTGCATGTGGGTGGATGGGGACTTGACTCTGGGTCCTGTGGTGAGCCCCAGACTCTGACAGGAGGAAGGTTTTCATATATATTTTACTAATTTTCTTGCACCTCTGATACTGCTATTATAGAGAAAGGGCAAATAGCAATATTAAATTATGTCCTCTAATTAATCCCCTTTTAATTGAATGAATTCCATGCACTGGGTCACTAGTAATTGCATAAAACACTCATCACTGAGCCCCTATTTTTTCCTCATCTTTTCAAATTAAAAGATTGGACTTCAAACTGGAAAGTATATGATCACATCATCTTCTTCTGGAGGCTTTATGAATTCAAGAGTCAAGTATCCTCATTCAGGGGGGAAAAAAATCACTCCATAGAAGATTCTGGAATCTAGCACAAAAAAGGAAAAGTGAGTTTCTAGTATTTTCCTTTTTAAGGTCCCAGAAGGAAGGCATCAGCACTTTTAGGTTACTGAGACCAAAGCTTTGGATATGTAACAAATTCTGCTTAATAGATAGGAAATAATGCACAGATACCTAATACATAAGCATATAAATATAAAGGATTTAATGGCATCATTATCTCATTTTCATTGGAATATTATCTAACTTCCTATGTTGTGTATTTCAATAAAATTCAACTTCAACTTGATAAATTGAACTGTTCTTTTTAGCAGTATCTGCTTATGAAACTTAATGATACTTATACAGATCTATTTATATAAGAACATTAAAATGGTTCTGTTGTTTCTATGTCAATTCATTTGTCATGATTCGCTACATAATTCCTTATACTCATTCTTTTTAGAGTATATAAATAAACTTCCTAATTACAATAAAATTAGAATAAGTAAAAGAAGATGTCGATCACACAAAATCCCAACAAAATTATATATAATACATAGGTTCTATATAATTTTTGAAAAGAATATATGTACTACCATCTCTGAAAATACTAACACATGATCAAAAAGGTATTTAGGAATAAATTGTCATTTCAAAAACATATCTTACCAAGAGTATTCACATGATTTTTAAATAGAAATCTCTAAACACCTTATTCACAGTTGACAGTGGTAATATACCTTTTAAATAAATAAAGTAGTCAGAAAATTAATGCTATTTAATATTCCCATTAAATCGATGTAAACACTATCCACACCTCTTCTCTCTCAACAGCTCAATCACCAAGTGTGGATGCCACTAAAACTTAGCACCAGAGACCTTGGAGAAGCACAGGATGAGAGCAGAGTTCAGATGTTAGTTATCCCAGGCCATGCTTCCTGACACAGCTGTCCTCCAATTATCCTATTGTATCCACCTCACAGTTTTAGCAGCCAGGAAAGTGGGTGGAAAGAAACAGAGCTGACAGAAGCCAGTTCTACCATGTCATAACTGCAAGAGTTTCATCAAAAGGTTGTTGGAACTTGAGGACTGAACAAGAGCTAAGTCACATATTTATTACCTGTGGAATGGCTAAAGGCATTTACTCAAATCTGAAAAGGATGCATTAAATTGATTGTTTGCTCCAAGACAGCTCAGGGAATCTTAATCTTTATGTTATTGCCTCCTACTGGCCAAACACCTGAACAGCCATAGGCTATTCCCCAATATGACAATGAACACTGTAGAGCAGTAGTTCTCAACCTTTTTAATGCCACAACCCTTTAATACAGTTTCTCATGTTGTGGTGACCCCCAACCATAAAATTATTTTTGTTGCTATTTCATAACTATAATTTTGCTACTGTTATGAATTGTAATGTAAATATCTGTGTTTTCCAATGGTCTTGAGCTCTACTTGTGGTTGAGTAGCAAAATTACAGTTATGAAGTAGCAACGAAAATAATTTTATGGTTGGGGTCACCACAACATAAGAAACTGTATTAAAGGGTTGTGGCATTAAAAAGATTGAGAACCACTGCTGTAGAGAGACGCTACCCTTTGAAGTATATATCTCCACCTTGCCTTAGGACAATGTGTGCTAATAAAAAGCAAGGGGTGAGAGGAAAAATGGCAGTGTAATAGACAGATATGTCCCAAATCTTGTCCCAGAGCAGATAGTAAGAACATCTGAGTGTTGCTGGTGAGTTGAGGGACAGTTATACTCCAGGGGACAGTGGGGGACTGTTGGACGGGGCTCCCCTTACCAGACGGCCCCCACTGCTGCTGGGTTCCATCCAGGAGTGACCAGCTCAGATGCAGATACTGCACCATCTTAAAGGGGATAGTGGATATTATAAGAAGTCTGAAAATCAATTACTATGGCACCCACCTAACAGATGCGAACTGCAGAGCATGTGGAATCAGAGGCGCTCTATGCTCCACCACGGAAAGGTCAGATTTCGCCTGGGATAAGGTGAGGTCCCTGACCCCAGCACAAGTGAGAAATGTGTGCTCCCTTCTTTCGTATTCTCTTTCTTTTCTCTCTTCTTTTATTTTTCCTTTTCCCAATTTATTTTTTGCACTCATTTTTTCTTTCTTTTACTTTTTCTCTTCTTCTTTCTCTTCTATCCTCTAATTTGCCTTTCTCTGGTAGTCACCTTTATTTGGGATTGTTAATATCGTGAATACATTTCTATTCAGTGCCTTGTGTTTTGTACCTGGTTGTGTTGTATTTTGTGCCTTTAAATCAATGCAGGAGAGAGAACTACATAACCAGACATTTGGAGAAGAGAGACCATTGGGAAACAAAGAAACAGCCTATAAATGAAAGAAAAGCAGGCATCACCAGAAAAGAAAGTAAACGAAATGGAGGCAAGCAACCTGCCAGAGAAAGAATTCAGAGAAATGGTCATATGGTGGCTGAAAAGAATGGAACACATATTTGACAATATGAGTAAGAATCAAGAGGAAATGAAGAAGAACCAAGGAGAAATGAAATATAACATCAATGCAGTAAAGAACTCAATAGAAAGCATCACGAGTAGACGAGAAGAAGCAGAGGACCTCATTAGTGAGTTAGAAGATAGGAAACAATACCCAAGTAGAGTAGCTTCTAGAAAAAAAAAAATTAAAAAGCAGGAGGAGAACGAAAATCAGTTTGGGTCAGTGGATAGAGCGTCAGCCTGCTGACTGAAAGGTCCCAGGTTCGATTCAAGTCAAAGGCATGTATCTTGGTTGCAGGCACAACCCCAGTAGGAGTATGCAGGAGGCGGCTGATTGGTGTCTTTTTCTCATCAATGTTTCTAACTCTCTATCTCTTTCCCATCCTCTCTGTAAAAAATCAATAAAATATATTAAAAAGAAAAAAAAAAGCAGGAGGAGACCCTAAGGGAACTTTGGGACAATACAAACCAAAACAACATCTGCATTCTAGGGGTCCCAGAAGGAGAGGAAACTGAGCAAGAAATAGAAAACTTGTTTGAAGGAATAATGACAGAAAACTTCTCTGATATAGGGAAGAAAAAACCCATGCAAATCCAAGAAGCTCACAGAGTCTCAAGCAAAATGAACCCCAAAAGATTGATGCCAAGGCACATTATAATTAAATTGGCAAACACCAATGACAAAGTAAGAATCTTAAAAGCAGCCAGAGAAAGACAGAAATTTATCTACAAAGGAACACGCATCAGACTAGGGACTGATTACTGAACAGAAACTCATCAGGCCAGGAGGGAATGGAATGAAATATACAATTATGCAAATGAATGTTCTGAATGCAAGAATACTGTAACCAGCAAGGCCACCAATCAAAATTGAAGGTGAAATCAGGAGCTTCACAGACAAAAAAGGACAAAAGGAATTTATTCCCACCAAACCAGCAATGTAAGAAATGTTAAAGGATTTGCTGGAAAAAAAAAAAAAGGAAGTGAAGAGGGAACACAGGGGTAAAGAATAAAAATGGTTACAAATAAGTAACTATCAATAATAACTTTAAATGTAAATGGATTAAATGCTCCAATCAAAAGACATAGGGTAATGGATTAGATAAGAAAACATGACCCAAATATCTGCTGTCTACAAGAAACCCATCTCAGAAAAAAAGATGCACACAGACTGAGGGGGAAGGGATAGAAAACGGTTTCTCAGGCAAATGGAAATGAAAAAAAAAAAAGCTGGGATAGTAATACTTATTTCTGATAATTTATATCTCAAAGTGAAGGACATAACAAGAGTTAAGGAAAGCCACTTCATATTACTAAAGGAAGCAGCAATCCAACAAGAAAAAATAACTCTGGTAAACATACACACACCCAATACAGGAGCACCGAAATACATAAAAAAACTCTTGGAGAATATCGAAAGAGAGATTGACAGCACTACAATCTTAGTAGGATACTTTAACATCCCACCAGCACTTATGGACTAATCCTCTAAACAAAAAATCAGCAGAGAAACATCAATCCTAAATGACTCACAAGAACAGATGGAATTAATTGAAACCTTCAGAACAGTTCACCCCAAAATCACAGACTATACATTCTTCTCAAGTGCACATGGGTCATTTTCATAGACAGACCATCTGTTGGATCATAGGCAAAGTCTCTTTAAATTCAAGAAGATTGAAATCATATCAAGCATCTTCTCAGATCACAGTAGCATAAAACTGGAAATCAACTACAATAAAAACAAACCAAAGAAATCAAACACATGGAGACTAAACAGCATACTATTAAACAATGACTGGGTAGATCAAAGAAGAAATAAAAAAACATCATGGGAACAAATGACAATGAAAACACAACAATCAAAAATCTATGGGACACAGTGAAAGCAGTTTTGAGAGTGAAGTTCATAGCTCCACAAGCCTACTGCAAAAAAAAAAAAAAAAGAAACAATGGTAATTAATTACTAACCCTACAATTCAAAGAGCTAGGAAGAGAGCAACAAGAAAAGCCCAACATAAGCAGAAAGAAGGAAATAGTAAAGATAAGAACTGAGATAAACAACATAGAGACTAAAGAAATAACACAAAAGATCAACAAAGCCAAGAGCTGATTCTTTGAAAAGATAAACAAGATTGAAGAACCTCTAGCTAGGCTCACCAAAAAGGAAAGAGGGAGGACCCAAAATAAACAAAATCAGAAGTGAAAGAGGTGAAATAACAACAGACCCCACCAAAATACAAAAGATTGCTAAAAAACACTCTGAACAACTCTCTTCTAACAAACTGGACAACCTGGAGGGAATGGGCATATTTCTAGAAAAGTATAACCTTCCAAAACTCAATCAGGAAGAATCTAAACATCTCAATAGGCCAATAACTATGGAAGAAATTGAAGCAGTCATCGAAAAGCTTCTAGCAAACAAAAGCCTAGGACCAGAGGGCTACACAAGGAAGTTTTACCAAATATTCAAGAAAGAATTAAAACCTATCCTCTTCAAACTATTCCAAAAAATTTAAGAAGAAGCAACACTTCTAAGCTCCTTCTATGCAGCCAGCATCACCCTAATACCAAAACCAGATAAAGACAACACAATGAAAGAGAATTACAGGCCAATATACCCCATGAACATAGATTTCAAAATTCTCAATAAAATTCTAGCAAATAGGATCCAGCAGTACATCAGAATGACAATATACCATGACCAAGTAGGATTTATCCCAGGGATGCAAGAATGGTACAAAATCCACAAATCAATAAAGATGATATATTATATAAGCAAATTGAGAGACAAAAAACACATAATCATATCAATTGATGCAGAAGAAACATTTGACAAAATCCAACACCCTTTCTTGATAAAAACTCTCAGCAAGGTGGGAATAGAAGGACCATACCTCAACATCATAAAGCCACATATGATAAAACCACAGCTAACATCATACTCAATGGGCATAAACTAAAACCATTTCCCCTAAGAACAGGAACAAGACAGGGATGCCCACTCTCACCACTCCTGTTCGACATAGTACTGGAAGTATTAGCTATTGCAATTAGACAAGAAGAAGAAATAAAAGGCATCCAAATTGGAAAAGAAGAAAGAAAGCTGTGTTTATTTGCAGATGACATGGTACTGTATAGAAAAATCCTGAAAGACTCCATCAAAAATAATAGACTTAATAAATGTATTCAGCAATGTAGCAGGATACAAAATTAATGCTAAGAAATCTATGGCATTTCTCTACACTAACAGTGAACTTATAGAAAGAGAGACTAAAATATCAATCCCATTTACCATTGCACCAAAAAAATTAAGATATCTAGGGATAAGCTTAACTAAGGAGGTAAAAGACCTATACGCAGAAAACTACAGGACACCGAAAAAAGGAGATAGAGGAAAACGTAAACAGATGGAAGAGCATACCATGCTCATGGATTGGAAGAATCAACATCATTAACATGTGCAGACTACCCAAAGCAATCTATATATTCAATGCACTCTCCATTAAAATTCCAATAGCATATTTCACAGACCTAGAAAGAACTCTCCAAAGATTCATCTGGAACCAATAAAAGACCCCGAATAGCCACAGCAATCTTGAGAAAGAAGAGCAAAGTTGGTGGGATCTCAATACTAGATTTCAAGCTGTATTAAAAAGCCAGTGTTCTGAAAACAGCCTGGTATTGGCCCAAGAATAGACATATAGACTAATGGAATAAATAGAAAATTCAGATATCGACCCAAACCACTATGCTCAATTAATATTTGACAAAGGAGGCGTGAACATACAATGGGGCCAAGATAGCCTCTTCAGTAAATGGTGTTGAGAAGATTGGACAGATTCATGCAAAAAATGAAACTAGACTACCAACTTACACTATACACAAAAATAAACCCAAAATAGATACAAAATAAGATGGGAAACCATAAAAATACTAGAAGAATCTATAGGCAGTACAATCTCAGACATATGTCAAAGGAACATTTTCACTGATACCACTCTTAGGGCAATGGAAACTAAAGAGAAAATAAACAAATGGGACTACATCAAAATAAAAAGCTTTTGCACAGAAAAGAAACCATCAACAAAACAACAAGAAAGACCACTGTATGGGAGAACATATTTGCAAATGTTATCACTGATAAAGGTTTAATCTCCAACATTACAGGCAACTTATACAATTTAATAAAAGGAAGATAAATGATCCAATAAAAAATGGGCAATGGATCTAAACAGAATATTTTAGAAAGAAGATCAAAGGAAGGCCAAGCAACATATGAAAACATGTTCAAAGTCACTAATTATTTGAGAAATGTAAATCTAAATGACAATGCGGAACCATCTCACACCTGTCAGAATGGCAATCATCAACAAATCAACAAACGACAAGTGCTGAAGAGGCTGCAGAGAAAAAGGAACCCTTGTGCACTGCTGGTGGGAATGCAGACTGGTGCAGCCACTGTGGAGAACAGTATGGAGCTCCCATTTGACCCAGTAATCCCACTTCTAAGATTATATCCCAAGAAACTAGATATACCAATCAGTAAGGATATATGCACCCCTATGTTCATAGCAGCACAATTCACCATAGCTAAGATTTGGAAACAACCTAAATGTCCATCAGCAGATGAGTGGATCAGAAAATTATGGTACTTTTACACAATGTAATACTATGTTGCCACAAAAAAGAAGGAATTCTTACCATTTGCAGTAGCATGGATGGACCTGGAGAGCATTATGTTAAGTGAAATAAGCCAGGCAATGACAGAAAAATACCACATAATCTCATTCATTTATGAAAAATAAAGAACATTGTAACCTGTTGAATAAAAAAATAGATACAGAGGACATAAAGCACAGAACAGAATGTCAATTTACAGCAGGAAGAATGGGGAGTATTGGGGAGGGAGGGAAATAGATCAACCAAAGGACTTGTATGCATGCATATAAGCACACCAATGGACATAAGACACTGGGGGTGGAGTGGGATGAGAGCATGTAACAGGGAATAGGTGGGAGAATGTCAATGGGGAAAAAAGGATATATATATATATATATATTGATATATGTAATATTTTAAACAATAAAAATATTTAAAAATAAAAACAAGGGATCCTGAGACAAAGAGAATTTAGCTCCTTTAGCTAGGCTCCTCTGACCCCCAATTCCTTTCAAAATTATTTTTAGTCTCTAGACTCTTACTTCAGTTACACACAGTCTTTCTCCAGATTGCTGAATATTTAGAACAAGAATTCTGGCACAGAGCATTTGCCTTTTCTTCTTAGGTTGCTGTCTGATTTCTTTTAGACTGTAAGACTGAAAAATTAAACATGGAAATGTTATTTGACCCAATGATCCCACTTCTGGGAATATACCCTAACAATCTCAAAACACCAAGCGGAAAGAAAATATGTACCCTTATATTCATAGCTGCATTATTTACAATAACTAAGATTTGAAAACAACCCAAGTGCCCATCAATAGATGAGTGGGTTCAAAAGCTATGGTAAATATTATGCATCTGTTAAAAAAAAAAGTATCTTTGACTTTTTGAGATAGTATGGAGATTATTATGCTAAGTGATATAAACCAATCAGTGAAAGACAAATATCACACAATCTCACTCATATGTGGAATCTAATGAGCAGAATAAACTGATGAACAAAATAGGTCCAGAGACATGGAAACATGGAACAGACTAACAGATCTCAAAGGCAAGGGGGGAGGTAGAAAAAATTAACTAAAGAACTTATATGCATATAAGCACAACCCATGGACACAGACAATACTGTGGTGAAGGCTTGGTGGGGGGATAAGCGCTAGGTGGAGGGGGGCAAAAAGGAGAAATGGGGGATATATGTAATACTCTCAGCCATTAAAAAAAAGTCTTTGAAGAAACCTGAAGATGCACATCTTGAGTGGGCACTCCACTCTAAAATGTTCCGGATGTCTTCTCTTTGGAAGGGCATCTAATATAGCAGAGAAATGTAAATAGATTTGATTTGTCAAAGTTAGCTGAATGATGGATGCCTTTCTTGGTTTGACGTTTTAAATTGGCTTAGAGGCTTTATAGTATGGGAACTGGAGAAGACTTTAAGTCTCCTTTTCATTATATCATGCTGCGTCTGCTTGAAGTGCTGGGGAATGAAGAGCTCTCTATGCTGTGAGGTGACTCACTGGACTTTTCAATTCCTCTCCTTATCAGAAAAGTTTTTTCTTATTGGAATTGGATTTTACCTCTCAATATTATAAACCCTTTGGTTCTAATACTGTTTTCTAGCCTGACCAGCATTAACTTGTCTTTCCTGGCACATGGCAGCCCATTAAGTAAATCAATAAAGTTAAAACACCTGTTCTCTCATGCAATGGTTCAAGTCCTTGAATTCTTCCCTGATTGGCACAGGTTCCACACCCTCTCCCCACCCCTTCCTATTTGCCCTGCTCTGGACATGCTGTCCTCGTGAACATTTCTCAAGTTACAGCCCCTGCAATGAGACAAAACTGTGAACAGGCTCTTGGTGTGTTAACACTAGGCATTGACATTTTTGTTGGGAAATTTCACCTTTTTTGGTTTTGGTCCATAGCTTTGGGTCTAACAAGAATAATTTGAGATCCTCACCAATCAAACACACAAGTTCTCTCTCCTGATGTATCTGCTAGGCAAGCCTTCCAAAATTTCATCCAAGTCATTAGAAAAAGAAAAAAAATTCAATAATATAATATGTTTTGAGAGCTTTGCCTTCAGATGATCACATTATTAATATTTGGGTGCCTCTGTTGTTCAATGGTCTACCAATTTACTTCAAAAGATACTCCACGTTTCTCCATTTCCTGAGGAGTTCCTGGGATTTTCCTTTCCCTACCTTCTCTGGGTAATCTAGAGCTATCATTACTCGTTTATTTGCCAGATTCTCTACCACATTACAAAGGTACAGTACATATGTCTGGCAATCCTTTAAAATTCAGGTGGAAAAATGAGGGTGGGAAGTTCACATTTACATACAGTTACTAAATAACAAACACTGTGCTAGGAGATTCATGTACACCATTCCTTTCATTTCTCCTAACCACCCTTTCAAGTTTTAGAAGGTCCCCCTTCCTTTTTCACAGGTTAAAAAACAAAGTTTACTGTAGTTAAGAAAAACTTCCTTAAGATCTGTGCTGCTTTTTCTCTGACATGAAAGACATGTTTTTTTCCACACCAATCATCCAATTCTCCAACATCAACTGGGTGCCCAACAGCTCAGATTTAGTGCAGACACTACAGGTTAAGGACTCAGGACCACAAGACTGTCCCCACTTGAAACACCAGCTGCAATTGGGGTGTCCAGGCAACTCACACTTTTCCCAGCCAATTATAACTTCAGGGGTCTTCCTTATCTCCATATGAAATTCGATAACTACCTAGATGATTCACAGAATTCAGGAAAATACTTCTACTTAAAGGGCACCATTCAGAGACAGCCAGACAGAAGAGATGTCTAGGACGAAGTATGGGGGAAGGGAGAGCTTCCAGGCCCTCTCCAGGCACCACCTTCTCAGTGCATCATTGTGCTCACTACCCAAAAAGTCCCTGGTTCCATCTCTAAGGGGGCTTTATGGAGGCCTTATTGTGTGGGCATAATTGATTAAATCACTGGCCATTGGTAACTGAACTCCAGCTTTAGGCCCTCTTCCCTCTCAGAAAGTTAAGAGGTGGGGATATAAGCTTTAATCACATGACTATCAAGGGCCATTCCCTCCCTCCAATGAGTCATCGAATTAGCACAGAAAATACAGTATCTTTCAGGGTTTTAGGAGTTCTGGGTCAGAAACAGTGAACAAAAACCAAATGTTTATAAGATCACATTAGTATAGCCATATCTCTGAATTCCATATCCTTCTCTCACAACACACTTCCTTCTGATGAATGCATTTTTAAGAAATTTGAATGAAAGTCTATATTAAGACAAGATATTTTGAGATGTGCACCAAGTAGAAATATCTTGTGTCAAAGTCACATCAATCTGAAAACTGGTAATCAAGAAAATGAGACTTGAGAGATTTGTTTTTCTTCTACTCTGTTATCATGCTCAGCACTTTCATTGACATATTTACCCTATGTCACATAGGTAAGGCCTTTGTTCTCTATCAACTGTTTGTTAAGGATCCAGCTAATATTTCACAGTCACCAGATCCGCCTACATGTACTCAATATTGGGGATTAAATATTATGCTGTCCAAACACTCTTTTAAAAGAAAACATAAATAGATTTATCACACACAAATTAAAAAACAACAGCAACACGTAATGTTGTGGAAAAATAGATGACTATAGTCTGAGTTACTTGCATGGAAAAAAGCACAGCATGCTCTGTATATATCTGTTCCTCTTCGCTGCAAAATTGTATGACAGACATCCCTGGATAGGATCTGGAGCTTTTGTGGTACTCTAGTAGCTCAGGGTTTGATAGAATGACTAACACAGTACTCAGCTTAGTAACAAAAATGCGTTGTAAATTTTCATTCCACTCCCCGCCCCCCAGCAACATAATTGACACCACGTATTGAATTCCTTTGATGACAATTACTAATAATTGCAAGCACTTTTCAAATCTATAATCTTTGTATCCAACTCTACAAGATAGATATTATGTCCTTATTTTACAAATGAAACAGACTCAAAGATTGAGAAGCAAACCATATGGAACCTGTGTCTTTTTACTGCAGCTTGCTCTACTAAGACCTAACTTTGGGATGGATTCAAAAATGTTTCCTTAAAAAGGCAAGGAAAGGATAGGATAAGAAAAGGGAAAACAAGGAAAGTCAAGGGAAAGGAAGGGGAGGGGAAAGGAAAGTATAGGAAGTGAAGGGAATGGATGTCAGAGCAGGGCAAAATAAGCTACTTTAAAACAGAGGAGTGGGAGAAGCAATAGCTAAATTTCTGTCTTGTTCACACTACAAAACAAAGGTTATATTGACATTGTGTCTCCACTCAAAAATGTGTTTCTAAATATCTTGGTTATTTCATTCCCATATTCACTTAGCACCTCTCTTTACTCAGAAGGTGCTGTGGGGAAAATATATATGCAGCCTAAGATAAACTGCCACTGTATTAAACTCAGAATCTAGTTGGGTCAAGAGTATAAATAGTGGAGAGTATGAATAGTGGAGACTTGCACAGAAATCCCTTAAGCTGTCTTCAGCCCCAACTATGGAACCAGAAAGTAGAAGTGCATGAGGTGGCCGTACTCCTCTATAAGCCAGAGTTGTCTTCTCTCATCAATCCCTATGTGTAAAGAGAACAAAAAGAAAGAACATGACTCTTCCAGCAACAGGGATAACACTTTATTGTCCAGGCATAGACTGTGGTAAACTCTATTTCACGACCATCATGATAAATGAGAAGTCCCTCTTAGCCTGGGAATTGATCTTAGTCCTAAACACTTTACCTGAACAAAACACTTCAAACCTTGAGCCCCTTTTGATAATGAAATACGCTAAGCTCAATCCTTTGAAAACAGAAGTATGTCAAAATCCTGTGCCATGACCTGACTGGTTTGGCTCAGTGGACAGAGCATCAGCCTGCAGACTGAAGTGTTTCAGGTTCAATTCCAGTTAAGGGCATGTACTTTGGTTGCGGGCACATCCCCAATAGGGGGTATGCAGGAGGCAGTTCTCATCGATGTTTCTAACTCTTCATTCCTCTCTCTTCCTCTCTGTAAAAAATCAATACAATAATATTATATAAATAAAAAAATCTTGTGCCACGTGGTGGAATAGTGTCTACTTGTTTCCACACACTCCATTACCATAAACAGTTTCTTGATATTCCATGTCCTGAGACTTCCATGTCTATTTCTAAACCAAGGATGACAGACAGGATGCAGACACTCAAATGACAAATCACTGAACTCAAACCTTCACATGAGTCCCTCTTCAAGATGCCGCAAGGTCTATGTTCAGATTTAAAATCTCAATCCAAGAACTGTTATATAAACCCATTGAAGGACTTTTGTTGTTATTTTGTTCAGGTCCCTTTATGACTGACACTAATGATTTCAGTCACTTTGAGACCTTGCTTTAAAAAATACATCTGCTATGGTCTCAATGTTTCTGTCCCATAGTTCATAGGTTGAATTACTAATTCTCAGAGTGGTAACATTAGGATCTAGGCCTTTGGTGGGTGAGTAGGTTATAAGGGTGGAGCCCTCATACATGGAATTAGTGCCCTCATAAAGAGGCCTCAAAGAGACCCCTTGCCTCTGCTGCCATGTGAGGATATAAGGAGAGGTTAGCAGTCTGCAACCCAGAAGTGGGCTTTCACCAGAAACCAACCATGCTGGCAGTCTGATCTTGGATTTCCAGCTTCTAGAATTTTGAGCAATAACTTTTTGTTGTTTATAAGCCATATGACCTATGGTATTTGGTTATAGCAGTCTGAATGGACTAAGACAACATTCTAGCACAATCCCTTATACTTCCTAGTATTTCCTCACAAGTCCATCATGCAATGCTTACTGATGGATGCTATATACTAGCAATCCCTGAAAGAAAGTATCAGATAATGAGTGTCACAGTATAAACCTGGTGTTCACATATTTCGTAAAGTCCACTGAAAAACTCAATGATATTTACTGTTTGGGCATCTGTAGGTCCATACTGTCCATAAAAGTGAAGGATAAATTTCTGTTTTTTAATATTCTGTGCTATATTCCTGTTGTCTTCCCCCTTCCCCATGAGTACTTAAATAATCTGGAATCCATTCATCAAAAGACTTAGCTGGCTGACTCTCTAAGTAATTTGCTTTCATCCACCAAACATTTACTGAGCAGCTACCATAGTATAGGCCTTGAGCCTAATGTGAACAGGACCCAGTTCCTACACCTCTTATAGGCCGCTCAGAGTCTAAAGGGACTGTCAAGCAATCACAATGCAGTGTGGCAAAGCTAAAGAACAAGGTGAGGTGGCATATATAGTGGGAGATGGAGAAGGTTGCCAGAAGACTAGCTTTTAAGGGATAAAATCAGCCTTTGTTGAGGTAAATCCAGAACTGAGCTCAGTCAGGGACTAGGGCACTTTTTGAGTAGTGTGCACTGAATCAACACCACTGACTAATTTTACTTCTAAGAAGTTACAATTCAGTAAAATATAATTTATCCTATTTTTACCTGGTAAAATGACTTATACAATGGCTTTAATGAAGCCTTGAATTTATTGTTGGATCACCTTGGTCAGGTAACAGTCTCTCTAAGCTGCAATGTTCTCTCTAACAGAGATAACACCTACCTCACATGGTTGTTTTGAGGGTCAGTTTAGAATGATGCACATAAAGCATTTCACACAGTGCCTGGAAAACTGCAACTGCTCAAAATGGTTCAAGTTTTTAATTATTAATGCTGTTCTCACTCATATGTGGAATCTAATGAACAAAATAAACTGAAATAACGTACTCAGAAAATTAATGCTATTTAACATTTCCAAGTATGGATGCCACCAAATCTTAGTACCACAGTCCTTGGAGAATCCCTCTTCTTGTCCTCATTTCTGTCACATGGAAGTTGCTTGTCCTCCAGGCTAGCTCAATCTCAGTGCAATTCTATGTTCCTTAGCCTTCTTAAAAAGGAACCAGCTAAAACCCGGAGCAAACTTTTACTTTGCCCAATGAAGAAACACTCAAGGATCTTGTGTGTGTGTGCTTCTGTTTTATATTTCTCTACAAGACTCAGAGAGGAATTTATCTTTCATAATACTCTGGTTCTATTATTGTTGGCCTTCTAAGAGCAAGTATTATTCTGAGACGCCCAGGCTTGACAAGGATACAGAAAGCCAATGACCTATATACCAACTGCCATTAACCATCAGGGTGAGGGAACAGATACTTTCCCTTTTATGTCAAGAGCAGACAAATGAATCAGGCATCGAACAGACCAAATAAATCTGATAGCTTAGATCTGTGCAATCAGCTACAATAAAACTAAGTGGTTGGGGAAAGCAAGGCAAGGGAGTAAACATGCCTACAAGGTAACTTGAAGAATAACTGAGCAAGCGTCTGCTCAAATAGAGTCTGTGCTTTGTCAAGAGGCCTATGTCTCCATTTGGCGGTGATTTATATAAAACCTACTGGACTGAACACACAAGGTCAGCCTGGCGATCAACTTGAAAAGCCTGTCATTTATATTTCTAGTCCAGGAATGGTAAACAAAGGTGTTGTGCATATGATGGATTTAATGTGCCACTTTATTAAGTGTAGACAAATATTTTTTTCTAGAAGGAAGTGAATTTCAGCTCATATTTAATAATGACTGTGGCTCCACTGTAGAAAGAAGGAAAGCGTTAATCCCCAACCATGCCCACATGTGCAGCAGTAGCAGAAACTGGCAAAAAGAACCCTGAACTAGCCTTGAGTACTATTCTTGTCTCCATGCTCTCTAACTGTAGGCTCCCTGCCAACAACCGCTTTTTTGAAGCTCCAAGGAGCTGCTGACTGGCTGCATTTCCTTGATCATCCAAAAGCTATATTTAGAGTGACAATCCCTAGGGATCTGGGAGACCCTGAGGCAGGTCAAGGGATATGGTCCTGCTCTGATTCACAGTCACCTTGTAGGATCCCTCTTTTGACCTAGGCCAAGAGCGTAAATTCAGTGTTGAGGTAAAATGGGAGGAAGATGGAAAAAGGAATAGAAAGAAGAAACTTACAGTAAGAACATTGTGCTGGTACTAGAATTGGTTGCTCTCACTTACATGATCTCACTTCATCTTAATGTCTATGCAAAACAGGCAATATCCATTTTCATCTTCTAAAATGATAGGTAAATTGGCTAAAGTAAAAAATTAAGGAGAAATTCAAACGTAAGGCTCCGAAGTCTTTTATTACCTTGCCTTTCCATTCTATGGCTCACTGTCTGTATAGAGCGCCCTCTGGTGGGCAGGGAATCTAGACCCTCCCTGAAAGGACCCATCTTGCTTCCAGGTTAAATGGGCCAGGGTCTGCCCGCCGGGGTTTGATAGGGACTCTGAGGCAATGGGGATTTCTGGGCCTGCCTTAGTGGTTCAAAGTACTTCAGTGTGCTTGGCAAAAAGTTTCAGGGCAAACAGATCTCCTTCCTTGGTGGTATGAATTTGTTGGAGAGAGAGGATATATATTGTAATATATATATATATCTTAGTTCTTTCCTTTCTCATAGTCTTCCTCTCTGTAAAACAGAATTAGTAACACCCATCTTATAGTATGACAGGCTGGTGGAAAGTGTTTCAAAAGAATGTAACTATTAACTCTTTGAAAAGAAAGAGAAATACAGAATCTTGCAGTTTTACCACAGATGTTGATTCATTGGTTCTCAAAGAAGCTGAGATACAAATATTATCCTTATTTTACAGAATCTAAAGAGGTTTAGTGACTTTATTAAGATAACAAGATAACAGCCAGGCTTTGACTAAATATTCTGACTTCAAAAGAGCATGTTCTTTGTCACTAAAATACTCCCTCTCTAATTATGTGAAGCAACAAAGTTCTCCCAGCAGTAAAGAGAAGGGGGAAGATGATATAAAAACCAAGCTACTGTCTTATCCCTGACTGAGATTTCAGCAGTATAAGGCAAAATGCTGTCTATGCAATGGAGGAAAAAGAAACCAATCATATTACTATCCCAGTGGGGGGAAAGAGGTAGGGCAGGGAATGAAGGGGACATAGACAGGAAATGCTTTGTTGACATAGGTAGCCATTGAACTGAGTTTTGGGTGAAGGATGTCAAAGGTTCAAATCAGGAATCAGACAGAGGAGTGAAGAAAATCAGCTGAGGAAAAACTGAGGAACCTAATATTGGCAAACTGCAGGTTGCAGGAGAGGAAATAGTGGAAGATAGTGCTGGAAGCATTGTGAGGGTGACCATATATTCTGCCAATGATGGGGATCCACTGAAGGTTCTGAGCAAGAATAAAGTGATCCTCTACCGGACCATCCTAGTCTGCTATTGTTTTGAAGCAGTGATTTAAATGGGGAGAGATTAGAAGATACTTAAGAGAAATTTGCCCAAATATAGATAAAACAAAAAGAGGGCCTTATGGGGTTGCAACACTAGGGAATGTAAAGGTGGGGTGAAATGCTAGGAAGTGAGATAGAGAGAAAACTAAGAGAGCCAGTTACTGATAGGATATGAAGGCTAGTTAGGGTTGAAATCAAGAGCTCTTCTGAGGACATGAATCCAGCTGACTTAAAGGATAATGACAGAACTGGGAATACAAAACAGGAAGAGGAGCTGGTGTAGATGGGAATATGGTACATTTTGCACATGCTGATGGAAAGTTCTGATTGATCCTTCAGACTGAGATGTGAAGTGGATCTGGAACATGGCAGGAAGGCAAAGCTGGGGACTCAGCAGTCAGGGCATAGGGTAGACAGACTGAACAGAATGGCTGAAGGAGAGAGATGAGTCAGGTACAGAAACCCAACAGACTGCAAAGAAAACCCACCAAAAGAGAAAACAGAGTAATGTTAGAGGGATAGGGAAATAACATGAAAAATTCAGTGCCACAGGTTAAGGGGTTAAGGGGTATGAGAAGCATCAAGCAGATGATGCCCAATTGTATGTTTCCCACAAAAACATGCAAAAGGATATGGGTTAGGACAAAACTATTAGATAAGTTTCTGGTGGTCTCTGTGAGAAATTTTAATAGAGGTGTGTGGGCTTACACCAGATTGTAAAAGGTTGTGGGGAGAGAGAGTAAGAGTAAGAAGTGGAGGCAGGGAAAATGTAGGCTACAACTCTGGGAAGCCGACAGCCTGTGGTTCATAGCCAACCATCTGGCTCTGAAGTACCTTTCCAACTTTATCCACCATTTTGCTCCAAGAAATATTTTTCTTCATAGAGCTTTGTCACCTGTCTATCACCTGACTATAACAGACTCGGATTGAATATCCTGTTTTCTTGTCCCCTCCACACCTTCGACCTGTCTATGCCCATCTGAGTCTTCTGCACTTTTCAAAGCTCAGCTCATGTCCTGAGGCCTCCATGAATTGTTCTCCTTCTGGTTTATCTTTACTGATGTCTCAGATCTCAGATGTGGTAAAGTAACTAGAATAACCTGGACTATGAATAGCGTACTTCATTGTTAAGAACTTTAGATTGCTATTTAAATAATTGGCATAGAAATCCTGGGAGACTTAAGTCACCTTTCAGAACTAAGAGTAAAATCTATCAGCCTTTAAGTTGTAAAAGTTCAGGCTCTGACAGTGGAGGTGAGTAAAAGTGGAAAGGAGGCTAGTAGGAAAGAATTAAAGGAGAAAAAAAAAGATGCCATCCACACTGGATGGAACAGATACAGATTTAATAAGTTATAAAAGTAATTAGTAGAAAAATAAACACAATAGTGCAATTATGAATTTAGATAGGAAAGGGTATAGGAGTTCAATCCTATCACCATGGGGAACAATAGATAATGCATAATGTTTATTAACAAAGTGGCTGTGACCCTGACTACAGAAGATTGAACACCAGCAGCAGTGAAAAGACTGCTGGTCCTGAGACTGGGAGAAGGGAGTGGCAGGGCAGGGCACTGTGCTTGTAAATTATAGTCTGCTCTGTTGTCATTTTTGTCTTGCTTTTGCCATGCACGTGCACACTGTGATAAAAGAAAAAAATAGAAAAAATAAAAATAGCTTTGGGTATTTGTAACACTTTAATGTACGCTGCCTTTCCCCTGGAATGTAAGCCTTTTCAGGGAAAGGGTTTTGTCTTTCTTATTTTTCATAATGCTTTTGTGAGAGTGGGTAGAGGAAATGGAAGCTCACTTTGATGAACCTCCTTCCATGTCATTTCCATGTATCTGGCATTCCACCAGTGGGCCCTTGACTGCAATGATCAGGCTTGACCACCTGCTCCAACCTCCATCTATCGTAAAACACAGGAGTGTATCCACGTGAGGATTTTTCTTTGCAGTTCATGATAGTCAGTTAGCTTAAGCAGAGTTAATAGATAGCAAAACTCAACTTTCATACCTAAAATTCTGGTATCAACTTCTAACTCCTTCTCTGTAGGAAGTCATGGAACCCTTAGCCCAATGTTCCTAAGAATGACATCTGCCAGATCCAGAATGGATGGTCTTTTGCACTCCCTCTCTGTTCTCTTTTCACCAACAGGCACACCATGTTGTTTTATTGTATCACAGTTTAGAATTATAATCACAAAACTACTTCACTGTCTGTGTCTGCAAGTGATCCAAGTTCAGATTTTAAATCAATAACACAAGTCAATTATACCACAGAGCAGACTTTGCTTTCCATCAACACCATTTGCAAAGTGCCTTTCCTCTCATCCCCTTCTTTAGGCCTTCTCTACCTAGCTATCCTGTGTGCTTCTAGCCACAGCGGTCGCTCAGGAGGGGCCTTCACTAGCTAGCTCTTTAGTAAGAAGTAGAGGTTTCTGATTGCATCAGGATTAGAAGTTGTCCTCCTACTTGGGTCACGTGTAGCACCTTCATGTTTCATTTTTAATACTCAAAACAGACCTACCGGCAACTTCCAGGACTTTTTCTGTTTGGTTAATGTACGCCCAGTGCCATGCAAATTTCATTTGGCACATCACAGACATTGATATATTTGTTCCATTTATATTAACTTGACATAAACAAAGTACTATCATAGAGGGAACTACCAGTATCCCCAACCACCCCTCCCACTATTGATTTATTACAGCCTGATTCTGTTTTCTAGAAACATACTTTCTAAGATTGAAAAATAGCTGATTAAACAAAAAAACAAAAAACAAAAACAAAAAGAGAAACAATTCAACAGGAGAGCAAGACAAATAAATTTCAAAATGTGTTTAATTTAAAACATCAAATATGCCTACCAGTGGGGCTCAGTGGTTGAGCACTGACATATGAACCACGAAGTCATGGCTCAATTCCACAATTCAATTCCAGGTCAGGGCACATGCCTAGGTTGCAGGTTCCATCCTAGTGTGGGGCTTGAAGGAGGCGCCGATCAATGATGCTCTCTCATCATTGATGTTTTTCTCTCTCTCTCCCTCTCCCTTCTTTTCTGAAATCAATAAAAATCTACCTTAAATACCACATGTTATTTATTACCAAGGAAAAGGTCTGTGCTGTTCATTAGTGCTCTTCTTTGTTATTTATTTATTTATTTATTTATTTATTTTGTTATTTTTGGGTCTCAATTTCAACTCTTAAACTGATGGTGAAGGCAAGTAAGCATCCAGCCAAGACTATCTTTACAGTCTGCCCTGTGCTGAGAGAGGCAGGAGGAAGCCAGCAAAACAAATGTAATTCTGTTATTTGCACAGGCAGCGACGACGGAAGGAAAGCGAAGCTGCAGATGTGGATGGCTGACCTTTAATCCGAAAAAAGTCACACTAAGGATGGAAAATAGATCACTTCAGTGCAGTAGGAAGGTTTCAGACAGGTGAACTGATGAAAGAAGAAAGCCTGACATTAAATTGTATATGAAGCTGCTGGCCACAGAAACATGGCCTCTAAGAAAAGGCAGCAGAACATTCAGGCCTCCTAATAACCTTTGGGCGGCAGGGCCGGGAAATGGGGCTGCAGATGTTAGGAGAGGAATACACTGGCAACAGTTTAAGAGCTGCCTGCAGTCACAAGGCTCCTGTGGTTTAGGAAAGGGCACAGGTCTAGTGACATGGTCACAAACTTCTCTACTGAGTACAGTTTACTTTTCTGCCCCAAGATGAAGTGTATCATCATCAATAAAAATAACAGCTTTAATATAAAAATAATTGATGTGCCACAGATTAGTGCCTACCAGCCCTCAAGCAAGGAATATTATTGATTTTTTTACAGAGAGAAAGGGAGATGGAGAGAAAGCCAGAAACATCAATGAGAGAGAAACATTGATCAGGTGCCTTCTGAACACCCCCCACTGGGGATGTTCCCACAACCAAGGGACATGCTCTTGACTGGAATTGAACCTGCGACTTTTCAGTCCGCAGGCTGGCGCTCTATCCACTGAGCCAAACCAGTCTCAGTTACCTTCATTATTTCTTAATCCTCAGTGCAACACTGAAAGTACATTAATATCATCCCCACTGGAAAGATATAGAAACGTTTTAAGCAACTTAAGTTACCATCTTGTATTATATCCCCACTCCCCAAACATACACCCTTCAGATTATCAAGTCAATGTTTACTCATTCATTTACTTATTTTCTTTAATCCTCACCCAATATATTTATAGTCAATAAATATATTGGAGAGGGAGAGGGAAGGAGAATGTGAGGGGGGAAGAAAAATATCAATAGGTTGCTTTTCCTCTGTGCCCCCGACCTGGAATCAAACCTGAAACTTAGGTATGTGCCCCAACCTAGAACTGAACCCTTTATCTTTTAGGGCATGGGACAATGCTCTAACCAACTGAGCTACCCATCAAGACCAAAGTCAATGCTCTTTTAATTCTATAGAAGACTATAGAATACTATATTTGAATTTGCTTTCTGGCTCTACCACTTATTAGCTGCCTTGGGCAAATGCATTTCTGTAGTCACATTACCCCTTTCTGTAAAATGCGACTATCAGCCCCCTTCTTCAGAGGAATCCATGAGATTAAATTAAGAGAATGTATCCTAAACACTTTGAAAATTAACTGGTTCATAGCACTCAGTAAATCACTAGACAAATATGTCTTTTCTTTTTTCTTTATAATAATTCTTTACTGTTAAAAATATTCCATGCTTCAAGTCTCTGGATCCACTCCGTTCATCCATTTATTTTGCTACTTAGAGTATCATGCTAAGTGAAATAGGTCAGTCAGAGAAAGACAAGTATCACATGATCGCATTCATATGTGGAATCTAAGTAACAGAATAAACTACTGTCTTTTCTTAAGTAATCACAAGAAGTATGAATTATATTTTAGTGTTTTAACATAATTTCCAGTTATTCCAGTGAAAATATTTGTGTGTCCACCTATATACACTAGGTGCATGAAACTAGAAAGGTAACGTATCAAAATAGAAGGAGAGTGAGTGGATTCTAGAGAGCTTAGCCTAGAACAGAGACAGGACTAATCAGTGAGATGCCTTTAAAGAGAAAAAATGCAACACCACAAAGAATTGGTCAAGTGGAAAATAAAGAACAAAGGAACAAATGCTTGGCACATTTTTGAAGAAAATTAGAAATTCAACTCCATCTGCTCAATTTCTGACAAAGTTAAAGAAAATTCAACAGAAGGCTAGGTCAGCTTTAATAGCTGGATAAGAATGAAAAGCAAACTGGGAATACCATTTGGCATCATAATGCAGGCTGGGCAGCACCCAGCAAGCCAATGTGTGCCCCAAAGGCAGGTAACCTGGGACACACCCCAGGGAAATGTTGGAGTAGGAGACAGTCAAAGGTGCTGGGAAGGGATTGGCATTTCCTTTTGACTCTACTAGACCCTGCAGATGTTGAACGAGGACTGGACTCCACCGTATGCTGCCCTCTCATCTCCATATGCCTCCTCACACATCTGCTGCTTCTAACTGCCAAGAACATAAGCCATCGATAGCCAGGGAGAAAAGTCAAAGAATCTTCTTTTTTCTCCTATATCTTCCAGCTTGGAGTATGCAGAAAGGAACTGATTACTATAAGTTACTTGTGTTTTTGTCGGAAAGAGGAGAATAATGGCTCTTTACCCAATTCCCGCTAGTCCTTCTTAACAAGTAAAGAAAGAGAGGTGCACTGGTTCTCACTAACATTTTAGTAAAGAACAAGGGTCTCCCAAAGTAAGAGAATACTCAACCCTCTATGTCTTGAGTATTTACAGTTTTAAAAAATAAATGATAGATTATTTTTAGAGCAGTTTTAGGTTTATGAAAAAATATAGTACAGAGAGTACTCCTGTATTTTCCTATACCCCCTACATTTACCCTATACCACCCATGTTTACCTTAATAGTAATATTTTACATTAGAGCAATAAATTTATTACAATTGATAAACCAAAGAACACACCATGAAAGGAAGTCCATAATTACATTAGAGTTAGCTCTTTGTGTTGTACAATTCTCTAGGTTTTGACAAATGTATAATATCATGAATCCACCAGTGCAGTAACGTACCAGAATAATTCCACTGCCCTAAAAATCCTCGGTGTTCCACATATTTAGCCCTCTTTCCCTTCTCCTCAACCACAGATTTTTTTTTTTTGCCATCACTATAGATTTGCCTTTTCAATCATGTCATATAGTTGGAATTATAGAGTGTAATTAGATGATTCCTTCCACTTAGTAACAGGCATTTAACTTTCCTCTGTCTTTTCATGGATAATTGTTTTGTCAGCATTCTTCATCTGTAAAATAGAGTGGACTAAGTCATATACATCTCAGTGTTGAAAAGTCAGCAATGTGACTCCTGACATTTAGGCTAGAACTTGTCTAAACCACAGACACCTCTGAAGATGTAGCACACTTCCCCCCAGCTTCTCTTTCACAGGGTAATAATTTCCTATCAGAAAAAGCCTTCCTTGTATCTACCCTCAACTGCTGGAATCCATTTGGATTTCAATGAGAGCACAAAAGAAATAGAATTATCCTTTTTTTCCCCTCTCATCAACAAGCATTTACTGAGCACCAACTGTTCCAACTGTGAGCTTTTCCAGCTCGGAGCTCTGGGTCACATCTGTTCCTTTGGGACACTTGAGCCCTGCACTGCAGACCATGAGGGGTGAGCCCTGGCTGCTGGGCACCTCCTCCTGCAGCTACTCTAACCCACCTAGCAGCTTCTCTGGAAGGTGTCCTGTCTCCTGGGTCTGATTCTATGGAAAGCAGGGTTCTCAGAAAGCAAAATCCCTTAAACTGTTTGAAGGTTTATTTGTGCCTCAAGTTTCAACATCTAATTATGAAATCCCAAGTCTCAGCATTGCCTCTTCTTACGGTTCTGCACACAGGGCATGGCAAATCTACTAGTAGGAGAGGGAACATAAACACTTTACTCCTGCCTGAAAGGGAACACGGTAAACTCAGCAAAATATTGTTCCACTCTACAAGTAGAACATTCTAGTTAATTAAGAGAGCTTGCCAGGTCTCGGTCAGTTTGGTGATCTCTAGTCACCCTTCAAGGGTATTACATAGCTTCTCCTGGAACTTCAGGTCTTACTTGGTTGGGGACAAGTGGATGGGTATATTTAGAACCATTCAGTAATTAAAATCCATTTCTACCTGCCTTCTGCAAACACATCTTAATGATAGAGTCCCCTTCAATTCCATTAAAGCTGTTATCTCAGCTTCTTTTTAGGAGATATGTTCCCACTAATTCTATTTTACTATTTTCTCTTTCTAGTGCTTACTGAGTAAACACACACACACACACACACACACACACACACACACACACTCCAAAAAGAAGTGAAAGATCTCTCCAAAAAGGGAGTAGGGCCCTAGCTGGTTTGGCTCAATGGATAAAGCATTGGCCTGGGGATTGAAGGGTCACAGGTTCGAATCCGGCCTAGGGCACATGCCTGGGTTGTGGGCTCGATCCCTAGTAGAAGGCATGCAGGAGGCAGCCAATCAATGATTCTCTGTCATCATTGATATTTCTCTCTCTCTCTCCCTCTCCCTTCCTCTCTAAAATCAATAAAATTTATTTAAAAAAAAAAAGAAGAAGAAGAAAGGGAGTAGGGTGGGCAAGGAATAGCACCCAAGTCTACTGCCAGCTCTTTTCAAATTCCCAGGAAAGCAGAGCAGAAACAGATATATCTTTTTAGCACAGTAATCCTTAAATAACCTATAAAAATCACAATTCACTTTCAAGAACAGCTCCTGGACTCAGCTTTGTAGCCAGGGCCCCATCCTCTCGCTGACTTTCTGCTCCGAGGAGCACTGAGGGTCCACCTCTAGATGCTTTCTTGACATAATCTCAGCTCAGTAGGAAAGACTGAATTATGCAAAATTACTTACTTCATAAAAAATACATAGATGGGAAACAGAGAGATGGAGCATTAACAGACCAATAATTGGCATTATTTGCATTTCTTCATATGCAAGTCAACAACCTTCCTGTTGGTAAAGGTTGACGTTCTAAAGATTTGTCAGACTATATTGGAACCTCCCTGAGGTAGCAGAAGCTCAAGGTGATGTGGAGATTGGAATAATAGCACCAAAAAGATAGCTTACTGGCATCAGTAACAGCTTATGGGTTCTATCAGCGGATACTATCAGTTAATGCAATTTGTACTGGTTCCAGCTTCCCTTTGAGATCTGCTAATGGTTTATGAGAAAAATAAATTGTGGGTAGCATTTTTCCTTCTGTCTTCGCTTAGAAATTCCCAGAAGAAATTCCCACTACTTGGTAGTAGTGGTGGAGTTGGTGGCAGTGGTGGTGATGGTAATAATAGTAATAAAAAGAAGAGCTGAAACTGACATTTACTGTTTTATAAAATGAGTACAGAAGGTTCTCACATCAAATCTGAGATACAGCTATTTACTATACTCTTCTACAAGTAAAGAAACTAAGGCTCAAAAGGAAAGTAAGTGACTATCTGAAATCACCCATAATCTGTAAAGGGCAGAGCCAGAATTCAAGTCCAGATGCTAACACTCTTAATACCCAAGGTCTCCTTTGATTCTGTTCTAAAATACGCTAAGTGGCCAGATTATTATGATCTCTGAACACATAATAATCTGTCCATTCAATGTATGAATATATTCATATTCATATTCATATTCATATTCATATTCATATTCATATTCATATTCATATTTATAGAGGCCCAGTGCATGAATTCGTGTATGGTTGGGGTCCGCCTAGCTTAGCCAAGGAGAGAGGACATGGGTGGTTTTGCTGGCCTGCCTGCTGGTCAAACTCCTGATTGAGGGGACAATTTTCATACTAGCCTTTTATTATATAGGATATACACTGAGTGGCCAGATTATTATGTGTTCAGAGATCATAATAATCTGGCCACTTAGTGTATATAGTAGCATAAGATGAAATGCCATCATCTCCGTCTCTGATGGAATATACACTCAATTAAAATAAATGTGGCTGAAACTGGTTTGGCTCAGTGGATAGAGCATCGGTCATCGGTTGGTAGACTGAAAGGTCCCAGGTTTGATTCCGGTCAAGGGCATGTACCTTGGTTGCGGGCGCATCCCCAGTAGGGAGCGTGCAAGAGGCAGCTGATCGGTGTCTTTCATCGATATTTCTAACTCTCTGTCCCTCTCCCTTCCTCTCTGTAAAAAATCAATAAAATATATTAAAAAATAAATGTGATTGTTGCTTCATTAATATTCTGCTTATAATAATACCACTCAGTACATGACATCATGGTATCCAACATTCTCTCTGTGGTTTTAGAAAACTCTGGCACAGAGGTTATCATTGGTCCCAGAAATTATCATTGGTCCCAGAAAATCCTCATCTCTGATATTATTTTCCATTCATATTCAGTTAGATTTAGATGAAAACACACACACACACACACAAACACATTTGTTGAACACTTTCAATGGGCAAGGTCTAATAATAAATATCACAATCAATCCTATTAGTAGAAGAAGTAGGTTGCATTCTTCCCATTTGCAGGAAGAATCAATGAAGAAAATATTCACCCATTCTTTCAGCCATCCCATAATGTATTTACTCAGCCAATATTTATTGAGAATCTACTATGTACCGAGCACCATACAAAGCACTAGGGTTACCAAAATAAAAATAAAAATGCAGACCAAGTGTCTGCTCAACTAAGGTTTAAGTCAAGGAAGATGCACAATAAAAAATAAACAGAGTTGTCAGATCAGAAACATAAGGATAAACACTGAGGTGGGGGTGAGAGGGACACCATTTTACAACAAAGGCCTCTGATACAATTTAATTAGAAACATCAAGGAAGTGAAGGAGTGCATCTCAGGGGAGAGCAGTTCAGTCACATTTATTGACAACGACTTTGTGCCAGTACTGAGCTGAGTACCATAAGTGGGAGGATTCATATGGCATGATCTTAAACAACCAGGAGCTGTGGTTGTGTGAAGACATATAAATTGTTATTATAGATGTAATAGTATGATAGATACATGTTCAGGGCATTCTGAGCAGGGCCAGGAATGGGGTGAGGCCAGTAGATAATTTCATTTTAAATAAAGACAATATCACTATAACCAGTTTTTCCTTTTGCCTCAGGTCCCAGTGCTGCTCTGTATGGCACCACTTATGATCACAGATAGAAAATGTTTCTTAACCAGCTTTATGGGGACCGATGGTCCTGGAGCTCGTAACATCTGAACTGAGACTTAACTAATAACAGGAGGCGGCCACATTCAGAACTTTGCTAGAGCCACAGAGCCAGCAAGGGCAGAACAAGGATTCAAATACACATTTCTGTATTGAAGACCATGACTATGGCTGTCTACCTCGTCAGAATGCCCTAAACTGTGTCCCTAGCCTTTGAAGAGCAGTAAACCCAAAGGATATCAACAGGGCATAACTGGAAGAATGGTTTTAGTAATCAAATTAATTCTGAAAATACTCAGCATTTACTGATTTTAATTGGTTTCTTTACTGAAGAAATTTTAAAGCCTTCACAACTCTCTAAATTATAAGGCTAGTACACAGAATTTCCAAAAGTAATTATTTTAACCACAGACTTAGCACTCTCCTTAAGTCAATATAATTCAAGCAAGCAATACCCACCACTGAGACTAAGATTTCTCCCTTCACAAAAACACATGAGCAAAGTTTGCAACTGAACAATAATACAGCTATCATTTATTGTGCACTGTAGGTCAGCACTGTATATATACATGTATGCTATAGGTTGTACAATATATGAGGGTGTATACACGCATATGTATATGCTCTTATTCATATAAAAACCCTGGAAAACACTTGTTATGTCTATTTCACAGGTGAGGAAACTGAAGGGCATAAATAACTGGAATGATTAGCCCAAAGCCATGCAGCTTGTAAAGGGCAGATCCCAGGCAATACCCAGACTCTGCAGAGCTTATGTTCAGCCCCTCCACTGTCCTGCTGTCCCGCAGTCCAGGCAGCAGGTGGAGACTGCATGGGGCTGGCTAAGAGTATTTCTGGTGGACTCAGGGTTTTGAATAAGAAATAAGAATAGGATTAATTCCCAGTGATTTGGGAAATAAGCTTGTGGAACAAAATGAGCTATGAATGTGCTTAACTATGCAAAGTTGATTTTGGTTTGGTTTGGTTTGGTATTTGCTTTCTGAGCCTAGTGTGCATCTAGCTATCTTGCAGAGTTTTAGTAATTATGAAAAAAAATATCATTTCCTATGGTTTTTTCATAGGCAATACAATTTTACTCATTTTTTTTCACTCAACAGAAATTGTGTGCAGTGGCACTGTATACATTCTGAATCCAAAAGGGCCAGGATTTGGGGCTACAACAGCCCCACTTAGGTACCATGTGGCCAGTCAGGCTGAGCCCCCCCCTCCACCCCATCCCACAGCACCACAGCAGTCCACTCCTCAGCCACAAACACTTGACCCAGTCAAACGCCTTCCATGCTCACAGCGGCTGACCTATTAGCTTGAACTCAATGGGCAAAATGTAGAAAAATACAAATGAATCTGGAAGGGAGACCCAGGTGGCAGATTCCACGTGTTATTTTTAGGCGGACCGCCAAAATCTTTCACCCTCATAAAGAGAATCTATCTGGACTCAACCTTATTCTTTGGAGAAGCTGATCAAATAAGAAAGGAGTTTTGCCACTAATAGGCAATGCCCAACGAAAATGAGGCTCTTGTGGCTCATCTCAAAAGAAAAACTACAAGAAAGCACTGAATTTGCAAAGAAGTGAACCTCATAAATTGTGCACAAAAAAGGTTTTGAAGATTCAGATAAAAAGCTCAGCTGCAGCAAGACCATCTGTTATTTCCCCCTAAAAGAAAATAGCTAGTAGTTTATAAAAGCAATAAAACAGTTCCAGTGCTCAAGGCAACAGCGAGGACTTCCAGTTACAAACCAGGGGACATGTAGACTGACATCAGTAGAACACGCTTCCCTTACTTCCTCTCCAGACACAAGCAAAGATTCTTCCAGTAACTGGTGTCTGAGCCACTGTTTTTCTCCCTCAAAATGATTAAGGCATTAGACCTGCCTTCTTCCCTTCCCTTCTGCCAGTGGTCACAGCTTATTTACTTTTTTAACCTGGAAAGTTTTCTGTACACATGCATCTTGGCTTCCTTGTTTCCCTACCTCAACCCCTTCCAATTCAGCTTCCAGTTCTTTTAGATTCTCTCCTCCCATTCAAATGGTGCATTAAGAAAGGAACTGAACCTGGAGTGGCCAATATGAAAAGTTAATGATAGATCTGGATCAAAAACAAGAAAATTTAACTGCAAATCAGGGACAACAACTCCTGAGGCGGAAAAGAGTCTCCCTCAGTTTCTCCCCCTCAACCCCCTTTTTGCTCCTTCATGTAGCATTATGGTTAAGAGTTGGCAAAGACTGGTGCTGCTTGGACTATAATCTTGGGCCTATGCTTCTCAGATGCCTGACCTTGCTTGGGTGAGTCATTTGACCTCTAGATCCCTCAATCTTCTCAATGATAAATTATATATAATAATGTCCCTTCCTGATGGAGTTGTGAGAATCACATGAAATAACTCATTTAAAGTACAGAGCACAATGCCCAACACATAAATATTATTTATAATAATAATTATTATTATAACTAGAGGTCTAGTACATGAAAATTCAGGCACTGGATTGGAGGTGGGGTGCATGCCTCAGCCTGGCCTGCCCCCTCTCAGAGTTCAGGAGCCCTCAGGGGTGGGAGGAAACCTGGCAATCAAGGGAAGGCGTTGCCCCATCACACCTCTGCTGCTGCCACTACCAGCAGTACAAACCTCAGACGGCCCTGGTTACCTGAGCCTTGGGTGGCTTGGGCAGCTGCCATCTGAGGCTTGCCTGTGCCTTGGGCCAAGGGGCAGGCCCAGCCCTGCCATGTCCCTACCACCTCAGCAGGGCTGAGGGGACTGGGCACTGACATCTTGTGGCTGTGGTGCTGCCATCTTTGAGGGCGGGCAGTCAATTAGTATATTCCTTCCTTATTGGCTGTGAGCACCACCATCTTTGAGGGCAGGTCATTCAATTAGCATATTTCCTCCTTATTGGCTGTGGGTGCCACCATCTTTGCCAAAGCATGAGGGTCAATTAGCATATTCTGTCTTTATTAGATAGGATTATTATAATTATTAGCAGCAGCAGCATCTATATCTTAACTATTCTTTTGTGGAACTGCTATGATAATAACTATAGTTGTCCTATTGTTTTATTTCAGAGATACACTGCCATTGCTTAAATAACAACAGGAGCCTAGGGATGGCCAATGATAACATCCAAGAAGGTGAAACAAGAGGAAGAGCCAGGTCACCTGGCAAGTCACTCTTTCAAAAACTGACCATCAGCCTCACAGGCCCCTTATTTTGTCATCACCAAGAATGTATCTGTATCCAAGGCTATATATGTATGAACTGAACTCAGGGAACATTTATAGAACGGTAACAACTATCTTTTCATTTACAAAGATAAATACTGTCACTGTGATAGGACTATCATACTTGTGGCAGCATGACCAGAGAAATCTCTTCCTGTAAATAGACCTACTTAAGAAACTAAATTTTAACCAGAAATGGTTGGGTGGATGTGCAAATTAAACAAGAGAGTTAACTGATGTTCACTACATTACCTAAAATAACATGCATTTGTCTGCTGAAGAGGCCAGGCCCTTCAGAGGTCATTGGCTAAGCTCCCTCCATGGCCCATAGTCCCACACTGGAGCCTGTGGATGGAGGCCTAAGGTACTCCTGCACTAACAATGTTCTGAATTACAGCTTCCTTTTAGGTAGCATCTCATAAGCCTGGACTCTAAATTGCTTTTTAATTATAACTTTGCATATCTCTGCTCTAATCCATTTTATACTAATTTTACAGTTGTACTCCCTGGGGGAATTTTCTTTCCTAACATTTAGTAATTCCATTATGTTATACAAAACTAGTATGTGGGAAGTGGGGTGCTGTTGAAGATTCAATAATGTGTCACATTCTTTTAAAGGAAAACTATCTTCAAGTTCCAAGTAAATAACTTTACAAATTTATTGAACATTGTCCTCACCTCTTGCCTCCATTTATAAGAGAATATCATGCTAATTTCACCTTTAAGCAAAAGGATTTATATTTCCAAATGTTTCTATTCAATAACAAAGGAGATCACTATAATTATTTTGGAGTAAATGTGGCTGTAAAAGGGTCATACTTTTGCCACCCATTTTGTACTTAGGAGTTGTTAGTAACATGAAAAAATCTTTAAAGGGTGAAGTAAAAAAAATCAAGATTGAAAGTGGTATATTCAGAATATAGACATTATACATAGAATTAAGTTGTGCTCTTAATTTTAGTGCCCCAAACAGATGCACTTCTCTGCCACATCTGATAGACATACAAGTGATGTATCTTGCCTCAGTTTCTTTATCTGTGCAATGGGAAGTCTGCCTAGCTCATAGATAATGAAGATTAAATGAGTTAATAATGGCACATAAGAATCATTCAAAAATTCTAAACTTATTATCACCTCTACATAAAAATATGAAAATTGGAAAGAATATATCCAAATACTATTAGTATCTGCCTTCATAAAGAAAATTCTGACTACCTATTCTCTTTTTCTTTATAATGTCCTGTGCTGTCTCCAAATGTTGTGTCACAACCATAGAATACTTAGGTAATCAGAAAAAGAATAAGCTTTCAAAAAGAAAAAAATTAGTCTCATCTGGTGACTCTTATCCTCAAATAATGTTTGCCAAAAACTCCTTTGAAGATGCCATTCAAGGTTTATAACTATTACTCTTCTGCTGCTGCCATAACAAATTACCAGGAAGTCAGTGGCTTAAAACAATAAAACAATGGTAATTTATTATCTTATAGCTCCAATATTCTGAATTCTGACAGGATCTTACTGTGCTAGCATCCAGGTGTGGGTGAGGCTGCATTCCTTATAGGAGGTAGCAGACCATAGGTCTAAAATTGTACTGTCCCATATGGGAGTCATAGATATGTAAATTTATACTAATTAAAATTAAATTACATTACATGTGGTAGTTTGATTGAACAACAATGATGTAAAACATTTGTCTCATTGCAGGAAGTTCTCTTAGTGCAGATCTGGAGGCATCTGGCTGAGGTTCCTGGCCATCATTATCTCTTCAAATATAGACTGGAGCCCATTGTTTCCTTGCTTCATAGCTTTCTTTGCAAGATCCCTCTTTTAATCCCAGTTGCCAAATATACTTTATTTTAAAATTTCCTCATACAAACACATGGCCATACACTCATTTGGTCAGTTTTGCAGTCTCTTCTTCAGGTGAAAGTGCCTGTATACATTTTTTTATTACTTAGAGCACCAGGCATTTTGACACATGCTCTCTGAAAGAATAAAAGGTAAGCCACTGCACATCCTTGTACAGGAAAAAACAGTTCTACCATTACCAATTCAAATTGTGTACATTTTGGAAGAAAATATTAGTAGCTTCTACAGAGCTCTTACTATGCCCGGTACAGTACTGAGAAGTTTATAGATACGTAATATCTTAATGAGCCTCATACCCCTTGAGAAGTATAACCCCAGTTCTTGTTTGTTTGTTTGTTTGTTTTTTTAATTAAATCTTTAATATTCAGATCATTACATTTGTTTCTCTTTTTTCCCCTCCATAACACCCCTCCACCCAACTCCCACCCTTCCCTCTGCCCTTACCTCCCTCCCATTGACCTCATCCATAGGTGTATGATTTTTGTCCAGTCTCTCCCTGTATACCCCTCACCTTTCCCCCTGAGAATTATCAGTCCACTCCCTTTCTGTGCTCCTGATTCTACCATATTCACCAGTTTATTCTGTTGATCAAATTTTTAATTCACTTAATTTTTAGATTCACTTGTTGATAAATATGTATTCATAATTTTTTGGCTTTTACCTTTTTCTTCTTCCTCTTCTAAAAGAGTACCTTTCAGCATTTCATATAATACTGGTTTGGAGTTGATGAACTCCTTTAGCTTTTTCTTATCTGTGAAGCTCTTTATCTGCCTTCAATTCTGAATGATAGCTTTGCTGGATAGATTATTCTTGGTTGTAGGTTCTTGCTATTCATCGAGTTGAATATTTCTTGCCACTCCTGTCTGGCCTGCATCGTTTCTGTTGAGAAATCAGCTGACAGTCCTATGGGTGCTCCCTTGTAGGTAATGAACTGCTTTTCTCTTGCTGCTTTTAATATTCTCTCTTTGTCTTTTGCTCTTGGTATTTTAATTATGATGTGTCTTGGTGCAGTTTTCTTTGGATTCCTTTTATATGGGGTTCTGTGTGCTTCCTGGACTTGTAAGTCTGTTTCTTTTACCAGATGTGGGAAGTTTTCAGTCATTATTTCTTTAAATAGGTTTTCAGTATCTTGCTCTCTCTCTTCTTTTGGCACACCCACAATTCTGATGTTGGTATGCTTGAAGCTGTCCCAGAGGCTCCTTACATTATCTTCACATTTTTGGATTCTTTTCTCTTGTTGCTTTTCCAGTTGAGTGCTTTCTGATTCTTTATATTTCAAATTTTTGACTTGATTCTTGCCTTCCTCTAGTCTGCTGTTAGAACTCTGTATAATATTTTTTATTTCAGTCAGTGTATGTTTAATTTCTAGTTGGTCCTTTTTCATCTCTGGTTAGACCTTTTCCATCTCTAGTTGGTCTTTTTCCATCTCTAGTTGGTCCTTTTCCATCTCTAGTTGGATTTTTCGCATCTCTAGTTGGTCCTTTTTCATCTCTTCTTGGCTCTTGCTAACTTTATCCAACTTTTCTAAGATATTCTTGAAAAACCTTATAAGCGTGGTTTTGAACTCTATATCCAGTCATTTGTTTTCCTCCATTTCTTTTGTTTGTGATCCCTTCCCTTATCTCTGCATTTTCACTATGCCGGGAGAACTTCTGTGTTGGATTCAGCCTTATGATACCAGACTTGCAAAACTGCAGAGGCCTCTGTGTTGAGCTTGGGATGGGTGGAGTCTCAGGGCTTAAGGGACCGCCTTGCCTTCCAGTCGGCCCCGCCCTCCACGGCCCCTGAGTCTCACGTGACTGGGTAATCGTTGGAGCAGTCCTTGTGTGTGCGCACAGTGCCTCTAGACCGCTGTCTTTCCAGCTCCCCTGTGCACCAGTACCACACGAGTCTACGTCCCCAGGGTTTCACCTGAAACAGGGGCTTAGTGGAGTCAGAAGTGGCACAGTTGGGAGGGTCTGTCTCCCGCCCTCTCGCGAAAGCCAGCGGCACAACCAGCAGTCTGTCCTCTGTGCAGTGCCGTGCGCGCCACCAGGCCTCTGATCTTTTGCGACTCCCCTAAATTTCTGTGCACCTCTCCCTTTTCACAGTCCAAACTACCCCTTTATGAGTTTCAGCTGGATCTGGGGTTTAGTGTCGTAGGATAAGGGGTTCAATGCTTTTGACAGTCTCTGTTTCCCTCCTGCCAGAGAAAACCAGCCAGGTTCTCTGGCACCCGCTCTCTCCACACGTGCATCTCTGTACCTCAGCTTTTTGCAGCTCCTCTGGGTCTCCGTTAGCCCCTCTCTTTCCCTCTAGTTGTAGAATTTCCACTCAGCCAGCTTTCCTGTGGTTCTGGATGATGTCCGTTCTGTCTTCTAGTTGTAGTTTGGAAATTGTTGTGAGGCAGCAGTGTAGGTGTTTACCTATGCCACCATCTTGGATTCTCCCCTGTCCCCTGTTTTTAAAGATGAGGCTTTGGTCACACAACTGGGAAAAGATACACTGAGATTTGAGCACAGGCCCTTGGTAAGTGGGTAATGAGATCATTGCATTCTTTTTTTTTTTTAAGTGCTTATTGATTTTTAGAGAGAGAGGAGAGGAAGAGGGAGAGAAAAAGATAGAAACATTGATAAGAGAGAAAGATCAACATGGATCAGCTGACTCCTGCATGTCCTTTGCTGGGAATCTAGTAGCGCATAAGCCAGTCATGTGCCCAGACTGGGAATCAAACCTGCAACCTCTTGTGCATGTGTCCATGCGCAACCACTGAGGCACAATGGCTAAGCACTGAAATTGCTGCATTCTTACAGTGTTCCTAGTTCTACCTGAATAATACCTGCAAGGGACTTCTCTGAAAGTCATGTTTGTGGTTGCCCAAACGTGGGATCCAACAGAAAACTGTAAAGATGACTTCAGTCCTAAGTATGAAAATCATTCCCTTTAAAAATGGAAGTAAAGGCTAACATTCTATAGTGACTATATTTTTGATCAAATCCTACCAAGAATCCACAGAAATCTGTGTCACTTACTGGCTAAAGGTGTAACACTGGGGATATTCTCTAAACCTCCAGAATACAGTCTCTTGATCTGAGAAATGGGGACATAAAAAATACTTGGTTATTGGAGAACAAATAGCATAGGTAAAATATTTAGTGTGGCTTTAAACATTTAGTAATGACTAAATACATATTAATAACTAGGGGCCTAGTGCACGAATTCATGCACCTTGAAAGGAAGTGTGGGCTGCAAGGCTGCTGTGGGCACAGGCACAGGTCTTGGCCCATCCTCCATGCCCCCACCTGGCCCCTCCCGCCATGGTCCCCAGTCCCTTGTCAGCTGGAAGCCTCACTCTCACCACTGCTCCCATGTGCTGACAGTGCTGGCCCTGCTTGCAGAGCCGTTGGGGCCAGAACCAGCACCAGTGCAAGTGGGGCTGGCATTATCAGCAGGTGTGAGCAATGGCTACTGCCCCAATCACCCATCAAAATCGAAGGGAGGTAGAGAAGCCCTCAGGGGCAAATGGGGCTGGCAGCTGTGCCTCGCATCTGCTGATGCCATTGAGCAATTGGGGCCAGCTCTGGTACTGCAGTGGGTGCTAGTGGGCTGGCACTGGCAGTAGGTGTGAGCACTGGGTGGAACTTTAGTGCATGGGAGCAAAGAATTTTCAGTAACTACCAGAGGCTCTCCCTGATGACAGCAACTGGTGCTCTGCCTTCATCTGGCGCCTCTGCTCACCTGCTCCACCATCCCACCGAAGCCAATGCCCACCATGTTCATTGCTTTGCTGTCTGTTGGCAATGCCCACCATGTTCTGTGTGTGTCCCCTGGTGGTCAGCGCACATCATAGCTACCGGTTGTTTGGTTGTTCCACTGTTCAGTCTATTTGCATATTGGCCTTTTATTATATAGGACTAGAGGCCCAGTGTATGAAATTCGTGCATAGGGGATATGTGTCCCGTAGCCCAGGCTGCACTCTCTCCAATCTGGGACCCCTCAAAAGATGTCCAACTGCCCTTTAGGTCCAATCCAGGTAGGATCTGAAAGTCATGTTTGTGGTTGCCCAAATGTGGGATCCAACAGAAAACTGTGCACAGTGGGTATGTGTCCCTTAGCCCAGGCTGCACTGTAGGATCAGACCTAAAGGGCAGTTGAAGATTCCTCTCACAATCCAGGACTGCTGGCTCCCAACTGCTCACCTGCCTGCCTTCCTGATTGCCCCTAACCACTCACCTGACAGCCTGATAGATGCCTAACTGCTCCCCTGACAGCTTGTTTGCCCCTAACTGCTCTTCCCTGCTGGCCTGATCACCCCTAACTGCCCTCCCCTGCAGACTTGATCACCCCCAACTGCTCTCCCTTGCAGGCCTGGTCCCTTCTAACTGTCCTTCTCTGTAAGCCTGATCACCCACAACTTCCCTCTCTTGATGGCCTGGTCCCTTCCCACTGCCCTCCTCTGCTGGCCATCTTGTGGTGGCCATCTGGTGTCCACATGGAGGCAGCCATCTTCTGTGTTAGAGTGATGGTCAACTTGCATATTACTCTTTTATTAGAAAGGATTATTGTCATTGTTGCTGGGAAACAGGTCTGAGTCAGAAGAATGTCTGATTTATTAAATTAGACTCTGTAGTGAGTCAGGAGAGCCTAGCTGATAGTAGGTAAGAAAATCCTGACTCCCTACTTCCATACATGAAGGAAATGAGTCAGAAAGGTAAGACCCCTGCTTCCCATGTAAGAGCTTTATGGTAAAATGACCAATACAAGTTTGTTTTTCTCTGACCATCACTAGTTGGTAGGCAGGAGGCAGGCAGGTGCATGAAACATCTGAGACCCCAAACACTTTGAAATTGCTGCCATTGGTTTACTTGGACCAGAATGCTGCCTGGGATGCAGCCCTGCTCCAGCTGCCCCAGGGGGCACACAGGAAGCCACCTGCTGAGCTATGGTTGTGTAGGAAATGCTAACATTGTGTCCGACGTGACCACATCCATCCCAGGAAATAAGAATCTTCCATTCTGAGGCTAGGAATGGGAAAATACAAGTGGCTGAGTGAGAAATGAATCTGTATGTTTTCCTTTGAGAACAAGAAACCAACAAATGTCCTTACACTTTGCATATATATTATTAAGGACTGTTTAATGCAGATGAACCACACAGGCTAACAGAAACTAAAGTGTGTGTAGTTTTAATGTGTAAAGCTAGCTTATAAAAGATATTTGTACAACTACTTTTGAGTTAAACAAGGCTATCCTAAAACTTTCAAAAGAGGAATTTCCCTACTTTTATTCATGCTTGGCATTCTAAACAGCACTCAGTCAAGAAACTCATCTTCCATTTTGCCACCTTGTCTCCTCAATTCTCTACTTCCTATTCTGAAAACATATTGAATTTATTCTGTGTCTAGGTTTAGCCCACAATGTATTCCATTTCCAACCTGGAATACTTTTCTTCTTTATAGACACACAATTTGTCCAATCTTCACATTTATGCCAAGTTCCATCTTATGTTTAAATGCTAACACTTTTCCAATTCATGACATGACCAGCCACCTTTCTTGGCCTTGTATATATGACAAAAATATAGATTGTATTTTATGTGCCTGGCAAGGTGCTAGGCACTGGTAATGTAAGAGTAAAAAAAAAAAGTGGCACAATGCATATAAAATTTTGAAGATTTTTCTATAGTAAAAGCTACTATTGCTAGATCACTGTCTAAGGATTTTTCATTACAATGACTTTTCATTTCATTAGGTTTCCTGGGATCTAGGGTGACACAGAACTGAATCAGATTTCACTGGGAATTGTTTCTGAAAAGATGCCAAGTTTGAGACTAGTAGTTACTGCTACTCAATGAAGATAGAAATAAACCCAGAGCGTGTGTGTGTGCGCTCTGCGCTCTCGCTCTCTCTCTCTCTCTCTCTCTCTCTCTCTCACACACACACACACACACAGACACAGACACACACACGTGTGCACACTTTGTATGGGTACATTTGGAGCTCATGCAAAGCCTATCTTGTCCTCTCAAGATTTAGCCTGCTATGCCATTAATAATGTACTTGCTTTGCCTTGCCTTTCTCATAAAATGAAAGTTCTTTGAAAGTTCTGGTAGTGATGGCTCTTTCAATATATCATATATCAATGCTATCTATCCTTGAGTAGCATGAAGTGAACTTTGAAGTGTTTTATTCTGATAATGTCCCTTGAAAGATATCCATCTGTTAAGTGTCTCTCATGTAATGTTCAGCCTAAAGCCCATCATTTGTAGAGAGAAGTGAGGACGGCTCAGCTGGAAAGAGGTCTAAAGCTGTCATTTTAAACAAAGAGCTGGTTGCAAGTGCTGGTAAGGGAGAGCTTTCCATTTGTCTTTGCACACATACACTAGTTTGTCACCACAGCATTCATGTCCCTAATCTGATTAGCTAGAGGGGTGTCTAGAAATCTCTTAGCTACAATAGCCACTTGCAAAATCCAAATACATCAAAACAATGATTAATAAAATATATCTATAAGCATGTTTACAGTCACAGGGGGTTAAGAAGGAAATGAAACAGCAGCTATTGCCAGCTCCTTTCCACCAGAATTCATAATTTATTTACTTTGTCTGTCCTGTTCCCAGTGTGGCTGCAATCAATTGCATTAAATGTCAACTCCTAGTACAACAGTCTACTGTGCCTGCATTTCTTGTTCTATGAGCTAAAAGGTCTACGAATGCTTTTAAGGAAACTCCAGCATGTACACTTCAGTTATCCAGGTGAAGTCTAATTGTAACTAGAAAATGGTCTGAGGGCCTCCCCCTCCCTCTAAAAGTATTTTTAAAGAAGCACACATAAATTAGGGTTGGATGACTATCCTAAGAACCTTCCCATACCTCAATGACAACATAATAAATATGTATGTCTCATTTATGCCAAGTTCAACTGGAATATTTCTGGTCTGGCAACTCTTCTGGTGGTTCTCTTCTAAGTACAAACTCAAGGATTTAGGTTCCTTCCAACTTTTGTTGCTTTCATCTGCAACATGACCCTCCACAATTTCCATGGATGGGTAAGAGAGTGCGGACTTATCAGAAACTTAACTGTCTCTTCCAAAGTAACACACATTATTTAGGCCACATACCATTGGCCAGAAGGAGCCACATGGGCTTAGCTAGGTACAAGAGCCTTGGGAAATGAGACCCAGCTGAAGGCACTTGACAAGATTATACCAAGGAAGGGAGCACCAGCCTGGTGCTGAGCAGGTAGCTATCTCTGGCCTGAGGCCCTCAGGTTGACATAAAATCCCTCAGGATCTCCTACCAAATCTCAATTCCTGCCAATCCTACAACAGATATCATATGTGGCTCCTAAGGGCTCAGTGAGACAGCCTGGGGTACCTGCTGCAGGTTAAAGACATGTACTTAGAGTCGAATCCTGACCCATCACTCAGCCATCATGTGACTCAGGCAGATGATTTATCCCTCTCTGCCTTATCAGAATAACAGAGACATTAGTAATATTTTACCCAGAGGGTTATTGTGAGGGTTAAATGATGGAAATCTAAATAAATAGTTTAGATAAATAAACATTATCTGAATGAGAACAAAAATAGGCTTGCTATAGCAAGGAGTCACAGTCACATTTGGGAGTGACTCAAAGGCAGGCAAAGGTAAGAAAACTTTACAATGGGAAAAGAGAAGGTTTTAGGCATGCTTTGACGGAAAGCTGTTGGCATGCGAGGGTAGGGGGTGAGGGCTAAATAGAAGCAAAGCATCTTGCTCTAACTGGTTTGGCTTAGTGGATAGAGCATTAGTCTGCAGACTCAAGAGTCCCAGGTTTGATTCCTGTCAAGGGCATGTGCCTTGGTTGTGGGCACATCCCCAGTAGGAGGTGTGCAGGAGGCAGCTGATGGATGTTTCTAACTCTATCCCTCTCCCTTCCTTTCTGTAAAAAAAAAAATCAATAAAATATATTTCTAAAAAAACAAGAAGCAGAGCATCTGCTAATGGATTAATTTGAGACCCATATCTGACTTTCTCTGGTTGATCTTGAATGGGAAGCAGGGGCAAAAAACAGGAAGCTGCCATCATTGACCAAGACCTGACCTTCCTGGGCCAACTGCTGTGGAAGGTGTGGGTCAGGACTTTTTTGTCTTATATGGTCTGGTCATATTCCCTCTGTGGCTATTATTATTCCCAAGTGGATGGGGCCTCTACTCTTTCACATGGACAGAAATTATCTGCTGCCTGGCCTATCCTCTTCTGGAAAAACAATCAGAATTTTTAATGTTCTTAAAACCTAGGCATTAAGGAATAGGGGGTGGGGAAACTTAAACACACATACACACGCACACACACACGCACACGCACATGCACACGCACACACACGCATGCAAAAAACAACAGCGAAAAACCAGCTTTAAATTCTGTGTTGTCTAGCAAAGCCAGGTCTACCATTATCCCACACTGCAGCCAGGCATAACCACTATAAACGTGCAATAATGAGCTCCTCAGGGCTGAGGAGCCGAGGGCCAAGGCAGAGATCAGAAAGGCCTATCCACTGGCTGCTTTTTCCCTAGATGAGGATAGAACCCTCAGACACGGTTTTAATTCAACAACTGGCAGAGCCTAAAATTTGCCAATAATCCCTTAAATGGAACAATTAACACAGGATTGTATTGAGTAGGCAAATTCTTTCTGAATGATAATGAAAGACACAATACAAAGTAACTCTGACCCACCATGAAATTAAGCTTCTTGGATTTTGCAAAGCCTACTTTAAGTGGATGTTGCTGGTAGCTGTTGTGTCCTCTCTCCACCGGTTAGAAACTCCAAGGGCCAAGTGGGGGCCTAGTGAAGCCACAAGAAGATATGCATTCCCTTTCACTTAAAGCAATCCTGTCTGTGCAAGTGTGAGCATGTGAATCTACCTGTGCACAATCAAGCACACTTGCCCTCCACCTGAAAGGATCATGCAAACGCCCAGCTCAGACCACAGGTGGCGCTTAGAGTGAGCTGCAAACCATAAAAGAGACAGGGAGTGCATTACAAGAAAGCAAGCAGGGCACGAGACTTCATGGGTATCACAGTGAGATGAATAGTTGAAAAACGAATAAAGAAGAAATTGGGATGGTAAACTTGGAGAAAGCAAGTTTGTACTCACCCCACAGGCCAAATATTGGATGGGTCTTCCCTGGGCTGGGAAGAGGAAAAGAGTGAGTTACCTTTCTGTCCCAGAAACCCTGAAAACAAATGTAATGATACACTTTTTGAAATGTTAATTTGACACCCTCTGCTCACCTTCAAGAGATTTATCCCCCTTGTCCCCCACCCCCACCCCAACCATTCCTTCTAAGCTTTCCTCTTAGCCAAGTTGCCTATGCTCCTTGCCTCAGGGAAGCCATGAGTAGAAAACAGAGGGGGAAAAAATGAGACTTTTCATTTGCATTCTAAAAGCCTAGAACCCTCAGGAAATGAGAAAGAATTAAAAAAAAAAATCACCAGCACCAGAAAACAAAACCCGCTCTGAGGCACACTTTGGAGATAGAAATAAACATCTGTGGAGCAAAGTTCGCACAGTCCAGGGTGACAGTCCTTACCTGAAGAGATCCTGTAGGCAAGTAGATGATCCAAGTTTCCAGGGAACAAGGTGCACATCCTGCCTGTGCCTGAGGGTGCTGCCTGCTGCCTGCAGAGTCAGAGTCAGGGACTCCTTCTAGAATTGCACTAGAATTGCACTAGAATTGCAAGCACACAGATCACTAAGTGAGAAGGCGCATGTGCATGCCCAGAGGCTTTGCTTGGCCTCTGGCGAAGGAAGCCCATGAGAAAACTCACTCCTACTACTACCTCACCATGCCCCATGTGGTTTAAACTCCAGAGATTAAAAGGTAGAGGGTGCAATCCTACATACCTAGTAAGTCAGCTGGTGCCAAAAAGAAAGGTCTAACCATTATATTTTGATACAGATTAACTGGAACAAACCCACATCCCCCTGAGCCAGAAGAGTGGATTATACACAGATGAAATGATCATTTGGGATGGAGTTATAGAAAGGGAATCAATATGCAGTCTGTATTATCAATAACGGTTTTCCAGAGAAACAGGATATATAGAGCAAGAGAAGAACTGACTTTAAAAAAAAATTGATTTCATTGAGGAAGAGGGAGAGACAGAAATATCAATGATGAGAGAGAATTACTGATCCACTGCCTTCTGCATGGCCCACACTAGGATCGATCTTACAATCTGAGTATGTATCTTGACTGGGAAGTGAGTCCTGACCTCCTGGTTCAAAGGTCAATGTTCAACCACTGAGCCACACTGGCCAGACCAGAGCTGACTTTTGGACACCTTTGACATTGCAAAATGGAGCCACCATCAGCCACAATAAGCATGTCAAGTGCTCTTTCAAGACAGAAGTAATGCGGTATAATGGAAACACCCTTGGGAGGGGCAAGGACACCACAAGTCTGGATGCTTGGATAAGGACTCCATCTGGACACAGATAGGAGTGGGACCTTTGCCCCTTGAGTGCTCTTAGAAATCTTGACACCCAACACTTGAGCTTGGCTTGTACCACAGGTCACACTCAGAGCCCTTCAGGACTTTCTCTCCACCGGACATGTGTCACCACTATAGCAGCCTGGCTTCAGCCTGACCACCATCTCTCCATCTTGGATGCCACCAGTGACTTTGGCTCTCTCTTTTGGCTTCTCCTCCATAAGCTCCCTGTGTGTATCACTGTATGTGTAACCTGGGTATGAGTATGGGCTTACTGGGGAGGTCTCCCCTAATAAACCTGGCATTATGGAAAGACACAATATGTATGAGTGACTCCTTTCAGGGATGCCCCCTTGCTCACAACACAGAATCAATGGATTCGAGCTTTATTGTAAGGAAACAGCCCACGATCCTATGGGAACTGACATGTCCCAGTATTTGCAGGGTAAGCTGGGAAGTGAGAGGCTCAGGAGATCCTAGATGTCACTTTAATTCCAAAGGCAGGAAAAAGCTGGCGTTCCAGCTCAAAGGTAGTCAAGCAGGAAGAATTTTCTTTTACTCAAGGAAATGATATGGAATTTTTGGACTGGAACATGTGGTGTTCCTCTAAATCAGTGGTTCTCAACCTGTGGGTCGCGACCCCTTTGGGGGTCGAACAACCCTTTCACAGGGGTCACCTAAGACCATCGGAAAATGCAGATATTTACATCACGATGCATAACAGTAGCAAAATTTTATGGCTGGGGGTCACCACCACATAAGGAACTGTATGCAAGGGTCGCAGCCTTAGGAAGGTTGAGAACCACTGCTCTAAATGGAACATGGATTCTTTGTCTGCAGGAGTCAAAGAATGAATCCCCAGACAGAAGGTGGAAATTTATTAAAGAACACATACAAAATCCAGGTGGGGAGGTGGAAGAGTACCTCTGAGTTTTTTTCCCCTATGGCTTATAAAGCCTGCAGATCTTGGTGCCTTGATATGCCCTCTGATTGGTCACTATTCCCTTAGACTAGTTACTATAGTAACTTCTAAGCTCAAAGGTCAAACCTCATATGGGACACCTGAGGTTCCCCCACTTCACCCTACTTCCTTATTGTTTTTCTATTCCCTTTGGGCTTTCTTCACCTCCTTCTGGATGAAGGGCTTCCTTTTCTTTATTTTAAAAAATACAGACCTTTTGCTATTCCCAGCTTCCTCATCTATGGAAATGTACCTGTTGCAGCTTTTCAGCTCCCCTATTCTATGGAAATATACCTTCTGCAGCTCTGCAGCCCTGTGTTTCTTCCATGGTCCCCTTAATTTCTAAAATTTCTTAAAACCTGTCTTTTTCACCCCTAAAAATTCCTGTTTCAGAAGGGTCAGTTCTTTTGTTCCATTCAGGTCTTCAACTAATTGGTTGAGGCCCACTTATATTGGGGAGAACATCCTACTTTAATATATATTTAAAGGTTAATCTCATCCACAAATGAAGCATCCATCTTATATGAAAACTGCTGTTTAAAATTTTAACGCTGCTATTTGGCTTCTGTAAATGTTTGCTTGTGTAAATAATAAGGAAAATGAGACTACTCTCACTCCAGAGAGGCCATTAAACCTTCCCCGGACAAAATTATCAGTGCTGGCAGCAGGCCAGGCCTTTGGTTGAGGTCTCAAGGCCCCAGCACATAGAGGCACTTTAAGAATTTTCATAAGGGCTGGGCAACAAGCCATATTTGAGAGACAAAGAAGGTAAAAACATAAGTAGGGAAAATTCCTGCATGTTGGGGCCCAGAATTTAAGAGACATTTTCCTCTGGACCCATGCGTAATAAATGTAACTCCAAACTTTCCGAGCATTGTTTGGTTATTCCAGTTTTCTGTAACACAAATACTCTTACATGTACACCCAGAATAAGCGTTGACAACTATTGCTCCATCACCAAGTCAAGTTGACACATAAAATGAACCAACACTAAGTCTCCATGAGTTCACAGTTAAAGCCATTTCCAAAACCTGGATGCCAGGGGTGTTTCAATGGCGGACATATAGACATCTAGAACTTAAAAAGGAAAACGTATGTAGTGAGGGAATTAGTTAAGGAGTGTGTGTGTTTGTGTGTGTGTGAGTGTGTGTGTTAAGGCGGGTGGAGGGAAGAAATAGATAGAGATAAAGAGAGAAACATGAATTTGTTGTTCTACTTATTTATGCATTCATTGGTTGCTTCTTGTATGTGCCCTGACCAGGAAACAAAACCACAACCTTGGTGTATTAGGATGACATTCTACCAACTGAGCAACCTAGTCAGGGAAATCGTATGGCTTATGTTTGCCTAATCTTGCTAAGATCAGTTTATGCTTCTTTTCAAGATTTTTGGCATAGCCAGTCTGTTTATTTTTAGTGGAGCCTTCAGGTATGGCATAAATATTTAGCGCATTTTTGTATTAAATTCTCATCATTCATCCAGCATAAAACAATCTTCATAGGGACATGAATAGCAAACATTTCCAAGACTATAAAAACTGTTCTCCATGTTTTCTGGTAAGCCAATAAGCTTTTGCTCCCAGGCAAGAAACTATAATGTAGCAATTAAAATGTGTTCTAGCTTAGCTGGTGTGGCTCAATAATTGAGTGTCAACCTATGAACCAGGCCATCAGTATTCCCAGTCAGGGCACATGCCTGGGTTGTGGGCTTAATAGCAATAGGGGGTGTGCAGGAGGCAGTCAATTAATGGTTCTCTCTCATCACTGATATTTCTATTTTTCTCTCCCTCTCCCTTCTATTCTGAAATCAATATATTTAAAAAAAAATGTGTTCTGCCCTGGCCAGCTTGGCTCAGTGGATGGAGTGTCAGCCTGCTTACTGGAGGGTCACAGGTTCCATTCTGGCCAAGGGCACATGCCTGGGTTGCAGGCTCCATCCCCAGTGGGGGGCTTGCAGGAGGCAGCCGATAAACAATTCTCTCTCACCATTGATGTTCCTATCTCTCTCTCTCTTCTCCCTTCCTCTCTGAAATCAATAAAGAAATATATATATATATATATTTAAAATGTGTTCTGGATCACTCAGGCCCTGGTTGAAACCAAAGCTCTACCAAGACATACATAAGGATCTTTAGCAAATTATTTAAATTCTTTGAAATTGTTTCCACATCTACAAATGTGAAGATAATGACACTGCTTATGCTCACTAAATCAGAGGATGCCAGCAAATGCCAGCACAATATTGGCTACATGCCAAATGCTTAATATGCATTAAAAGTGATCATTATTACTTAGAGATCTTAGAAATGTGCTGCCTGCATAGCCCTGAAGTCTTTTTAAAAACCCTAACTTAACTCATCCTTTCTCTTCCTCTTTCATTCCACAAATTCAGTAGCCACACAGAACTATGGTGATATTTTTTTTTGAGATTAGCAAATAGATTTCTGGGTAGAACACTGGGTGATAATTTCTTCAAAAACCCAGGAATCCCAGTCAAGGGCAGGTCTTTGACTCGAATGCCAGAAAGTTGGAAACCAGAAAACAAAGATAAATGATCCGATTTCCTCCTTCAGTTTAAAGCTTTGTGTGTATGCATGTGCACCAGAAAATACCGGCTTAATCAGAAGCATTCAATTAAGATGAGGAAAGTAAACTGCAGCATCAGACCTGAGGCAAACATAGCAATCAAGTGGTTATTTCCAAAAAATCCAACCCCGTGACAATGCTCAATAATGATGAAATGCACATCCAGGCAATTCCAGAAAGAAAGATAATTGCACCATTTGACAGTAATGCAAATTTCTCTCCCTTCCTATGTCACTTTATCTCTGGTGGGAGTCCAGAATTTTCCAGAGAGAAGAAACTTGAGAATGATTTTGCCTGAGCTACTGCTAAAGATAGATTTTCTAATAAATTTCTAAATGCAGTATTTGAACCACATGATAAAAAAGTAGGGCCAGCTACAGTCTGCTAAAATTACATTAGTTTAAACTACACTGGTTTCCAGCAATGGCTTTAAGAGTCAAAGAACATTGAGAGGGTTCTCAACTAGTTTCTTTTATATATATGTGTATACACACACACACACACACACACACACACACACACACATTTTTATTGATTTCAGTGAGGATGGGAGAGGGAGAGAGAAATAAATGATGAGAGAGAATCATTGATCACTGGGGACTGAGCCCGCAACCCGGGCATGTGCCCTTGGCAAGAATCAAACCCAGAACTCTTCAGTCTGCAGGCCGACGCTCTACCCACTGAGCAAAACAAGTTAGGGCTCAACTAGTTTCTTTAGATAAAGTTTCATGTATACAGTAAGTCAAAAGAGATGCTGTATGACTGAACTGTCATTATTCCATAGAAATAATACATTTGTGCACAAGGAGTTTCAAAGGAATTTAGGCTGTATTTAAACAGAGAGATTTTACCTGCTAAGAAACCCTCCCTCATCTCTAGATAAGAAATAACATCAAAAAGAGACTGGGTCATTCATTATCAGGAAAATGCAAACTAAAATCTCACTGTGATTCCACTATACACATACTGGAATAGAAGAATCTTTTTAAAAAAATATGTTTTATTGATTTTTTATATAGAGGAAGGGAGAGGAATAGAGAGTTAGAAACACTGATCAGCTGCCTCCTGCACACTTCCCATGGGTATGTGCCCGCAACCAAGGTACATGCCCATGACCGGAATCAAACCTGGGACCCTTCAGTCTGCAGACCAATGCTTTATCCACTGAGCCAAAGCAACTAGGGCTAGAAGTATCTTTTTTAAATGACCATACAACTGGCCAAGAATGGGAGGAACCAGAACTACCCTGTGCTGCTACCAGTGGGGATAGGGAAGTGTACAGCCCTCTGGACACCACTGGGCAGTTTCTTACAAAGTTAGATATATACATATGACCCAGGTATTCCATTCCTCCATATTTCCTAAAGGGAAACTATGCTCACACAAAGGCATGTGCATACATGTTCATGGCAGCTTTATTTGTAAGTGCCCCAAAGCAGGAACAGCCCAAATATTCATCAACAAGTGATACACAAATGACAGTATATCCACACAACTGGAATGCTACTCGGTCACAAAAAGGAACAAACGATTGACTTATGCAACATAATGAATTGTTAAATCATTATGCTATGGGAAGAAGTTACAGAAAATAAGTACATACTATATGCTCCCAGTTACAGACAATTTTAGAAAATATATAACTCTAATCTGTAGTGATAGAAAGCAGATCAGAAGGTGACCTGGGGTGAGTGAAGGGAGGGCACTGAGCATTATGATGAGTTTACCAGGCTACTTTTGGGGGTGATTGGAACATTCGTTTTCTAGATATGCTGACAGTTGCACAGGTGTATAGATATGTCAAATTTAAATTGCACACTTTAAATATATGCAGCCTGTTGTTCTTCAAATATACATTAAGTATAAAGACCAAAGAAGGGAATGGGGGTGTGAGCTGTCACAGTGCCCAGCAGAGGGTAGGTGCTCCAAAAATGCTGAAGATATGTATTCTCATGGGAACGGCTGCCTACCACATTGGAGCTCTTGCTCTCTAAGTGTTATATGTGTTCTAATTTGTATACATAGCTGTGTTGTGTATGTGTTAGGATTCTAAAGGATTTGGATGATACATGCTCTACATTGTCTTCATAATAGTGTTTCTCTGATTTCTGTGTTCACGGTGTCTCATACCTTCCATGACTCTCTCTGCCTCTGTCTCTGCCTTAGATAAGCATTTCAAACTTATGTGAACAGCATCTTTACTTCCCTCTGACAAATTCCCATCCATCAGCTCCTACTTTGTGAGAGGAGGAAGAGTACAGGATTTACTCTTAGAGATTTTCCTCCTAGCCAGAATGAGTGGTTGATGATGGTATAGCCCAACCTGGGCCATTGAGAATATGGCCTAGGAGGCCTAGGCTAAAACTTGTCTTCAGCCTGTGGAGAGGGAGTTGCTTCCCTTACTGAGGAGGAAACTGGTCTTGCAAGCTTGTCAGGACATAAAAACTGTGAACAATGCACTGCTCTGCTGGGGGGGGGGGGGGGGAAGAGCAGGAAAGGGTCATCATTGGATATGGCTTGGTGACCCCCAACAACTGGGGACCTTCCTATAAGCCCACAAAAGGGGACGGAACCATATCTGCAAAGACCCCAGAAGGTTATAAAAAAGTGAAGCCCTCTGCTTGTTTCTTCACTCTGACTTGAAAATTATTCCCGGAGTCCACTAGGGTTAATAAACAGGGTCCCTCCCTTTCTCTAGGAAGCATGTTTGGTATTTCTTTGCTCTTCTACAACATTTGGTTCCCTGAACCAAGAAGTTAAGTAACTGTTTGGCTCTTACCTCGGTTGAGTATACGGGGTTTGCAGCCCAGGGGCAAGGAATAAGCCTCTGGAAGGTGTGTGCTGCTGATTTTTAGCAGCATTGAAGGGGTCGGGGGAGAGGGGCTGCTCGGAGTGTGCGCTTCAGGTGTTCCTGGACCTCAGCCCAGGACCTGGGCAGCATCTGGAGAAAGTGGATGGACACCTCTGGACCTGTCAACAGAATCTGTAAGGTAGGGGCCCCAGTCAGTCAGGCCCACTCCAAGTGAGTAGCAGTGGGAGCTTGATCACCTCCCCGGAAGACATAGGACTTTATCAGGTAAAGCAAGAATCAGGACTCTGGTGGTGAGAGAATTCAGATTCAATTAAAGAATTAAGGGTTCACTCTTTCCTTTGTGTGTGGGATTAGCCAATTTGCTATCAAGAAGGGAGGCTGGACACAGCCTTAACTCCTCCTGTAGGTTCTCACCCAGACATCAGTCAAGAATTCTGTTCTGGGGTGTAGGTGCTTGGAGTACTCCATGCCCATCTGGGGAGTTGGGCATTATCTGCTCAGCTCCAATCTGGGCTAGTCTACTGAGAGAGTGTGAGCATGAATGTTTCTCTCTCTTGGCATAACTATCTACTGATTAACTGGTTTATGTGAAAGCAAAAGCTACTTTGATTTTCTGTTTGCTCATCTGGTTAAAATGTTTTATTTACTCACCCTAGCCAGCTTGGCTCAGTGGATAGAACATCAGCCTGCGGACTGAAGGGTCCAGGGTTCCATCCTGGCCAAGGGCACATGCCTGGGTTGCGGGCTTGATCCTCAGTGTATGTGTGTGTGTGGGGGGAGGGGGGCTGGGGGGGCGTGCAGGAGGCAGCCAATCAATGATTCTCTCTCATCATTGATATTCTATCTCTCTCTCCTTCTCCCTTCATCTTTAAAATCAATAAAGAAATATATTTTTAAAAAAATGTTTTATTTACTGAAGGCTGAACCCATGATGGTTTGCAAAAGTCTCAGGCAGAGCTGTTGAGTTAGTTTTCTCAGAGACATTTGCTTTCTATCACATAGGGATAGTTAATAAAATTTTCTGTCTATGTTTGTGTACTAGGGGCTTTGGTTTGCTCTGTGATTTTTCTGTGTTAGGTTGAAATTTTGGAATTCTGGGGTAGATTTAAAGGTATTTGCGGCTTTTTTTTGTCGCTTTTGGCTGGCTGGGACCTTCAAGGGTGGAACTCACAGCTCCGCAGGGCAGAGAGATTTTACCCACACTGCCCCTGCCTGTGCTAATTAAGGATCTTTTCTTTAAGGAGACCCTCCAGGCTTTTAGTAAATTTCCCTGCACCCTTGTCTGTCTTTCACCACTGATCATCATGGGGTTGGGACAAAGTAAACCCACTGTTCTCAACTGCATGTTGGAAATTTTTGAAAAGGGTTTTATTGAGGACTATGGTATTAAAATGAACCCCAAAACACTGAGGAAATTCTGTGAATTAGAATGGCCAGCCTTTGGGGTCGGTTGGCCCCTGGAAGGCTCTTTAGATGAAGGACTCATCAGGGCGGTCTGAAAAGTAGTCACGACAGACCCTGGATACCCAGATCAGTTCTCTTACATAGACAGCTGGTTAGGAATTGCTCAAACCTTGCCAACTCGGGTCCAATTCTGTAAGATTTTAGTAGTAGAAGAAAAGAAACAGGTCTCTCAGACAATAACTCAACCCCTTGTTCTACCAGGATTCCCTGAGGAAGTCCTGCTAGTTTTACCATCTCCATATGTGCCACAGGCAGCACCAATTGCCTCCCAGCTGGTCTAAAAGGTCCAGAAACACTGCCCCCTTCTGTTTCTCCTCAACCAAGCTCTCCAAAGGCAGTTGGGTGGCACTTGCATTCAGCCAATCAAGGGCCCAAGCCACAGGCAGCATATCAGATGCCTCTCAGGGAGATCCGGGGTGCCAAAGTTGGAGAAGATGGGACCTTGCAGGTGGGAGGGACAGCCTATTATTATCAGACTTTTACCACCAGTGACATCTTGAATTGGAAATATCACACCCCAACTTATTGTGAAAAACCTCAGACCATCATATACCTCCTAGAAATGATCTTCCAGACCCAAAAGCCCACCTGGGAGGACTGCAAGCAGCTCCTTTTCATGTTCTTTAACACTGAGGAGTGCATGAAAGTAAAGACAGAGTTTCAGAAGTAGCTCCGGACCCAGGCCCTGGCAGGAATATTAGTTATAGACAGATGGACCAGGAAGGCCTTCCCAGATGAGGAACCCGATTGGAACCTGAAGGACCGAAGGACCGAGCTAGAACAATGTTGGCTGGCCTTCCACCAGGGGTTCAGGGCTGGAGCCAAGAAGCCCACCAACAAGGCTAAAATCTCTGAGGTTTTCCAAAAGTCTAAGAAAAGTCCAGGAGCTTTCTATTACCATGTGAAGCATACCAGATCTATACCCCCTTTAGACCTGAAGCCCCAGAAAATCGAACCGTGGTAAATGCCATTTCTGTAGGCCTAACCCAGATTGACATCAGGAGAAAATTACAGAAGCTGGAAGGGTTTGCAGGAAAGAATGCTACTGAACTGCTGGGGATAGCTAATAAGGTTTTCATCAATCGAGACAGTGCAACAAGGAAGGAGGAATAAAAGAGAATACAAAGGACCAATATAATAGCAACGGCTTTTAAAGGCTCAGGCTCCCAGACAGATCAGCAAGGATACAGACCAGGGGGAAAAGGAAGAATGAGCCTGAGACAAGACTAGTGTGCCTATTGTAAGGAAACAGGACACTGGAAGAATGAATGTCCCAAATGGCAAAGTAAAAAGACTGAGACCCCTTTTCTACACAGTTGCTATTAACCAGAGCCACCTGAAGCAGATCTCATTAGGCTAGCAATGACTGATTCCGACTAGGACAGACCAGACTCATTTCAGCAAGGCCCCCACGAGTCCAGGGGCTGAATGAAAATTGGGGGCCAGACTATGGACTTTATGGTTGATACGGGAGCTGAACACTCAGTAGTCACTCAGAAAGTAGTGCCTCTCTCAGGAATGGAGGTCACCATTATTGGAGCTCCTGGGGACCAGACAGTCTGCCGCCCTTGCCAATGCCAACTTGGTGGTCATTAATTTATGAATTCCTGTACTTGCCAGACTGTCCAATGTTTCTAATGGGTAGAGATCTTTTAGCCAAAATGGGGGCAAAAATCACTTTTGCTCCAGATTGCTCAGCACAGCTTCTTCGCCTCCCCAACGATCCTGTCCTTAGTAGTGCGAAGGGAGGAAGAATGGAGACTTTATACCCCCAGACAAAGGCTTCACTATTAAAACCTAAATTAGAGAAGGAATTAACTCTGGTCTGGGCAGAAGGGAATCCTCCCAGCCTGGCTAAGGACCACGCCCTGATGCTAATTGAGGTAAAGCCTATGGCACAGCCTGTTAAAATCCACCAAAATCCAATCCCAAGGGAAGCACACCTAGGAATCCCAGCCCACTTAGACCAACTGCTTCAGTGGAGACTTGTTAAATGATGCAAGTCTCCATGGAACATGCATCTTTCGCCTGTCAAAAAGCCTGGGACTAATGACTAACACCTGGTGCAGGATCTAAGGGCTGTTAATGAGGCAGTTATAACCCTGCATTCAGCACTGCCGAACCCCTACACTCTTCTGGGACTCATCTCATCAGAGGCAGAATGGTTTATATACTAGATATGAAAGATGCCTTTTTCTGCCTTAGATTAGTTCCTTCCAGCCAGCCTCTCTTCACTTTTAAATGGGAAAACGCAACTACAGAGGCCAAGAAGTTCATCTGGACCAGACTGCCACAAGGGTTCAAGAACTGCCCTACTCTTTTTAGTAGAGTACTAGTGTCTGATCTATCTAAGTTCCCAGGACAGGACTTGGAGTGTGTTCTACTCCAGTATGTAGACGACCTCCTACTGGCCAGCTCCACAGGAGCTCAGTGCTGGGAGAAAATATGAGCCCTTCTGAGGCTACTAATTGAAACAGGTTATTGGGTGTTTAAGAAAAGGGCACAAATTTGTCAGAAAGAAGTCAAGTATCTAGGCTTCCAGATCACCCAAGGGAAATGAAGTTTAGGGACTAAAATGAAGCAGGCAGTATGTGCCACCCCAGTCCCTAGTACCCATGGCAGATTCGGGAATTCCTGGCAGCAGCAGGATTCTGTTGAATTAGGATCCCAGGGTTTTCAGACATGGCCAAGCCTCTCTATGAAGCTCTAAGAGGAGAATAGAAGGCACCCATTGACTGGGGTCCCGAACAGGAGAAAGCCTTTGTCACCATAAAGGCAAAACTCACTGAGCCTCCACTACTAGAGCTACCAGATGTGATATAAAACTTTAATCTGAGGTAGCCCAAGGAGTTCTAACTCAGGAGTTTGGACCCTGGAAAACACCAGTAGCCTATCTCTCCAAGCAGATTGACCCAGTTGCTTCTGGGAGGCCCCCGTGCCTCAGGGCCCTTGCAGCTATGGCATTATTAGTCAAGGAAGTGGATAAGCTTACCTTAGGTCTTAGGACAAAAATTAAACGTAAAAGTACCTCATGCTGTTGTCACCCTGATGGAAGTAAGGGGGCAGCACTGTCTGACTTAAGCTCAAATGACTCAGTATCCAGGGCTGTTATGTGAAAATCCATGGTACGATTCGAAGCAGTGAGAACACTTAATCCTGCCACCTTTCTACCCATTGCTGAGGGGGCCCTGAGCACGATTGCCTGGAAGTCCAGAAGAGGTTTATTTCAGCCGGCCAGACCTAAGGAATAGGCTCCTGCAAAATGCGGACTTAGTATTGTTCACAGACAGCAGCAGCTTCTTAGATGAAGTAAATGATGAGTTGGATATGCAGTAGTATCAAACTTTGAGAAAACTAAAGCACAGGCCCTGCCTGAAGGATGGTCAGCGCAGAGGGCAGAACTTTGGGTCCTCTTAAGAACCCTAGAACTCAGTAAGAATAAGCGTGCCAATATCTACACTGACTGGTGCTATGCCTTTGCTTCCTTGCATGTCCATGGGGAAAGGGGGCTCTGGACAGAAAGAGGAAAATGAATAAAAAATCAGAATGAAATTTTGAAGTTACTAGAAACAGTCTAGGAGCCTAAGGAAATAGCCATCATCCATTGCAAAGGTCACCAGAAAGGGCAAGACTCAGTATCAGAAGGAAACCAGCAGCCAAGCTGGCAGCTAAAGAACAAGCAGCACAAACATGGATCATGTTGCCTCTGAATTACCTGAACCTCCAAAATACACTCCTCAGGAAGATAAATGGGCCAGAAAGAAGGGAGCAAGAGAACAATGGGAAGCTGGTGGATACTCCCAGATCATAGGGTCTATGTTCCAGAACAGTTAGCCCACAAGGTACTCCTCTAGCAGCATGAACTTACTCATTTAGGAAAGGCTGCCTTAGAAGCTTTGTTAGGCAGATACTGCCTGATTGCCCATCTGCCCTCCTTGTGTGCCCCAGTTTCTCCGTGTTGCCTCTTCTGTGCTCAGAACAATGCTAAACAGGGTCCTGTAGGACTGATAGGAGTTCAGCACTCTGGGCAAGCTCCTTTTGAGGACTTAGAAGTAGATTTTACAGAAATAGTGCCTAGCAGAGGGAATAAATAACTGCTAGTCTTTGCACCTTTTCAGGTTTGGTCAAGGCATAATCCTACTCACACTGAAAATGTAAGAGAAGTCACTAAGGCATTGCTGAAGGATATAATTCCATGGTATAGAATGCCTCTGATCATAGGGTCCAATAATAGCCCAGCCTTTGTGGCAGAAATAGTACAACATGTAGCCAAGACTTTAGGAATTATTGGAATCTACATACAGATTATAGGCCTTAAAGTTCAGGAAAAGTGGAGCGCATGAACCAGACTTTAAAGCAGGCTATGGCTAAGCTATGCCAAGAGACAACCTTATCTTGCTTCTTGTACTCCTGTGGGTATGTTGTGCCCTAAGGGCCAGAATAGGTTTCTCTCCCTTTGAAATTCTATATGGTAGGCCCCCTCCCTTTATTCAGCCAAAGGGAGATTTGTGGGAAATAGGGAACTTAGAAATTCAGAAACAACTACAAGGATTTGGAAAAATTGTCTTTGAAGTCCACAGGGCTACCCATCTTCATAGGAACATCTTTATAAACCTGGAGACCAGGTTTGGGTAAAGAATTGGAAAAAGGAGCCCCTCAAACCTATCTGGAAGGGAACCTGTTCAGTCAGATTAGCCACCCCCACAACTCTTAGGGTTGTAGGACTAAACAACTGGATCTACCACTCCCAGGCAAAGGCAGCCCACCAGCTGAGTGACATCTACTCTGAGTGGAAGGTGACCTCTGACCAGAAACACCCTCTGTGGATCATCCTCAAGAAAACAGCAGACTGGCTGAGCAACATGCTCCAAGGAATTCAGATAACTTTGCTGAATTCTCCCTAATACCAATCCTTCTTTCTTATCTCCTCCTAACATAACATGTCTAGTATTTCTGGAAGTCACTGGTTTTGTCTAATAATTCTTATTTTGTCTTTTTATGAGTGCCAGTGGAATCTGAGACTAGTACCAGGAGGAGAACTCATCTGCTCTTGCGGAGACACAGAAGCACCATACAATTATTGCTCTTCACACAGCAAAGAAACAAAAGCCTTATCATAAATTGTTGAAATACACCTTGTCATGCCATCATTTTCTCCTTGCTTAGAAACTCATTACCCAAATATGCTAGACTGGGTAGTCTACGAGAAAACCCAATCAAGCCAGATTTTTGTTAGCTATACTTATTAACCTATGGCATGTTATGACTTTACTACCAAATACTTGTGGTGGGGGAGGGAGGGGAAATGTATTGAATGGTAAAAAAATAATAGACCCTGTCATGGCCAATGTGCAGCTAACTAATGTTGCTCCTATTTGTTTCAGCAAGGCTAACATCCAACAGGTCACCTCTCAGATGAAGTATGCCACTCTACCCCCAAGGCTGAAAATCTCACCTATCCTTGGTGTCCATTGCAGGAACATTCTATGCGTGTGGGACCACTGCTTACCTCTGCCTTCCTGCAAACTGGACAGCAATGCCTTTAAACTTCCGATGGCCCTACAAACCAGAAGAACTCTCTACAACCCCTCTGAAAGGAAGAAGCGGGATGCTAACCCCTTGGTCATCGACCCTGTCCAGCAGGAAGTAGCTAAGAGTGGTTGTCACCCCTGTTCACTATAACATCCTGTAGTCCTTTCTCAGGCCATAAAAACTGTGAATAATGCAGTGCCCTGGTGTGGAGGGTGGGGAGGAGAGAGGAAGGGTCTTTATCGCTGGCCCCAGGACAGATCAGCAGATATGGCCTGGGGACCCCCAACATCTGGGGGCCTTCCTGTAAACCCACAAAAGGGGGTGTAACCATATCTGTAAGACAAAGACCCCAGAAGGTTATATAATGTGAAGCCCTCTACATGTTTCTTTACTCTGATTTAGAAATTATTCCCAGAGACCACTAGTGTTAATTAACGGGGTCCCTCCCTTTAAGGAAGTGTGCTTGGTATTTCTTTGGTCTTCTGCAACATTATAGTGAGCATGGGAGCAGGAGCTGTGGGCCAATACTTGACTCCACCAGGGAAAGCCTGTCTACAATGAAGCCAGTGAGAGGAGAGATCTCTGGGGCTCCCTGAATCCAGGTGTGCCTGTATTTGGACCTATCACTCTGTTTTCAGTTTTGTGGCCAATTTCACTTTTCATTAAGCCAAATTCATTTTGGTGGTTAAGTACCTGCCATTTCCCTGACTTCCTCCCACACCCTTCCCCCCCAAATACTTGCTGACATCCATGGGAAAGCATTATTTGGTTGTGTATCAGTGAAAGATGGATGGAAACATTTAAGAGTATTTAAAACTACTAGCTGACTTCTATAATTATTAATGTTAATGTATGAATAGACAATTTGACAAGCCAAAGGATGCTCATAAGTGTGGTTCCCCTTACTAATTATGTCTGAAATTAATCTTAGATAAGATGAACACAAGAAGCAAAATAACTCTATTAAGCTGTGTGACTCTTGCCAAGATTCTTGACTTAAGTCTCAGTTGCCTTCATTTTAAAAGGAGGCTAATAATAGTCTCTGTTTCTTGGGTTTTTAAGACAGTTACATTAAACTATATACTTTTGTCCTTAGTGCAATGCATGACACTTAGATGTACTTTTGTTAATAAAATGCTATTAATATTCATCTACACTACAAATCCAAAATGCTTTTTCCCTTCTCTTCTTTAATGTAAATCTTGGGCATTGTCCAAATCCTACCACCTCCTCTTGGAAAATCTTTCTTGATTAGTTTAATACATAATGTAGTGATTATTTTCTTTTCTTCTTTAAAAAATATATATTTTATTGATTTTTTTACAGAGAGGAAAGGGAGGGATAGCGAGTTAGAAACATCAACATCGATGAGAGATCAGCTGCCTCTTGCTCGCACCCTATTGAGGATGTGCCCACAACCAAGGTACATGCCCTTGACTGGAATTGAACCTGGGACCTTTCAGTCTGCAGGCTGATGCTCTATCCACTGAGCCAAACCGGTTTTGGCATGTGGTGATTATTTTCTTACCTGAATCTCCAAACTCTTATTCTATATATGTATCTGAAGCCTCTTCATATTGTATTATAATTTTAATTTTCAGGAGTGGGCTAGACCCAGCTCACATCAGCTTGTGAGTGCCAGTTGTTAAATTTTTAGGAATTTTGAGAGGTAATTATTAGACAGAGCTGTTATTAGGAATTAAATTAGATAAAATAATAATGAAATATAATTATTAAGCCAAAGGTATCCTAGCTGGTTTGGCTCAGTGGATCGAGCATCAGACTGTGGATCAAAGGGTTTTGGGTTCAATTCTGGTCTCCAGGGCACGTATTTTGGTTGCAGGCTCCTCCCTGGTCCAGGCCCTGGTTGGGGCACATTTAGGAGGAAACCAATTGATGTGGTCCTTCCACATTGATGTTTCTCTATATATTTCCCTCTCTCTTCCAATCTCTAAAAATCAATGGAACAATATTCTCAGGTGAGGATTTAAAAAAACAAAACAAGGCCAAAGGTAATAAACACTCAAACATAACACTTCTTAGATATTTGTATTGCATTTTACTATCATTTATGCTCTTGAGTTTATTTCTGTGTGTTATTTGTGTAAAGAGTAAATATATAAAATGGAAGGTTACTACACATCTCTTTCTGCAGCAATATCATGTTGGTTTGGTAGCTTGTAATCTGTTAAGGTAGAAGAATTTTCACCATAGAAATCAGCAAATGCAAACCAGAGTTCACCCTCCACTCCCAAGCCATAGACCTGGTTGTTAGACACTTACTGATAGGCCAGTAAATGTCTACTGTTCACGTCTGTAAATAGCAGTATTGATTTCATTAGCTCTTTGACAATAGGGATTCTGCACATTTGACAATAAGGATACTGAACATTCCTCTCTGTCCTCTGTGTTGGTTAACATAGCATTACACACACAGTACATGCCGAACATTCTGCCTTTTGCTAGAAGCCTAGAAAAAGGCAATCATTTCACAAATATTGCCTTTGCTACATCTATGTGACCTGATGTATTTAAAAATATTCCTTCACACAAAAAACTTGCAGGTCTACTACTGCTTGAATTGTAAACAATGGGGAAAATGCCACACATAAAGCTAGTGCAAAAATATTACAGTATGACAGTCAAAGTGAATGCATATTGACACATCCCTCTCCTGTAACTAAGAGCTGAGATCACTCAAATTCATGTCATAAAGAATGGTAAAAAAATAAGTAATGTTTCATTTTGAAAAAGGACAAAATGTAGGTGCACAGAGGGCAATAAAAAATGTCTCCAAATAGTTAAAAGGCTATCAAAAAAGAAAAATATGGGATATGTTCTGTATAGCACTGGATAATAACACCAGAATCAATGTTTAGAGGATACAGAGGCACATTTTGACATAATGAGGAAGAATGGTCCTACAAAGATGACTCAAGATGGATAGAATGAGAAATAGTGAATTTCTGCTCCAGTGTAACTCAAACACATGGATTGGTCGTGGGGCTTGGCACACAGTACTGGCCCAAAGCTATACAAGAATAAATAAGTGAATGGTCCAACAATTGTTCCCATCCGGGGTCACTACTGCCCCAAATGCAAAATGTGCTCCCACTGAGATACAGTCATTGAGATAATAATCAACCAAGCAGCAAGTGTTAAGTGACTAAGTTTTAAGCGCCTTGCTAAATTCTAGGGTTAGTTGCACAAGATGAAGTTTATTCTTGCTTTAGGTTAAAGTAAGTAATTAGTTTCAAGAATGACATGTGGCTAATCTAAAAATCTGAATGGGTGCTGAAAGAACAGAGGGTCCCTGCATTATTGGACTATGGGGTCATTCAAAGGGTGGAGAAGACTCTCAGAGGTGTTGGTACCTTTAAGTTGGAATCTGTAGAACATGCATGTGAATTCACAAGTTGGAGGAAGGAATTCCAGGTGGAACAAACGATATGTGCAAAGGAACAGAAGTGTGAGAGAACATGGCACTAGAATCCCAAAAAGTGACCTATTAAAAAGTGTTATTTGCAATTGTTATATTTGAGCATCTGCTATATTTTTTAAACACTTCTCCACAAAGGGTGCTTTCAGAACTTAAGCAGAACTTGAGTGAAGGTTGAGCATAGGTTCTGTCAAGAAAATAGATGGGGGAGTTTGAGAAATATCCCTTCCAACCCTGAGAATCTTTGAAACTTTCAGGGGAGTCATTACCAGGATACTATGTAATGCATTGAGACCAAAACCCTCATCTTACTGCACCAGCAACTTGGGCTTTCATTCTACTGCTGACCCCATGGTTCAGGGTATTTGCACATGCTCTTCCTTGTGTCTGCAACAATCCTTCACAGATAGTCAATACAGTTGGTTCCTCCTCAACCTTGAGATCTCATCGCAGTATCACCTCCTCAAATAGGCCTTCCCTGTCCATCCAATCTAAAATAGCATTATCTGGAACTTCCTTATTCCTACTTATTATTATTATCTGTTTTTACCACTAGAATGTAAGTTCCAGGAGTGCAGGACCTCTTTCATCTTGTTGCTTGTATGTTGCAGTACTAGTACCCAAGAGGCTATTCACTCACACCTGGGCATGCCATTCTATATATGGACAAGGAGAGAACAGATCTCAGGAGAGCACTTGGGATGCTTAGGAGACTTCAGACCATATTCCAGGAAGAAGATACAGGTATGTGTCCTTTCAGTAACTCAGCAAGAGACTAGAACTAACTTGGAGACAAGTTCTTCAGAGACAAGATTATAGGACCTAGGATATTTAGCCCAGTGAACAGTACTTTTTGAATAGTGGGTACTTCTTTCAAATATCTGGATGGCATCATGTGGGAAAAGAACTGGGATTAGTTTGAACTGACTCCCAAGAGGAAAACCCATAGGCAAAAAGCAGAAAGAGAGAGAGAGAGAGATTTCAGATCCACTTGAGGAAAGGCAATAGTAACAGACAAAGCAACAAAGTTCAAAAGGGTTCTTTAGAAGGCTCAGGGTTCCATCAGTGAAATGCTTAAGCAGAAGCCAGACAACAGAGGTGAAAAGTCAAGCCTCAGGCAGGAGAGCAAAACAAACAACTAACATTTGTATATTGGCTGCCTGCATGCCAGAAGCTTTGAGGTACAGGACAAATATTAACTCACTTAATCCTTACATCAACCCGAGAAGACAGGTGCTAGTGTTATCATGTTATAGAGCAACAAACTAAGACCCAGAAGTCAGAAAACTTGGCCAAGATCCCCTGCTAGTAAGTAGCGGAGCCAGCTTTTTTTAAAAAAAATTATCTTTAATGCCTCTTTTAAAGTTTCATAGTAATTCTTTTTATGCCTCAACTAGAAATGAGTTGATATCCTGTTTTTATCATCCTCCAGGAAAAGCATTACCGAATATTCAAGTGCGACTGCCTGACACCACCAAAGTTAAGACTGGAGGTGATACATTAACAGTATGTACACAGAACAAACATCCCAGAAACCTGTGCTGAATGAGGGACCCTGTCCGTGTTGTTGCTCATAGTTATTTACTTTTATTTTCTATACTCTAGACCAGGGTTGTAGCTCATAGTTATTTACTTTTATTTTCTATATTCTATACTTTTACCTGCCAAGGACCATTTGGACACTTGTAACACTCTCAGGTCATACAAAATTATCAACTTAAAAATTAATTAACTCACTCCTAATGTCTTGGCAGAACCAGACCAATGATTTCACGGGCCTTACATGGCCCTTGAGCCAGACATTCCCCAGACCTGTTCTAGACCTACAAGGAAGGAATTTATTTTGTTGACTGCCATATCCTCAGGTGTTTAATAAACATATGCTAAAAATGGAAAAGAGGGAAGGTCTAAGAAAGTCCGTATACTCATGGATCTTACTCCTGGGCTCTGTGCATTAGGTTGTTTGTGGTCCTATTTATGGATCCAGCAAGGCCAAGGAACCGGGAGGAGCCTATATATCAGATAATTAAACATGTAGCCCTTATAGGCTTCAAAAGAATCTATCACAAACAGTTTGGTTTTTACATTAAAAGAGAAACAAAACAAGTACCTTTCAAGCAAGGTAACTGAAGCATGGATAAAGTTTAGGGTATGTCTCTGGGTTGCTGTCAAAATCCCATTCTGATTAAATGTAATAAAAAGAGTCAATACTAAAATGTTAATAAAATGCTGCTTTCTCCTTCAGTCACCACCATCTACTAAAGGTGTTTTGATCACATTTATGAAACAAATTACATCACTTAGTATACAAGGGAGCTATTTTGGCTGTGGGAGGTAATCATATTCTAATTTAATGACAGAGGGGAAAAATCATGCATGACTAAAATAACTACTATATCCAACTTCAAGAAGACTACATTTTGTGAGGGGCTACAGACATGTTAGTGCTTATTAAAACATTAAAATTAACATGTTTTAAAGTTTTTCATTTACTACAAATTCACTATGCCTTCTTCAAGATCACATTTACCCACACTATCTTTCTCATGAATACTTAATTTCCCCCCTGGGAAGTCAACTCTGCAACCTACCCCTCCAGAAAAAGAACTGTAAACAAGGCTGAAGGGACAAGTGACTCTGAGATGAGGCAAGAACAAATGCAAAAGGACAGATGGGCTGAGAAAAGCAGAGCATCTCAGAGTCACCATCCAAAGAAGGAAGAGAAACAATTAGAACCAAGATGTGAGCTGATTCATTGCGGAAGCATTTAAAGCCTTAATACCTTATCTAAATGGAGACATGGGTTCTATTTTGAGGCAACCGGGAAGGCTTATGAATACTTCATAATGTTTGCATTAGAGAGCCTATGTCAGCATGAATAGATTGTATCTTTAGGGTGAGTAAGCCAATCTCTGATTAGTAGTTAGAAATTTCAAATGTCTTCCTGTAGCAAACTTTCTGGGGGTAGTTGAGTCACCAATAAAGTGATTTAGAGACAGACAGATATTCCCTAGTGGAGGAATAAGGAACTACTTACTAAGCATCCATTAGTACATTTTGCCTCTGAATAGAGTTGAGTGGAAAATCATTAACTCTTAAGCTTCATGAAGACAGCTGTGAAGGGACCCAAGTAGTAAACCCGCTTTTTACCCATGCTATTATTTTCTTCATATTCATCAAGTTTCAGAGTATTCACTAGGTCTATGTCACAAAGGAATAGCAATAAGAAACATTCCCTTTTCTTTTTAAAGAAATTCTCCAATAAAGGGGATTTGATTATTGTGTCATTCAGTGTAAATTAATTTCATGCCTTTCTATGACTTAATCTTTTCATTTTGCCCTGACAGGCCAAATAAAGTAGTAGAGGTTTTAGATTCAAATATATTTATAGTCAAATTCATGCTCTTTCACTAATTCTCCACATGACCAAAGACTTGTGTAGTTGTACCAAGTTGCTGTGCAAAGTTGTTGTAATACAGTGGTACCTCGAGATATGAGTGCCCTGACATACGAGATTTTTGAGATATGAGCAGTCAAGCGAGTGATTTTTGCTTTGAAATATGAGCAACATTTGAGATAGGAGTAATCGCGCGGATCGGCTGGCTGCACGTGACCCACCAGTTTACCTCGACTCAAGCGTCTCATAGTTTCTCACGCCTCAAGGTTACGGAACAAATTAAACTCGTATCTCGAGGTACCACTGTATTTAAATAAAATGATATGATGTTTAGTATATAGTCAACACTCAATACAATTAGCTATGTGATAATAAATTATATTACTTAGTATGCAACATTCTATCTAATAAAAGAATAATATGCAAATTGACCATCACTCCAACACACAAGATGGCTGCCACCATGTGGTCAAAGATGATTGTCCCCATGTGCACACAAGATGGCCACCATAAGATGGCCAGCAGGGGAGGGCAGTTGGGAGGCACCAGGACTGCAAGGGAGGGTAGTTGGGGGCAATCAACCCTGCAGGAGAAGGCAGTTAAGGGTGGCCAGGCTGGCAGAGGAGGGAAGTTGGAGGTGACTAGTTCTGCAGGGTAGTTGTGGGGGGACCCAGGCCTACAGGGGAGAGCAGTTGGGAGGTATCAGGCCTGCAGGGGAGAGCAGTTAGGAGTGACCAGGCCTGCAAGGGAAGGCACTTAGGGACAAACAGGCTGGCAGGGGAGCAATTACGCATCAATCAGGCAGGCAGGATAGTGGTTAGGGGGTAATCAGGCTGGCAGGCAGAAGCAGTTAGGAGCAGTCAGGAAGGCAGGCAGGTAAGCATTTGGGAGCCAGCAGTCCTGGACTGTGAGAGGAATGTCTGACTGCCCGTTAAACAGGCAGTCGGACATTCTTTGAGGGATCCCATATTAGAGAGGGTGCAGGCTGGGCTGAGGGATACCCTCCACCCCATGCACAAATTTCATGCACCAGGCCTCTAGTTCATATATAAATTTACAAATAAAAAAACATCCTGATTTGGCACCAAAAATAAGACCACCATATCAAAAACTGCAGGAAAAGACATTTATCTCTTTGGACTCCAATTCTACCCTGATGAAAAAACTGAAAAAATGGAATATGGATTTATTTTGTGTTACTAGATTTATTTTAAAAATTTTGGTTATTTCACTCCTATTTCCTGCTCTCACCCCTATGCTAATCTCTCACCATTTTGAATTCTCTATGTAGACTTAAAATTTACAAGTAATTGGTGAAGAAAATATTTCTTTTACAGTATACCCTTTGAAATGGTACGTGTAGAATGCATCAGTAAAAAAAAAAAAGAAAGAAAGAAAAGAAAAATAAAAAAAAGAGCAAAGTTATTGAGGTTCCCCCTCCCCTTATATCAAGAAGATGTCATTTGGAAACTTGGATGAATCACCTGTCATTGTTGAATGGCAAGATAATGGTCTTATGTTAGGAAAGAGAGAGCCATAAATGATGTGTTGCAAACTAATAACAGAAGATTCCTTAACAGGTATGCAAAAATGGCACTAATGCTTACAGATACAAATGCAATGTGACAGCAATCTGTTAGGACACAATAATACTTATGGAATGCACATATGCTCATGCAATAGATATATTTTAATTCTTTATGAATATTTGTGTCTCTATGTGGGACTTATAAATATGGTATAATAACAGCTTCTGAGTATTCTACCTTAGAGATAACATGAGTTTAATATGCATTATCTCACTTATTCCATATAAAATCACTGTGAGCCATATATCTATAAAAAAGAAAATTGAATCTGAGAGATCAAGGGGCATGTGCAAGGTCATGTAGGCAAATAATAATGGACAGATTTGTCTTATCCAACTCTGTGTTGTTTTTCTACTATATAACAATCTGTTTGTACCATATAACAATCTGTTTTCTATACAAACATATTTGGAATACATAAACATAACTGCACTGAGTCGTGTTTTCTCAAGATTAATATAAAGCGTTTTCCTTCTTTTTATTCCTAGAAAGATTTGTGATTTGATTTTTCCTGATGACCAGACTGCTTTGTTCTTCTGCAAGAAGAGTAGAGGAATATAGGACACAGCAATTTTCTACACTATATTTTCAGATTAATGACATAATAATTTTCAGACAATATATGCTTAATGCTGGATACATGAATGCTTTTTGGTGGTGGACAGAAATGATGAAACCATCATAGGACTATATTAACACATAATGGTCACTTTGCATTTGGTAGAAAGGAACACACAAATTTATTTTTTTCATTTATTTTCAAGACATTTATTTTCTCTTTCAATTTTGTTTTTGTTATAATTAAATTTGATGGACATTTATTAGTGCCTGCTTTGTGAAAGATATCGGGCTACACTTTGGAAACTTTATAAGGATGTCTAAGATCAAGTCTATTAAAAGATACCGATGAATTAACTCAAGATTATTTACACTGTTCTAATGCAGATTCTACAAAATTAATACCACTGTATTATAATTTATAGATGACTTATGATGTAGTTAGTAAATTTTGTTCCACAGATGAAATTTTAATAGTATACTATATTTGGACACATTAAGACAATACAAAGTCAAGGTTACTGCAAAGAGGAAAGTTTACTTAATATTAAAACCATGCTGACTCTGCCATCTCTGTTGTGTTACAATTCACATGAAACATGAGTCAATATTTTATTTATTTATTATTTATTTATATATTTATTTATTTTTATTGTGTTACATGTATACATATCTCCCCATTGCGCCCCCTCCTCCCAGGCATACCCCAACCTCCTAGTGTCTTGTGTTCATTGGTTATGCTTATATGCATGCATACAAGTCCTTCGGTTGATCTCTTATCTACCCCACCTCTCCTTAAACTTCCTGCTGTAATTTGACAGTCTGTTTGATGTTTTACTGCTTCTGTGTCTATCCTTTGTTCATCAGTTTATAATGTTCTTTATTATCCACAAATGAGTGAGAGCATATGGTGTTTCTCCTTCATTGACTGGTTTATTTCACTAAGCATAAAGCTCTCCAGTTCCATCCAGGTTGCTGCAAATGGTAAGAATTCCTTCTTTTTGATGGCAGCATAGAATTCCATTATGTAGATGTACCATAGTTTTCTGATCCACTCATCTGCTAATGGGCACCTAAGCTGTTTCAAAATTGTAGCTATTGTAAATTGTGCTGCTATGAACATAGGGGTGCATAAATCCTTTCTGATTGGTGTTTGTAATTTCTTAGGATATATTTCTAAGAATGGGATTGCTGGGTCAAATGGGAGATCTATTTTTAGTTTTTTGAGGAAACTCCATACTGTTCTCCACAGTGGCTGCACCAGTCTGCACTCCCACCAACAGTGCACGAGGGTTCCTTTTTCTCCGCATCCTCGCCAACACTTGTTTGTTGATTTGTTGATGATTGCCATTCTGACAAGTGTATTTTTAAAAATGTTGGTTATTTTGGAGGTGTTAGAAATATATTACACTATTTACTTCCTTATTTTACTTTTTGCATACTATATCCTTCTTATTGTTTATCATCCTACCATCTATGTATTACTTTGAATGTTATCTTGAGAATATAATTATAGATTGGTCTTTATAGTTTGTTTTTGATCATTATAATGATATAAAAATACTAGTAAATGAAAATGTAACATCAAATTATTTGCAAAAATTATACGATTACATTTGCAAAAGAAAATTAGATTTTGTATAAATGGGCATCACTTTATTGTGATTCATAAGATATATAGTTGATTTCTCTATGATGTTTGCCTTCTATTATGTAGTCTTGTCTCCATTCAGCAAGCATTTAAGTTTCAGGTACAAAAGACACAAAACTGAAAAAAAAGCGAGTTTTAGTCCTCAATTCTTCAGCTGTTATGGAAGGCAGGCAAATGAATAAGTACACAGAGGCATTCTGGCGGCTCTAACGGAGATATTGCACAAGGAGTTGGGGTCTGTACAGAGGAAATGTCAATCATCCAAGTGTGATAAGGAAGGATATTCTGAGGAATGGTGCAGACGCTTCACAGGAAGAATGAAATGGAAATTTAAACTGATTTAAAGACTTATTTCATTGGCAGAAATATGGAGGAGAGTATTTTAGGCACAAAAACAAGCACATACAATGATATGGATATTGTGACATGAAAGAAAAACTGAAAATTACATTTTATTTCTTTCAATCAACTTTCTCCATGTTGGTGGAAAGAGAAAAATTTTATTCCGTTTGATTAAAAGTGTTCTGATTTCATTGGAAATATCAAATACATGGTCCATGAAAAATATGATTCAATAGGATTTTTATTATCCATAATACTGAGAATTCCTACCTGGCCATTTTATTCGAAGTGGGGTTAGGTGGGAAATAGGAACAACTATTCTTCTGTGTTATAAAAACAGTCTACTTCTAAAAATGATTTCTTCTAAAACTTTCCCATTTCTTGATGGTCCACTTAAAAAAATCTGTATATTAGTCAAATAATAAAAATATTAAGCAATCAAATGACTGTGTCTAAAGCCATAGTATTTTAATCTATACTTTTATTGAATATGTTGCACTTCTTTTTGATTTAATGGACTTTGCCATGCCCTGTTAAATCTTAAATTGTTAAAGTTTTTGAGCCTCAATTTCTTCACATGCACTGTGAAGGAATGATGCATATCTAGAAACTTGCTTAGGACAAAATGAGGAATTCCTTGCAATGCATTAAACAGTTGGTACCTGATAAATACATCAATTATTTCCTTTGAGAAATGATTATTGTATAAACCTAATTTATGTACATTGATTTAAAGAGATATATGAGTGAAAGTAAATAGGTTTTGGCATGTTACATACCCATCAAATTTCATCTACTGAGCCTTAAATATGTATCACAATTTAGACTGGGAGGCGACTAGTGGCAAAACTGTCTGTGGTGGTTTCTTTTAAAAATTGCAGGAGAGTGTTTTCCCCCTTTACTTCAGGATAGTTTTGTGCATCTGAAACATGCTAGTAGATTCGTTCTATAATCTATTGCTTTTATGAATAACTATTACAGATTTAGCTTTCTAAAAAATAACAGATTCTGACAACTCATGTAACTGTATTTAGTGATCACATGGTTCTAAGATATCATGTATCATTCACATTAAAGACTTAAAGACTGTATAAAATACTCTTCGGATGTCAGGAGATTTCTGGGCCATTATTTCTACTTGTTATTTGAGTGGTTGGGGGTCGGGGGGCTGGGCAGTCATGAAAACGTTCTGGTTAGACCTCAATTGCGAGGAGGATAACAGATTAACATTTCCAGCTCCTACCCATCTGGACCCCACAACTGTGTTGACTTTGAGGCCAAGCTTCCTGTGGGCTGCTCTCCACAAAGATTGAGTGTGGGAGGGATAGTAAAGCAAGTGCATCCTGGCAAGACAATGGGTGTTGTCTTCCAGTGAGAGCTGGTGGTTGAAACTTTCTTGCAACAGTGCTGTAGTCTCAGAGTCTTTCCACCCAATCCTTTTTCTTTTATTCTCTCTTTCCATAAGTGTCAGATCTGCATTGTAGTCTGAAAGCTCTCCTCACTTTTCCCGGTCCCTCTATTAACGAATCTCTTGACGTTCTCAAACTATCTTGAAGTCTGTTTCTCTGTGAACCACTTCATCTCTTTTGACTTCAGTTTCCTCATTTTTAGTTTGAACAATAATGGTACCTCACCTGCTTACCTCACCAGGTTATTGTCAAGACCAAATAGTAGAATGTGTAATAAAATGACTTCAAGTTATAAATTGTAGATTACCGTCATACTTCTTTTCTCTAGAAGAGACTTTGTTCCTCCAATCAATTTCTTTCTTGCTTTCTAATAGCCTGGAGAAATTTTTTTTTGGTCCTAGATATCATGAAAAGTTCAATCTCAATTCATCTCTTTCCATACCTTGAAATAGGGCCATAGTAGACCCAAGCTTGCTATATTCAGGATTGTATTCATCAGAGAAAAATTCATCATAAGACAGATATTTCTTGAAGCCCAAGGGGATTAGCTATTAAAATTTTGAAATAACCTACTTATACATAAATGTCCCTGGAAGTTGTCCTCACAGTAGGAAGTATAGCAATGGAGCAATTTTAAACATTACAATAATTTAGGGGGATTGCACAGTATGTATATTTATTTTAGGAAAATACTTCTGCAAAGACACTGAGCAATGCACAAGTTTTCACCACTCTTCATTTTAGTGAACTTCAACAAAAGCCTTATTGGATGCCTGCTCATTTTGAGCTCAGTTCTATGGATGTTATCTAACGCTCAAAGAGCCCCGAATGGTATTTGTAGAGTGGAACAACCTGGTGTCAGGTAACATTTCCACTCCTGGAGATGCTGTATAACTAATATATCATTAATACAATGGCTGTGTCACCTGAGGCAACTTGCTCAATGTCTGTTTTTCAATTTCTCATTAACAAAACATAGACCATAGTAAGATCTATTTTGTACATGGTTTGGAGAATTAAATGATATGTTACATAGGAAACACTTCACAGAATACATGGTACAAAATCAAAACTTAATTCCTTTTGGTAATTATATAGTCTGGGAGAAGAAGGAATAATGGCTCATTAAAATTAAAAATTAAATCTAGTCAGGTAAAGACTTATCAAATTATTTTAGAAAATTAAAATAAAACGATGACAGGAAGCAGCTATTCTGAATGAAAAATAAAGAAGTCTGGCATGAGAAGGTTGGTTGAAATGAAAATGAAAGGCTCCTCATTACAAAATAAATGATATGGGTTAGTTAATTCTAAGAGAAATCTGAGTCAAAAGGTGAATCTAAAACTTATATCTCCTAGGTATCTTCTCTCAACTCTGGAATCCGACTGTATCCTTGACAAATTTAATGGAAATCTTGTACAGTATGTCCAAACTCCCACTCCTGATTTTGATTCCTAAACCTGTATTTGCCATGGGCTTTCCCTTCTCATCAAAAAATCAATAATTGATAACAATAATTCTTTTCTTTTACTTGCATAGTTGTTGATTGTCTATCTCCCTTTATTAGATTGGCTCTACATGTCAGGAGGACAGGATTGTCTCAGTCTTATTAACTAACCATTGTATAATCAAGTCTCCAAAAATAGTCCAACTCATAGGAGCTTCTGATGAATGTTTGTTGAATTAATAGATGAAAGCAGAATGTTATTTATTTGCTTAGAAAAATGTATTTATAGCAATGTAAGGGAACAAAACAGAGATGTTGATTAAAATATTAACATAAGAAGCTAGGAGGAAAAGGAAATGACCTATTGTCTGTGAAATAGCATGATTAGCACATATTTCTTAGCACATGTATTTGAACTTTGTGGTGTAAACTGTGAAGAAAAAGTTTTAAATAATAAGGGAGGTCCCTTTAGGTATATAGAAGGGCAGCATGAGGAGTCCAAACATTGGAATCACTGAAAATGTCTTTTCTCCAGTTCTAGAAGAGTTATAATTTCGGTTCTCTTGATGGGTTTTGGCAAGGTCCTGCCTGGAGGCAGGGTTTTGTACTTGAAAGCCACATGAGCTCTCAAGCCTAAGGCTCCTTGCCCTGTGATTCTGTGAATTAACACATCTCTTTGAACAAACTTCTTTGATAGTTTGTGAAAGAAAACAGAATTAAAAAGTAGTTTGGTAAAAATCTGAAAATATGGGAAAGACCTGTCTTTAATAGAGAACTCAGGAAAACCTCTAGAGCAGAACAGATATATCCATAGACAAATTGTTTCCCACATCTGATCTAAAGAGTGGCCTGCTCCTTTTCGAAATCGACCAGTTTAACTACTTGGGTATTTAAGCCTAAACATGTGCAAGTGATTTAAAGGAGCAATGACTGGAAGTGAAACATGGCTTCCAAAAGAAATGGATATTTTTGTCATAATTGTGACATTTATAGTGACACAGATTTAGGCATATATTTAACCTAAGATGAACATGAATGTTGCCAAGATGTGAATCAGCTAAGCTCTCAGACAAATCAGCAAGCTGGAAAACTTCAAAGGACAGGACGGTTTTATAATTTCAGAAAGCATTATAATTTTTTCTAGGTTGCCTTTACTGCTTAACCTCTTGCTGAAAATGAGTTCTGCCTCTGTTGCAGGGAAAATTCTCCTCCCAAATGATAGAGTGGCAGTATTGTTATAGTTTTCTCCTCTATGTTCTGGCTTAAAAGATAGTTTTTAAAAGCACCTGAATGAATCTTGTTCATGGGAATTCATGCTCCCTAGGGCCACATTGCATCTCTAAATTCAAATGTCTGTGAGTGATCAGACCTAAGAATATTCTCAAAAAGGTCTCCATCTAAATTCTCATTTAGTGTGCTGCTGTAGACACCAGTTTTGGGTGAGCCAGCTCAGCATGAGTCCCTACTATTTAATGTCAGCCCATGACTATTCTTAGCCTTGACACATCTATACAGTTTACCAGAATGAACAGATTTCTCCAACCCGTCACATTTTCTATCCATTGAGTTGCAGATGGAAGAGGATAAAAAGGACACATATATGAAAGGGAATTGGTGCACGTTTCCTCCGCCCTCAGGAGCTAATCTCAGCAACTGAGCTAGTGTCAGTTGAGTGTGAAAATAGGTTTTTATTATTTCATCCCCCTCAACACCATGCTGGGTGCTGGGGAAATGAAACATAGGGATGACAATAATGTATGGCTGCCAGTTTCGGGTACTTTAGCCTTCCAAGTTGGCAGATGCTTAACATCAAGAAAATACTTTCCAGCCAAAGAGGAAGGACAACTAGAAAGAGATAAAAGTAAATGGGCATTGGCTTTGTTGGCAGGCAGGGAAATGCATTTGAAATGGGCGCTAATTGATGGTATTCAATGTGAAGAAATTACCTGTTACTGTCTAACGTGCGTTCTGAGAAACACTGCTCTCTGGCTGCAGAATCTCAGTGAATGGAGAGTCGAAAGCGGGTTGGTTGGCTTTTCCATTTTTGTCACTAATAATTTTTCAAGCTCTAACAAATTGACTCCTTCATGCAGCTGGTTTTCTGTTTTCTGTGGTGGGAGAGGAGGAGGAGGGGGCAATGAAGTTGCTTGTCAAGTGGATTTACAGAAATATCAGGAAAATATCAAGATGGTACTTGAGTTAGGGATCCTAGGAGAAGGACTCAATCTCTCTTACTCCCACTCACTCTCTGCTTCCTTTGTTACTCCAAATAAGTGGAATTGGTATGAGAGCCCCTCATCTGGCTGGAAAGGTGAGATGGGGGTGTGGGTGCAAGATCAGGCTGCAGAGAACAGAGGTTTAGTAGGATGCTTTTTCTTAGAAAGAATTAGTGAGAAAAGATTGAAGTATAAGTGATTTTTCAAAAAAAAAAGAGAGAGGGGGGTGAGGGGTAGATGAAAGGAAAAATAGAAAAAAGAAACTGGATCAAGATAAGAAAATCAGTGGTAATAATTGCTGGGAAAATTGTCACCTTCTTGGAACTGGAAGATTATTACCACCATCACAATCATCACCATCCTCTTCATCAAGGAAAATATTGGCAAGCCATTTCAAGAGCTGTTCACAAGTCAGAAAAATAGCCAGCTGCATCTTACTTGAGAAGGAGCTTACTCAGAAAGCATTTGAAACCATAAACTTTTAATTTTTCAGGGCTTTTGGAGCAATTAATATTTGTTACATTTTCTTTTACTTGAGTAGTTTCTGAGTCTGTCTGGCATGAGTACTTTTTCACAGAACCACAAGTCAGAGAGTGAAAGGACTATTCCAAGATCATAGGTACAGATGGTCACTGGAGGAACCAGGGATACTAATAAACCTGTGATAGGATATTACTACAAGGTGCAATGTATGTTCCCCATGTGGTTAGAGCCTGTATTAGGGCTTCTCCATATCCTCTGATGCCAGGTGCCCAGTGATTATGAATAAGAAATGATGAGGAGATGTCAGCAAGACAGTTCTGCATTTGCTACTCACACATGGCTTGGGGTTCTAATTCAGTCTTTTGGTCTTCAGTTGGTAGAGTTTTCAAATCAGAGTTGATGTCTCTAAGCTATGACAGGAACTTTTAGGATGAGTTTATTATTAATAGAAAAACAAAAGTTTCAGCTAATTTTTTGATAACACTAGAAATTAATAATAGGAGAAATGTCAATGCAAAGCAATTCAATTTATACAATTTTCATGTGTATGTGCATGTGAAATTATGATGGAAGGGCAGAAGAGAGCAATTTTATAAGAAATATACACTAGAATAAATCACTCATAGAAAGATAAATATCACATGATATCATCCATTTTTGGAATCCAATGAACAAAATAAACTGATGAACAAAATAGATCCAGACACATAGAAATATGGAACAGACTGTGGAATCTCAGAGGGAAGGCAGGGATGGTTGGGTAGGTGGGAAGAGATCAACCAAAGAACTTGTCTGCATATATGCATAACGCATGGAGATAGACGATAGGGTGTGGGCCTGGGGTAGGGGGCAGGGATGGGCTAGAAGAAGTTAAAGGAGGGAGGAGGGGGATATATATAATAGTTTCAACAATAAAGACTTAAAAAAAGAAATATACAGCCATGACGAGTTTGGCTCAGTGGATAGAGCATCAGCCTGTGGACTGAAGGGTCCCGGGTTCAATTACAGTCAAGGGCATGTACCTTGGTTGTGGGCATATCCCTGGGGGGGAGGGTGTGCAGAAGGCAGCTGATCAATGTTTCTAACTATCCCTCTCCCTCCTCTCTCTTTCCCTCTGTAAAAAAATCAATAAAATATATTTTAAAAGAAATGTACATTTTCCTATTCAAAGTCACAAACTGCATATGGTTTCTCATGTATTAGAAAACTATCTTTATATGTGGGGAAAATGCATGTTATTTTGCTCACACCAAGTTGCATATTTTACTATCACAGCCTCACAATCAATTTTTGTAACATTTTGACCATGCTGCATTTGTAAAATGTCACTCCTAGTTATGTGCAGATCTCACACACAGATGACTGCATTCTCCTTAACTGCCCACAAGGTTTAGAAGCCTTATAGATAAGTATCTTTGATTTTTCTGCCTATACCAATTTTTCAAATGCTTTTTACACATCGTATCACCCAAAACTATGCAAATAAGAAAAATAAACTGAAATTAAAACATAAGAATTATTTTTTTGGATTGGCCCTGGATAACTGACTAATCTATGCAGCTTCTTGATAAAAAATAACCCTCTTAAAAAATAGTCACAACAGAGCTAAAATGTAGAAGGAAAAAGAGCCATGTAATAGAAAACCTTAATTACATCTGTTGTTAATTATTTTAATCCCATGTCATACTTTTAGCATATCCTAGTAGGCATTTCCTATACAAAAGTATTTTTCTTTATTATGTTGTAATAAGAACTTTTCCTGATTTAGAATTGGTGATTAATATGGCTGGTGCTAGCTTAGTAAATCCTTTTTATCATAGAGAGAACTATCAAATAAGATTGTAAAGTAGATGATTAAAATTCTGAAATCCAAGCAGATATAAAGGACAAAGCTATTGGAAGGGAAGAAGTGCAATGTTTGACATTGGTTAGGTTTATGTGGTGGAATTACTTGTAATTTCCTCTTATTTTCCCTATTTTCATAGAATGTGTTTATATTACTTTATGATGAAAACACACCTTTAGGAAAACAAAATACTCAGAATTTTCTGGGCACCTTTATGCATCTTAGAACTGTCCAGTTATTTGCAAACAATTGAAATAAACACTGAGAATTATTCTGATCATAGCATTTTTTCTTACTCTGCCTCATATGGTTAAAAATATTATTTTTCTTTTAAAAAAAAGTTAAACACAATCACTTTTTCCCAATGGATATTAGTTTTAGAAGAACTCAGTACAGCTCTAAACCCACATGAAACATGTTTGAAAGGGTGGGACCACCTTAGCCAAAATTTAACTTATTATAAAGATGTAGACATAAGTGTTTTAAGTATGTGTCATCTTGGCTCTCTTGTAAGTGTGAGTTCTAAGTCATAGATTTGGGAAGTTTCAAAATGTAAAATTCAATACAGGAGTAGATGTTCAAGTAATGGAGAGCTTATGTGTGGTTTTGTGACTTTATTAAGCAACCATGTTTTCAACTCTTGTTTTAATATTTCTATATATTTTTGTATGTTTTTTGTTTCTAATTATCACAAGAGGACATGTTTTTCATTTATTTCAGAGAGAGAGGAAGGTGGGAAGAGGCAGGGAGAGAGAAAGAGAGAAAAAAAGAATCAATTGGTTGTCACATATGCACACAACCTAAGTATGTGCCCTCACTACGAATCAAACCTGAAACTTTACAGTGCAGAGGGCAATGCTCCAACACACTGAACCATAGTTTCCAGGGCTGTATTTTTTTTAATACAGTAAAATATTAATAAATGTATACATATTGTTGAGTTACCTCTTTTGATATTTGGTACAAAGACATTTCTAACTGATAGTTACCTAACTTACTAACTAGATTAATTTATTATAATGGGAATTTTGTCCTCCAGAATGTTGTAATTTTTATATAGTCAAACCTATCAATCTTCTATTATGCAATGTTTGTTGTCATTATTAGATAGGCCTCCTTCACTTTAGAATCATAAGACTAATATGCATTTTGGTTTAATACTTATGTGCTTTACAATTAGATTTAGATTTTTCATCTATCTAGAACTCATTTTTAACATTTTGTAATGCAGAAATTCAAGTTTATTTTATTCCAAATAGTTATCCAATTGTCTCTTTCTCATTGTTTAGGTAATATGTGATTTCCAAACTGATTCATGCCACTCATATTTTATATATTTCCATATTCTAATTATCACCCACTGATGTGTCTGTTTATCCTAGACTAGGGGGTCCTTTCTAAGCTGAGCTTTGATCTAGCACTATCATTATAATAGGTCAATGAATGAAACTGCCATCTGGAAAACACCAGCTGAAGGAAATGCAGGCCTAATGTGAACAAATTATCTCCAAATAGCTTTTTGCTGAGCTTATATGGATGGTCATTTCATACTTTAAAAAAATATTAAACAAATCCTTGTTTAATACTAGTATGTGAGAAAAGCATGTTTCTACATGTCCAGACTGGCATGCACAAGCTTTGGGACATGTGACAATGACACTTCTTTCTATTGGCTACATTTTGGGTGAGGGATGGGCATGTCACAGAGTGTCACTGGTGGCTCTATTTGTCTATCATTTTGAAGTGTAGATTCTGCAGATTTAGAAGCGGGAGAACTGTTAGACCAGGTGTAGAGACTATGAGAAGACTAAAGCTATGGTGTCAATTTTGGGTAATGTGAATATTTCTAAGATTTATTTCAAGAAAGGTGTAAATAAAAGTGACAACAAATTACCTTCGGATGTGGTTTTACTACCAAGAGACAGAATATGTACCTTAGCATCAATATAACAAATTTTTTAAGGGGAAATGATTGTATGATTATTTTATATTTAAATATTTTAACTATAATATGTTAATACCTTGACTAGTGTTCTGATTCCTCTATAGAATGAAAAGATTAATACTTTCTTTTGAACAGGATTTCTCCTTATAACCCTGTACTTCCCTCTCATTCTCTAATGATCTGGGAATGTAATCCAATCTCCAACATCTCAGCTCTGCCTGCTATAGTTCTGATAAATGGGCTCCCTTACATAGACATCATTCCTAGTGCCATGGAGGAAAAGGGCTTTGCAGTAAACATTTGGTTTCTGTTAGAATACTTAAGACAATGAAATAGACAAGGATATATAAATAGACCACAAGAACAACGTAGGGTCCAGAAGCAGACTGAGATCTATGACACTTGGTATATGACACCCTCTACTGTCACCAAAGCAGCCACCGTGAAAGGAATAACAATCTTTCAAAGAAAAGACTGAAAGGCTCCAGAGCTATTCCCGAACAGTGAATAGCTCTCCCATCATTCTGTGTGAGCATTCCCATCTTAATCACAAACTGCTGAAAAGAAGTTTACAGTAAATATGAGAATATGCACAAGGGAAAACAATTGGAGGCTACTCTCATTTATGAAAAATTTTAAATAAAACAAATCAGATATAATATTACATTAAAATTATTGCATCCTGAATATTTCATGTTTATCAAGAGGATACAAATAATGGTCAGCATTAAACTACCTGTTAACATCATCAATAGATTAATGGTGAAAAAAAAGATTATATATAAAGAGTACAGCAAAGTAGGTTTATAGTTGTGAGCACATGAAACCGGAGTTTATACTTATATTAGAGGCCCATGCATGAAATTTGGCACGGGGAAGAGAGAGGGGAGGATTGTCCTTCAGTCCAACCTGCTCCCTCTCCAATCTGGGACCCCTTGAGGGATGTCTGACTGCCCGTTTAGGCCCGATCTTACCTGGATCGGGCCTAAACGGGCAGTCAGACATCCCTCTCACAATCTAGGACTGCTGGCTCCCAACTGCTCGCCTGCCTGCCTTCCTGATTGCCCCTAACTGCTTCTGCCTGCCAGCCTGATTGATGCCTAACTGCTCTCCTGCCAGCCTATTTGCCCCTAACTACTCTTCCCTGTGGGCCTGGTCACCGCTAACTGCCTTCCCCTGCAGGCGTGGTCACCCCTAACTGCCCTCCCTTGCAGGCTTGATCACCCCCAACTGCCCTCCCCTGCTGGCCATCTTGTGGTAGCCATCTTGTATTCACATGGGGCAGGATTTTTTGACCACATGGGGCAGTCATCATGTGTGTTGGAGTGGTGGTCAATCTGCATATTACTCTTTTATTTGATAGGATAGAGGCCTGGTGCATGAGTGGGGGCCAGCTGGTTTTCCCTGAAGGGTGTCCCAGATCAGGGTGGGTGTTTCTTTGGGGCATGGGGTGGCCTGGGTTAGGGCCCTGTAGTGGTTTGCAGGCTGGCCACACCCCCGGCAACCGAAGTGGAGGCCTTGGTATCTGGGATTTATTTATCTTCTACAATTGAAACTTTGGAGCCTGGAGCAGAGCCAAGCCCTCTATTCGCTCCGTGGGGGCAGCCATTGAAACTTTGTTGCCTTAAGAGAAGGCCTGGGACAGCCAGGGTGTGCGGAAAGTTTGGCTTCCTCCATTGCCACGGGTAACCCAAACTTCCCTTCTGCTCTGTCTGTGGCTGTAGCCATCTCAGTTGGGTTAATTTACATACTTACTCTGATTGGCTGGTGGGCATGGCTGGTGGGTGTGGCTTGTGGGTATAGTGAAAGTATGGTCAATTTGCATATTACTCATTTATTAGATAGGATTATTGTTTATTAATTATTGTATTTTCCATATGAACAATTATAAACCTATTAATGCTGCCATTAAAAAATCTAGCAAACTAATCAAAGCAAACTTAAGTTGATAAGTGATATTTTTCAGGAACTAAAATATATATACATTTATAAACACCTAAAGCTTTATGTTATAGAAAATTCTCATATTTCTTGGTCTTCTTTCCTATTTATTGTACTGATGATTCTATATTTAATTTGAGATTTTTATGACTATATTTTATTTCCCTTGGTCTTAACCAGTTAAGTTTTATTTCATTTTCATTTACTAGTGACATTCAATTATCTCAGCTATTTTTACATTTATTTATATACTATTTATTTTTATTGAATTTATTTGGGGGGTCATTTATATATATAAAAGGCTAACATGCTAAGTGTCCCTCCACCCATTTGACCAGTTGCTATGTTGTGCACTGACCACCAGGGGACAGATGCCCCATGCAGGAGCTGCTGTGACACATACTGGCCATTTACAGAGAAACAGCAGTGCAGACCTGGCGTCGACAAAGCAAACTCAGCTTCCCCCAAGTGGAACACTCTAGAGTGACAGCCCACCAAATCACAGTCAACATTGCAGAGACCCCATGACCAGCCTGGAAATGGTCAGGTCACTGTGGGCACCAGGTAATGATGTCACATAGCAACACCCCGCTTCCTCTCCCTAGTGACTAGCCTCCTTGCAGTTTCTTAAGCCCAGAAACACGACTTGCTTTATAGCCAAGTGGAAACCTTTCGCACTTTAACCAAATATTTGTGAAGCGTTTTTCTGTGCCTCATCTCATTTGATTCTCACAGAAGACCTGGAATAGGTAGGTAGGAAACTCAGTGGAATCCTATTTTCTTTTCATTAGCCAAAAAACAGAGATTTAGAAACTTACAAACTTGACCTGACTGAAAAGAAGTAAGAAATGGTGGGCCTTCACAATGACTTCAGGCTTTCTCATTATACAGAAAATAGTCAAACACTGCTGCAGTTAAGTATTTTAACCTTTGTTCTCTCTGCCTGATCTACAGTAATAATCTGCTTCATGTTGATATTTACTGCTGTGTTGCTGACAATTACCTAAAAGGGAAGTTGGGGTGCTTCACTGGGTTGAAAAAAATTTAGTAAATCAGAAAGCAGTTCTAATTAAGCAAGTTTATTCTATATCTATAAAAAGCTAGGTTGACTCATGCATACATGGTATATATTAAGCTCTTGCTGGAGCCAATTGCAGGCATGTGTTTCCACCTGTCATTGTCAAGTGGGAATTTGGTTGACACTTTTATTATAGAGAAAGGGCCAACAGTGATATTAAAATATTTCTTCTAATTAATTTCCTTTTAGTGTGCATGGATTTGTGCACTGGGCCATTAGTTGATTAATAAAACCATACAGGTTTCAAGTGTGCAACTCAATAAAACATCATCTGCCTAACACCTTTTGGGCTCACCACCCACAGTCAAGTCTCTTTCTAGTTTTATTTATCCACCCTTTGCCCACTTCCGCTTCCTCCCATCCCCTTTCCCTCTGGCTATCACCACACTATGTATCATCCCTTCACCTTTTTCCACCCAGTTTCCCTATTCCCACCCCCAACCCCTGCCATCAGACAACTGTCAGTCTGTTCTATGCATCTACGCTTCTGTTTCTATTTTGTTTGTTAAATAATGTTGTTGATTAGATTCCACATGTGAAATAATATGGTAATTGTCTTCCTCTGATTGGCTTATTTCATTTAGCTTAACAATTTCCAGATCCACTCATGCTGTCACAAAAGGTAAGATTTTTCTTCCTTTTTTTAAAAATATATTTTTATTGATTTTTCACAGAGAGGAAGGGAAAGGGAGAAAGATAGTTAGAAACATAGATGAGAGAGAAACATCGATCAGCTGCCTCCTGCACACCCCTTACTTGGAATGTGCCCACAACCAAGGTACATGCCCTTGACTGGAATCAAACCTGGGACTCTTCAGTCTGCAGGCGACGCTCTATCCGCTGAGCCAAACCAGTTTCGGCTCTCCCTTTTTATGTTACCTTTAAAAGCCCACAACAGATATTACCCAGATGTTGATTCATTTTAGCTTCATATAGCTCCTGCAGCATTACTATTTTCCCTCTTTCTTAAATACTTTATTCAAGACTATTTTATAGGTGGGTGTTTATATATTAGAATTTGAAGGCTTGTGTGGCTGAGAATATTTTTTATCATTCCCTCTATTTAAATGACAGTTTGGCTATTTATAAAATTATTGCTTCAAATTATTTATTTTCAATATTTTGAAACCATTACCCTTTTGTCTTCTTGCTTCTAGTGTTCAGATTCCTTTGTGTGTGCTTGCTCTTCCATTCTTGAAATTAAGATAATCCTAAATTTTGCATTAATAATCTTAAAATTTCTATATTTTACATGTATTTTTTAAAAAAGTTATTTATGCTCTGGCACTCTGTGGGCCTATTAAATCTGGTTTTCTTTTACTTATTATAAACATTTTTCTCTTCATTTTTAAAAAAATATTCTTTCTCTCTATTTTTATATTCTTTCTGAATCTCTAATTTCTGGACACTAGCACTTTTGTTCTTTCTTCCTCATATCTTAACCTTTTTTTCTTAAGTATCCTCTTTTTCTTTTTCCTTATGTTTTCTTTTTGAAGACTTCTACAGTTTTATCTTCCAATTGCTAATTTCCTCCTCATTTGTAACATTTTATTATTTATCCTCTTATGTCAATAACATTGTTTTCATACCAAATATTTCTACCTGATTCCATTAAAATACAGGGGGACAAAAGTAGGTTAAAGTACCAGCCACTATTACCTAAAAGATAAAAGCATAAGTAAGCATATGAAATAATAAGACAAATAATAATAATAAATAATACAATAATAAATAATAATACAATAATAAACTATGCTGCATGTACTCACAACTGTAAACCTACTTTTTTCCACCCCTGTATATTATTGTTTCTTCATAACTTTAATATACATTTTTATCATTTTTAGCATGCTTATTGAACTTGTTTTATATTCTGGTACACCTGTTCTAATTTTAGACTTTCATGAATCTCTAATCCAGTTTATGTTTTTTATTTCAAAATAATTATTCCTTCAAAGGTCTAAGCCTTTAGGTTTATAAGTTTATTTTCTCCTGTCTTAGTTTCCAAAATGTGATCTTTCTATTAATCAGTTCTCCATGTGCTAGGCTCCTGCTGTTCCTCTTTAATTTTAGTTCTCATTTCTTATTTCTTTTCCTCCTGTCCCCAAATTCTTTGGTTCCTATTTCATTCTTTGCTCTCCCATCCAGTAGTTGACCCCTAATCTCTAACCTATCTTTTTCTTTTTTTACAAGGTTAATCAATGTTTTGCATTAACATTTTATTTGGCTGAGGAGTCCCTTTAGTCAAAATATAGTTTATCATTTCATCTCTACTTCTTTAATGCCTATACAAATGCTTTAGATTTAGTAGATGACTCATTCAGACTTCCTGGAAAACAAAAGAATGAATTAATGCAAAGAAAGAAATGAGGACTTTTTGAATATACTTCATATACGTGATCATCTTCCTTGTTTCATCTAGTTTCTAAGTATTTTTTCTCCCATCCATAATACCCACTGTTGAATCATTCTGTCACATATCCATAAATTGATGAAAATTATCTGCACTTTCAGGCCTGGTTATCTCTCACTACTTATACTGTTCTATGTGACTTTTTTCAATTTTGGTAATAGCTCTGTATTCTATTCTAAGAGAGACACACAGAATGTGTGCTGTGGTAGATACAATGAAATAAGATCTTTGGATGTGGTTAAAAAATTCCTACCGTCAGAGATAACACAACACATCAGTCCCCAGGGAGAACAGATACTTTTGCCTCCTAACTCTGATATGCATTGGCTGTCAGGTTTTTTAGTGCTAATTTTAGTTAATGTATGATGTTCTGCAGACTGCCAGCTTGTTCTGTACTCTGTGGAACAGTTGATCTTGAAAGATGTCATTTCCCCCCTCATTTTCTGACTTGTTTTGTTACACCAGCCTTGATTTATTTTGCACTTCTGACAATCTGAATTTAAAAAAAAATTTGATCACATCTCAGAAACTCTGAATTAACGAATCAGATGCTGTAAGCAGAGGGAAACAATAATAGATGAGTCTCCCCATTTTCTTTTCTTTTCTGACCTAGCCATTTTTCTTCCTCCCTTCTCTCAAAGCATAAACAGCTGTGTCTATATTCCAACCACCTTAGATACAAATGCTCACAAAAGCAAATGCTTTAAAATAGCTAATTCTATGTCTTCAATTAATATCCCCCGTGGCAAGAGTGCCATTTCCAGGACATGATCCTGTGCTTTCTTTGAGCCTAGTTATGATAGATTAGCACCAGCAAAATTAGGTCTGTGATCACTATGACCTCCTCAAGTGTAGCTGTAGTTTCAGGCCTGTTTACTGTAATTTGAATGTATATCCAATCACATATTCTGTGTAATATCATCTTCCCATCAATGGAAAATAAATAATTAAACTTAAAAGACATTGTGAAGCATTAGTGACTGAGCAGGTCTCTGTTTTCAAAAAGCTAGCCAGGATTATGATGTAAAATCAGTATTTAGTACACAAATTCTGAGTTGGATAGGCTTGTGCTTGATTTAGGTTCCACTGTTCAGTTGCTGGTTGAACTTTGGTTAATTGGAATGAGTCTGAGCTTCGGGTTTTTATTTATTTTTTAAAATCTTTACTATAGAGATAAAAATACCTCAGAAGTTTTATGAATATTGTACTATAGGTATATAGACATCTATATGTTTATATACCTATACATACACATATACATATATACATATACATACATATATACATGTAGGTAAAGTCTCAATATGGGGCAGCTTTGATTATTTTTGTTGTTTTAATAGTTAATTATTATTATATAGTTGGCTTTTAGTGTCCACTGAATACTAAATAAGCATGAGCACTTAACAGAAATCCAGACCCAAGTTTATTGGAGGGAAAAATATTAGAGAATTTAGTATCAGATAATACTCGCCTCCAACCATAGCAATCATTTTTAGTTATTATAGTGTGAACAATGGTTTTTATGGAAAAGCATAGTAGATGAAAATTCATCTTGGCTAGAAGAATATGATATGAAAGTAGAAACATTAGGAACCATAAATAATTTACATGTTGTATTTCATGTATTTTGAAATAATTTTATTAAAACATCCACAGAGAAGCAGAAATATGGAAACTGGGCTGTAGGGGGATTAATTTTTATTGATTTTCTTTTACCTCATACTTTCCCCTTTTCCCACTGCTTCCAATTACACGAAGCTCTATATTTTAGTTGTTTATTTTAACAATTTTATTGATAGAGATCAATAAGATTTTGACTAGGTTAGGTATGTGATCATTTTACTATTTAAGGCTAATAAGATCAGTAAGGAATTTTTATTAAATAATTGGAAGATAGCTCCACTAAAAAATGTCCAAAGATAACTTATTTAACTTATTTGTTATGAGGTATTTTTTTTCTTTTTGAGGTTATTTTTCAAGGATCTTTAAACTCACTGATTTTGGAAAAATATAGGCAATCTTACTGTCAGTCATCTGCTTGTCATTTGTTACTTCTCAGTTTCATAAGAAAAAAGAAGAAAATTCTACCACACAATTAAAAAAAACATTAAAAATTTTTCCGTGAATATCCCTTCTTTCAATCTTTGTTTTCAAAATGCAAACTAGAGTTTCAAGTTAGAATAAAATTAATTAATTAATTAATTAATTAATTGTCTATTGGATGCAGATAAGACTAGAAGTGAAATAATACTATTTTGTAGTTTCAGAATTGTGAATAAACTGTAGGTGTTGTTTTGTAGTCTGCATTATTCAGCCAATAATATATCATGAACGTCTTGAAAGTCATTATACTTATATTCTCCTCAGACCCCATTATTAATGGCTTTGATAATAGACTATTGCATGTCTATGTCATAATTCATTTAACCAATACAGGTGGTACATTACTGATGCAATAATATTGGGAATATAGTAAATGGAGTCATTTGGGATAATTCATTCACATCTGGATTTCTTTTATGTTTATCAATTTGATTTATTTGCAGCACTGAGAAATGGAACACATTATGCCTTACACTGAGTGAGTCAAGCTTAAACATACACTCAAACCTGAAATAATGTGTTTGTGTGTGTGTGTGTGTGTGTGTGTGTGTGTGTGTGTGTGTGTGCTCCAATATGTACACAAGTATAGGGTGTGGTAGAGTAACGATTGGGAGCCACTTCTGACATAATGAGAGTTGATAAGAATAAGCTCAGGATTATTTTAATTTCAATCCTTTCCAATATTCTAATTGCATCACAGTTTCAGGTGGAAAACTGCTTGGCTATAGCTTTCTGTTATGAAGACTTTTTAGAAAGGCAAGAGGGAAAAGGTAGAGAAACTGTGAATTATAGAGTAACTACTGGTAAAGTATTTTTGTGGAAAAGGAAATGCTAGTCAGCCCCTGAATCATTTTGCCCTACGAAAACGTGGGAACTGTGCTTGGTCTCCTCTATGTGAAATGCATGGGCATCGTGCTGGCTTACCTTCTGGACCCTGTTAACAACCAGAAGCATAATCTCTATATAAACACAGCAAATGCTATAGATGCCACAGCTCTTTTCTTTGGCATTTTCATCACATTTTCTTTTTGGTATAAAAGAGATAAAAGCCAACTATATAATAATGATAATTAAAACAACAAAAATAATTAAATGAAAGAAAAAATGCTTATGTTTTCTTTTTCTTCCTTTTTTAGATCCTCTTCAAAAAATAAATCAGAGGTAAAAAAAAGTTGGTTTTTTCTTAGATACAATGGCATCCAAGAGTGCACAACTTTTCTCCTCTAATCATCCTTTTCTTTCTCTGAATGTTCATGGCTAACATTCCCAGCAAAGAGGCTCTGCTTGCTCATCATTCTCTAAGCCCCGAGCAACAATCAGTGTGTACTCATGTGGCAAAGCCCTGGCCTTTCCTATCAATTCTCTTGACAAGAATGTTGCCTAGTCTCCTTTATTCTTTTCTGAGCTGATGAACTTATTTCAGGAGGCTGGTAGTTAAATTTAACATCTGTCTGGGATGTGACGGTGAGCCTTGAGGCTCTGTATTTTCTTTGGTTTAAGAAGAGCCTTTGCAGAGATTATGTGAGATATGCTTTGATGATGGCAGGCACAGGGTACCCATTCTCCACTGTCCAAGTAGTGAAGAAAGACCCTTTTGTGTATGGTGAAGGAGCCTTAGTATGCATACATGATGATTTCTGTTCCCCAGTTTCTCTTGCCTTCTTCTTTGGGGGGGAGCAGGTGTTGGTGGTGGTGAGAGGATAACCATAGAAAAGAGAGAAGGAGCTGATTTTTTCTGAGTATGTTAATGGGTAGATTGCCACTGCTACCACTGGATAAATGGTCACCATACCACTAGATGATTTACCACAGGTTCTCTAGCTTACACTGTTAAAACTTCCTAAAATGCTGGCTAAATTGCAGATCCCAATGGTGGTAATTCAACTAGTTCAGGCAACAAGCATTTTTGCAGTAATGTCTATATGCAAAAAAACATTTTAGGTGAGTAAGAGTCTACATTCAGTGGTTTCTAGCTTTCTCCAGTTTGGTAAATGAGAAAGACAAAATACCAGGTCATCTTGGTGTACAGGGGTGAGTACTATGATGAAGGAATAATGGAGGAGCGGTACTCAATCCAACTTAGGGATTAAAGGAAGACGTGCTAAAGGTTATTTTTGTCTTTCATTTTGTTTCTGTGACTTTTTTAATTTTGGTGTAAGAATCTACCTTCTAAATTTGGTATGGCTATACTGAATTTAAATGTTTATATGGGAATACAGCATATGTGGTCAAAAGAAACCTGTACATGGACAATAGATGTGGTTGGTTGAAAAACAGTTTGTGTTATGGAAAGCACATACTTTAATTTCAGGAATCCTCACTATCTTATTAGCTCTGTGATCTTGGTAACTTCACTAACTTCTCTCATCCTCATTTTCCTCACATGTTAACTGGGAAAAATATCACCTTCTACAAAGAGCTACATGGTATAGATGACTCTCCTAGCAGACTGTTTTCATATTTGGGGAAATTCTTAACATAGCTTTATTTTCTAGGTGTGAAGGGAAGAATTATCCTTTGAATTTCAGGTGAGTGATACCTATATAGTTCATGTTCTACGTTCAGGTTTAATTTTTCATCTCTTATTGTTTTCATCATTTAACACACCCATTTTCAAATATTTTCTGTGTCTCAGGTTCCATTCTGTTTTCTCATCTTACATTCAGGAAGTATAGTGCTAACTATACTCCTCCTTTATAACTCACATAAAGGTAGCAATTATAGAGAAAAACACACCAGGTAACCTGCAGCAATAGTTTAACCAGCCATACTGAGGTCTAAATTCCATTTTATGCAATATTCACAACAGCATCTGGATAAGAGAATTTAGACTTCAACCATTACTTCTGCTGAAAGTATCCATTGATGCCCAGTTCCTGATACATTGAAGATGAGAATAAAGTTCCAAAGAATGAGGATGTTGAATGGGCACGGAGGTCAGTCAGATAGACCCAGCAGTGCTGCATTCTCACTGTCTCTGGAAAAACACAAATATTGTTGCTTAGTGATATGTGTCAGTGAGAGTTGTATTTACAATTAAGTGACACATGGAGAAGCATGTACTTATTTGCTGCTTCTGAGATTACTTCTTTGTCTTTAGAGTGTCTAATGAGGACACTATGTCTCATTACCACTGCTCTGCCACCGGTTTCACATCTGGATCCTTTCCACATTGCATTTGATGTGCAGATTCCCAATTTTATGTGTGGGCTAAGGCATTTGTAATACCATTGATTACATGTTAATTAATCCTATTTCAAATCCAATGTGTATATTTACACAAATCAAATGCTTACCAGGGCAGCCCTGATTCAAGTAAACATAAACAAAACCATAGTCAGTGCCAAACTTGCTCTTTATTCCACTTCAATGCCATTCCGGGCCTTAGGTATTTTATCTTATTATTTGCAATTCTGAGGCAATAGTGGCTAAAGATCACAGTTCACTTTTAAATGCCTTTTTAATGTGTCTATAAGAATATTCAATGATTTGCACCGTCCTTTCTGTGAACTTTAACAATTCATTATAGAGATAATAATTTGGTGTTTATTCTAGCCTACTTAGGTCATTTCATTTTCTCTTTACTTTATTAGGGGTTTGGGATAAGAAAAAAAAATCAGCATTTATATAAAAGCTCACAGATATTGTTAAAATGCTGTTTGACTAATAAAAAAACTTAAAAAAAAATCAAATAATTGTTCTTCCTTCCTCTCCTGAAAGGAAAAATAGAAACAGAATGAAAGACAAGGATAGAGAAAAAGAAAAGGAAGTTTTTCTTTTGGCCCCTGAGGACTTTAGGAATTGGATATAAATAAGAGTCATGATCCATTTGATTTCTTTTCTGATTTAAAATAAAATCATATACTCCAGATTCATTTTATTCCTTTATGACTTCCCTTATTTTCCTAATAAACATAACTAAAGCTTTAAAAATAAATATATAGAACTGTCCCGGATAGCTCAGTTGGTTAGAGCGTCGTCCCTATATTCCAAGGTGATGGGTTCAATCTCTAGTCAGGGTACATACAAGGATCAACAAATGAATGCATAAATAATAATAATAATAATATTTTAAAATTTTATAAAAAAAGCATGTGACCTGAAATTCTGAGATAGCGTCTAAAGTATATGCAGTCTAATATGCAGTTTTCAGAGTATCTGAATACTTTTGTATACTTGTCAAAAGTTTGACAATACAGTAAAATACTCTTGCATTGTCAGTGTAATTTCCTTTCTAGTGTGCCTCACGTCAAAACAGGGCATTGAACCAATTATCATTTCATTGGAATATCAACAAACTCATGTTAGCTTAGCAGGGTTGTCAGGAAGGAAGTACACTGGAAACTTCAGTATGACCTGAAGTTATTTTAAATAAGTAATATTTAAACTGCAAAATATACATTTGACAAAGGAGGCATGAACATACAATGGAGTCAAGATAGCCTCTTCAATAAATGGTGTTGGGAAAATTGGACAGATACATGCAAAAAAATGAAACTGGACCACCAACCTACACCAAATATAAAAATAAACTCAAAATGGATATAGGACTTAAACACTGGATAGGAAACCATAAAAATACTAGAGGAATCCACAGGCAGCACAATCGCAGACATATGCCAAAAGAACTTCTTCACTGATACTGCTCCAAAGGCAATGCAAGCTAAAGAAAAAATAAACAAATGGGACTACATCAAAATAAAAAGCTTTAGCACATCAAAAGAAACCATCAACAAAACAACAAGAAAGACCACTGTATGTGAGAACATATTTGCAAATGTTATCACGGATAAAGGTTTAATCTCCAACATCTACAGCCAACTTATACAACTTAATAAAAGGAAGATAAACGATCCAATAAAAAAATGGGCAACAGACCTAAATAGAACCTTTTCAAAAGACGACAGAAGGAAGGCCAAGAGACACATGAAAACATGTTCAAAGTCACTAATTATCTGAGAGATGCAAATCAAAACGACAATGTGATACCATATTACACCTGTCAGAAGGCAATCATCAACAAATCAACAAACGACAAGTGTTGGCGAGGATGCGGAGAAAAAGGAACCCTTGTACACTGTTGGTGTGAATGCAGACTGGTGCAGCCACTGTGGAGAACAGTATGGAGTTTCCTCAAAAAACTAAAAATGGATCTCCCATTTGACCCTGTAATACCACTCTTAGGGATTTATCCTAAGAAATCACAAACACCAATCAGAAAGGACTTATGCACCCCTATGTTCATAGCAGCACAATTTACAATAGCTACAATTTGGAAACAGCCTAGGTGCCCATCAGCAGATGAGTGGATCAGAAAACTGTGGTACATCTACACAATGGAATTCTATGCTGTCATTAAAAAGAAGGAATTCTTACCATTTGCAGCAACCTGGATGGAACTGGAGAGCCTTATGCTTAGTGAAATAAGCCAGTCAATGAAGGCGAAACACTACATGATCTCACTCATTTGTGGATAATAAAGAACATTATAAACTGATGAACAAAAGGATAGACACTGAAGCAGTAAAGCATCAAACAGATTGTCAAATTACAGCAGGAAGTTTAAGGAGAGGTGGGGTAGATAAGCGATCAACCAAAGGACTTGTAAGCATGCATATAAGCATAACCAATGAACACAGACACTGGGGGGTTGGGGTATGCCTGGGAGGGGGGTGGGCAGTGGGGAGATATGTATACATGTAACACAATAAAAAATAATAAAAAAATAAAATGCAAAATATAGAAGGTATTATAAAGAAGATCTATAAACTTTAAAATTATACTAATTCATGTTTAAATTCTGGCTCTGGTAATTCCTTGTGTAGATTTGAACAGGTCACGAATTCTCTAAGCCTCAGTTTCCTTCTCTGTAAAGTTCAAAAGATGTTTCCTCAATGGGTTACTTTAAGGATTAAAAGTAATATATGTGAATAACCTAGCACTTTGCTAAGCATACTATAAACATTTTAAATTTGGTTAGTAGTAGTAATTATTGCTATTAAGCAATTGAATTTTTTTAATCCTCACCATAGGACATATTTTTGTTGGTTTTTAGAGAGAGAGGAAGGGAGAGAAAGAGAGACAGAGAGAAACATATATCGGTTCCCTTGACCAGGATGGAACCCACAATCAAGGTATATGCTCTGATTAGAAATCAAGCCCAGAACTTTTACTTTTTGGTAAAAAAGAATGATGCTCCAACCAACTGAGCCACCAGGGAAGGGCAAGTAATTGAACTCTCTGAGTTAAAAACAAAACAAAACAAAACAAAAAAACAAAAACAAAACAAAACAAAACAAAAGCCAGAACTCTACAGAGAACTGACCATCTATAGTAATAAAATCTGTTCATATGGAATCAACTGAAGCTTGGAGGAGCCTTAAGCAGGTTTAATTTTAAGAAGCTTACTCAAATAGACTGGTATAGATATCTACATTTCTTTTCTTTTTTAAAATATGTTTTATTGATTTTTCACAGAGAGGAAGGGAGAGGGACAGGGAGTTAGAAACATTGATGAGAGAGAAACACCTATCAGCTGCCCTCTGCATACCCCCCACTGTGGACGCGCTCCCAACCAAGGCATGTGCCCCCGACTAGAATTGAACCCAGGACGCTCCAGTCCACAGGCCGATGCTCCATCCACTGAGCCAAATTGGTTTTGGCGATATCCACATTTCTTAGTACTAAATGTCCTAGTCTCTTAACAAATCCTGACCTTTGAATACAACAAACTAAATTATATTAGTCGCCTTTAAAATAACATGTAATCTCTTATCACTGCCTTTCTTTGTCATACAATGACTATCCATCAATATTACTCTACTTACTGCCAATTTGTGCATGGAAAGAGTCCCCAAGATTGAGCAATATTACAATAGAATCTCCTGCTATAAAGATTTTTGTAACTGGTTTGGGTTGCAATCTATTGTAGTAATTTTCTATTTCCTTGGCCCCTTTCTTCCATCGAAAAGATTATGACACAACCAAAAATGTTAGGGGAAGTAGAAAACGTTGTCAAAGAACTACACATTGAATTTTCATTCCCTTTCTAATTGTTCAAAATAAGTTTCAAATGTCAACTTTACATTCAGAGCTTTATAATCCTTTTGCACTAAAAATAAGCTTGCTTTTCTATGAAATCCCCTCCCATTTTACCCAGGAAGCCTCTATAACATTTCTCACTTTCTATATTGTATCCTGCTTTTCTTCCATGCATAGTTTGCTGATTCATGGACAGCAGAGACCATGCCTTATCTCCTGGCCATCATCCAGTGCAGTGTTTTTATGAATGCAGTTAACACTGATATTCAGTGTAGTTCATCTGCCCCTCTATTGAACCTCCAGTGGACCCATCTACCACAAAAACCAAACTATAATTTATTTTCTGGCTAAGTTAGAAACACTGTCTCCCACCATTTGTGGAACTTGTTATGGGGAAGTGAGATAACTAATTCAAAGTAAAATTTCAGTTCTGATTCAATCTGGGCTTCCTCTCTGCTTATAGACTCAGTTAAAATTCATTCTGTATAGCATTTCCTCAAAAAATTGGACTTGATTTAACACATTCTAAAGTAAGAGAGGCAAAAATTGCAATTTCTCATCACAGAGGAAAACACAAACCAGTGAAGACTTGATAATTTGCCCTGCACAAAGAAGATGCCTGTTATGGAAACCAAAACAAAGTGTGAAAAATCTAACATTTAATTTCTTAAAGAAAGGCTATACTTGCCATTGCTGGCAAAATTATCCAGACATGAGGAGTTGTGACATGTTGCATCAAAATGTATATTAACGCCCTTTTATATTCATACACAAAGCATTTAAATGAAGTAATTCATTGAAAAGGAAGATTCATGGCAGAAGTAATGTATTTTTATTATTTTTGCATTAAAAATTAGGAATTATTTGGCTTAATTGAAACACTATTTTTTCATTTTGGTATTTCTATTGTAGAATCCAAATGAGGGGGTCTTAAAATTTCAGGAACAAAAGCTTCAAGTGAAATGCTTATTAAAAATGCAACTTCCAGATCATACTTGAAATATTCCGCATCTGCCCAAGAAATTACCCTTTTTAAGTAATCACTGCAGGTTGTCCAGGAACCAAGAGGCAGACTAAATCTATAATACACGTGCGTAAATTTAAGGCCACTGGATTTAATGAAAAGTAATCATCCTTTATTAAATATCTGATCTCTCCTCAGTTATTGTAGTGGCTTCTAGTTAAAGTGACCTCCTGAAAATGGAATAGAAATGTAGGTTTATAGAAACCTTTTTAACTTCCATTAGAAAAGAACCCAAATGGGCAAGTAGATTCCTATTATTGATCTTTGCACCAAACATTTAATGTTGCTTTGACCAGATTCATTTTTTCTTAATTTATTTAAAATAAACTCTCCTATATAAAAAATGTTATTAGCCTCAATTTGTTTAAAAAAGATGTAATAACATGGTTACCAACTAATATTTATTTTATTTTGTTAAAAATTATAAATTATTTGGCTGTTTCATAATTTGATTTATTTCCAATTTTTGCAACTTTTCTTTATCTGTCCCTTATCCTTTGAGACAACATGGATGGATCTGGAGAGTATTATGCTAAGTAAAATAAACCTGTCAGAGAAAGATAATTATCACATGACCTCACTTATAAGTGTAATCTAATGAACAAAATAGACTCAGAGACATAGATGCATGGAACAGACTGATGAATTTCAGAGGGAAGGTAGAGGTAGAGAGTGATTAACCAGGGGACCCAGACAATAGAGTGGTGAAGGCCTGGAAGGGGCCAGTGTGGGGTGGGAGTTTAGAGTGGAGGGAGTCAATGGGAAAAAACAAAGAAACAAACAAAAGGGACATTTGTAATAGTTTCAACAATAAAGATAAATGTAAGAAAATAATAAGATGGAAGGTAAATAAATAAATAAATCATGGCATTCGATTTTCTGCTTTCATTTTTATAGGCATATGTTATGTTGTTAAAAGTGTGTGTCACAAGTACTAGTATATTGCCTTGGTGCCATCAGTTCTCATTTCTTGATATTATGATTAAGTTCCTTGCCATATTTTCTTTTTGTGTGTGGTAAATTGGCTTTACCCCTAAAACATAAAATGAAAAATGAGATTCTAGATTAAGTTATTTTTTTTCTAAAAGTAAATGTGTACAAACAAATTTAATAATGGCTTGCCAATAAAGTGAGAAGAAAAAATGTTTCACTTCAAACCTTAATTTAAGATATCTAAAAAGTGAAACAAAATGGAAATATTTATTGTAAGTGACAGGTGCTATGTTGAATAGAAATAACCAGGTTAAATGTCTCATTGTATTTGGAAGTCAGAAGCCAGCTGGTGGGCTCAGTGGTTGAGCATTGACCTATGAACCAGGAGGTCATGGTTCAATTCCTTGTCAGGGCATACGCCAGGACACATGCTTGATCCTCAATAGGGGGAGTGCAGGAGGAAGCCAATCAATCATTCTCTCTCATCGTTGATGTTTTTATATCTTCTACTCCTTTCCTCTTTGAAATCAATAAAATATATTAAAAAATAAGAGAGATTCATTGAGACTATCCTAATAATTCATGCTTGGCATTACTAAACCCATGTCATTTAATCCTCACAATCATATCATGTATAACATGATCTCATTTATGTAATAAAATATATGTATGTTTAAGGATACCCTATTAATTATTTCCTACATATGATTATCCTATCTAATAAAAGAGCAATATGCAAATTAACCATCACTCTGCTATGCCCACAGGCCATGCCCACCAGCCAATCAGGAGCTAGCATGCAAATTAAGTCCAACCAAGATGGCTGTGGCCACGGAGCGAGCAGGAGGGTGGCTTGGGTTTCCCCTGCGATGGAGGAAGCCAAGCTTTCCACACATCCTAATAGGCCCAGGCTTATACTTAAAGATACAAAATTTCAATTATAGAAGATGAATAATTCCCAACAAAAATGGCAGAAGCCATGGAGCTGGAGAGAGCAGGAGGCTAGGTTTGCCCCCAGTGATGGAGGAAGCCAAACTTCTGGAGCCCTGGCCTATCTTGGCCTCTGCTTAAGGCTACAAAGTTTTAATTATAGAAGATAAATAAATCCCAACAGAAATGGCTGCTGCCATGGAGTGAGCAGGAGGCTTGGCTTTGCTTCAAGCTACAAAGTTTCAATTGTAGAAGATAAATAAATCCCAGTTACCAGGGTCTCCACTTGGGTTTCTGGGGGCCATGGCTGGCCTGCAAAATACTACAGGCCTCTTGCCCATGCTTCCCCATGACTCAAGGGAACCCCCACCCTGATTTGGGACACCCTTCAGGGCAACCAGCTGGCCCCACCCATGTACCAGGCCCCTATCCTATCTAATAAAAGAGTAATAAGCAGCTTGACCATCACTCCAACACACAAGATGGCTGTCCCCATGTGGTCAAAGATCCTGCCCCCATGTGGACACAAGATGGACACCACAAGATGGCCAGCAGGGGAGGGCTGTTGGGGGCAATCAAGCCTCCAGGGGAGGGCAGTTAGGGATGACCAGGCTGGCAGAGGAGGGAAGTTGAGAGTGACTGGGCCTAAAGGGAAGGCAGTTCAGGGGGGGACCCAGGCCTACAGTGGAGAGTAGTTGGGGGGACTAGGCCTGCAGAGAAGGGAAGTTAGGGGTGGTCAGATCTGCAGGGGAGGGCAGTTTGAGATGACTAGGCCCACAGGGGAGGGCAGTTAGGGGCAAACAGGCTGGCAGGGGAGCAGTTAGGTATCAATCAGGCTGGCAGGGGAGTGGTAAAGGGGTGATCAGGCTGGCAGGCAGAAGCGTTAGGGTCAATCAGGAAAGCAGGCAGGCAAGCAGTTGGGAGCCAGCAGTCCTGAATTGTGAGAGGGATATCCGACTGCTTGTTTAGGCAGGGATTGGGCCTAAACAAGCAGTCGGACATCCCTTTAGGGGTCCCAGATTGGAGAGGGTGCAGGCTGGGATGAGAGACACTTCTCCCCCAGTGCACAAATTTTATGCACCAGGCCTCTAGTATATACATATATGTGTATATATATTGGCAGTTATATTAGGGTCTGAAGTTATCTGCAATTAGAGCTATTTTACTTTGGTCTGAGTCTTGATGTCACTGGTTATTTGCTTCATGTCTTTGGACAAGTTTATTTAATCCCTCCATGTCTAAGTTTCTTCACTGGCAAAATGGAGATCTTAATAGTCTATATTTCACAGAGGAGTCATGAGAGCCAATGAGCTAGTCAAAGCAAAATATACAGCTAGGCACTCTGCATGAAGCAAACACTCCCTGTCACCATATTATTATTGTTTTGTGACTACATAGGAACCTACTCTGAGATTATTCACATTTTCCTTGGGAAGAGGTGTATATAAGTAGAAAAGGATAAGGAATTTGAAGAATACTTTTATTTATCATTCTTTAATGTCTCTGTTTAGTAACATAAGTGTTTTGTTTTTGGCAGTTTTAACAATAAATATAAAACATTTATTTTCAAATTTAAGAACATTATGGTTAATAATGACCTAAAATATAATAAATTAAGCTTCATAAGATTATATTTGTGTTAAAATACACTGAAGCTTTTCTGTAGGTCTCTAAATTCTAATTAATGAGCTTAATGTTGGATTTACCTTTTGGTGTTTATTTCTAAGAGTAGATCATAAATTCCTTTTGGGCATAGGTAATATATGCATATCTATACATAATAGATATTTTTTGAAAACTGTGGGCCAATGCTAGCTCACTGGTTCTAAGGATTTATCTTTTAACATCTCTGCTATTTTATTTGAAGTTCCTCAAATAATGATCTCACTTATATGGGGAATCTTATAAACAAAATAAAATAATGAACAAAACAGACCCAGAAACATGGAAGCATGGGACAGATGGAAAAATGGCAGGGGGGAAGAGGAAGAGTTGGGGGAAATTAACCAAATAACTTATATACATAACCCAGGAACACAGACAATAGTGTAGTGAAAGTCAGGGGGTAGTGGATGTTGGTGTGAGTGGAGTGGAAGGGGGCCAAAGGGGAGAAAAGAAAACATCTGTAATACTTTCAACAATAATTTTTTTTAAAAAATTTGTATTTAAAATTTTGACAGGGTTTCAAAATTTGCTTCTAAAGTTTCCTTTTCTTTTCATTCTTTCTGCTCATGTGTGTATGTATGTGTTGTGTGTGTGTTGTGTGTGTGTGTATGTGTGTGTGTGTTGAGATGACAGAAATCATGAGAAGTGTAAAGTATCAACTTAATTTATACTAAAGAGACAATAACTCCATCATCTATGCTAATGTTTTCAAAACACTTGGCTATATAATGAGACTAGAGAAAAGCATGGGAATATATTAATAACAATGAAATGCATCAATAAAATTACAGTGATGTAATACAGGTAATAAAAATAGTGCATAGTTGCCATATGAGTGGAAAGAAAATAAAGAAGGATAGGTATTCAGATGAATGAAATTCCAGTGGACACAGGTTATGGCTTCTAGTTCGATTCTGATGTATGGGTAATTGGTGAATAAATATGGAGAAACAGGGAAGGCCTTTGCTAAAGAGAATGATGAGGACACAGATGCTAATACAAGAGAAACACAAAGTATGACTGCTATTTCTTTCCCTTTTATCCTACGCTCCACTATCCCCATCAGAGTCAACTAGGGGTATTTTTTCAAAATGCACAGTCCTAGGTAACACTGCCAACCTACTGAATCAGTCTATTGAACTTTATAATTCCATCCTTCAGTAATCATATGCAGATTTAATTTTGAGAACCTCAAATTCCCCAATGATTTTTAAATGAATATAAAGTGTAATGATCATTAAGTTAAACATTTCAAAGTATATACTGAAAAATGTCTACACCATTCATGGATGCCATTTCTCAATGAATGGTATGACTTTATTTTAAAAATATCCATACTCCCTTTTTCTCACTATCTCCCAACATTGCCACATATCTTTGGAGAAGAGTTCTCTGGTTTCAACTAAAAGGCAATTGCCATTAGGCTAGCATCTGGATGTATGCAGGGTGGTGTTTGGGCAGGAGTCTCCCAGCTTTTCTGTGGACAGCCTCATTACTATAGATATGGGTTATGGCTCCATAGTTGTTCATGGCTACTCTATAAGTCCAGGGCTACTGAAAGAAATGGTGACTTTTAATTTTATTGAAGTTTTTTCATGTGCATATTCTGAGCTTTTGTTTTTTCTATTGTGGCTATCTTTAAAATGATGCAATCACACAATTTATCTTCTAGATGTTGGTTAATCTCTTATATGCTATGATACTCATCTCCATTGCTATTATCATTATACTAGAGGCCCAGTGCACAAAATTCATGAACTGGGGGAGGGGTTTGTCCCTCAGCCTGGCTGTGCCCTTTTGCAATCCAGGACTCTTCGGGGGATGTAGCAGTGTGTCAAGTGGCAGGCTGCCACGAAGGAGCCTGAATCAGGACTGGCGCCACTCAAGTTCACCCTGGCCCACTACACCTGCTGCCATGGAGTCAGGAGAGGCTCATGACATGGCAGCTGCACTCACCAGCCATGAGCCAAGCTTCTGACTGAGTGTTGCACCTCTTGTGGGAGCACACTGATCACCAGGGGACAGCTCCTGCATTTAGCATCTGCTCCCTGGTGGTCAGTGCATATCATAGCGACCTGTCATGCTGATTGTTCTACCATAATAGTCACTTAGGCTTTTGTTATATAGGCTAGAGGCCCAGTGCACGAATTCATGCACCAGTGAGTTCCTCGGCTGGGCCTGTGGGATTGGGCTAAAACCAGCTCTCTGACATCCCCTGAGGGGACCTGGATTGTGAGAGAGCACAATCCAGGCCAAGGGACCCCACTGGTACACAACTGGATCTGGGAAGAGATGCAGGAGGTTGGCCAACTGGGGAGGGACCATGAGAGGGCTCTAGTGTGTGTCTGTCCCATGTCAGTCAGTCCCAATTGGCCAGACCCTAGCAGCAAGCTAACCTACCTGTTGAAATGTCTGCCCCTTGGTGGTCAGTAGACATCATAGCAACTGGTCAACTGGTCAACTGTTTGCCCCTTGGTATTAATGCATGTCATAGCGAGTGGTTGAGTGGCCTTAGAATATTATGCTTTGATTGGTTGAACAGCCAACTGGACACATAGCATGTTAGGCTTTTATTATATAGGATATCTGTGTTTGTATATCTCAACTCTAATTTCAATGGGATTTTGGCTAAGATGATAGACAGTTGTATGCACTCAATCATGAATTTGAATCTTAAACAATTCTTTTACTAATTTGATGAATGTCAAGTAGAATCCCATTATGGATTAAATTCATAAGGCTTTGATTACTAGGAAGGCTAAACATTTTTTATTAACTTAGTCTTTCCATATATGTATCCATGAAGCAGATTAGCTTCATGGATGATTCAGGCAAAGCAGCTGTTCACAGCTACACAAAAATGTGTATTGCCAAGCTCAGGTTTCACAGAGGCTTTCTTTAAGACTTTCTATTCAGATAAACCTTCCTGTATGAAAGGTTACTTCTAAAAACAATAAAAAAAAGAGAGCCTCTTTTCCAAATTAATTTAATGTTCCCCTCTAACCTTCCTAAAATTTTGTAAGCAGTGTCAATATTTTTATAAATCTTTATAGAGGATGCAAAATAAATCTCTGGCCAGTCTAATTATTGTGGTTTATCATAAATTCTGAAGTTGTTGAGCCTGGATCAATAGATTTTTAATGAATAGCCCCAGAGTAGTACATACTATTCTAGTATTATGCTTGTTTTTCTCATGTAGATACTGAAAGCAAATCTTCCAGAATAAAGTAAATGGCAGCCACATGCTTCCAAGGTGCAAGGACAAAAACCTTGATATCATCCTTAAATCTCCATTCTCCAAAATCTTCCATCCAATCTATCAGAAAGCTCTACCATCTAGATGTATCTGTCATCTCATCCTTATTACTTCTCCACTGATTCTATCTTCTTCTAAGCTTCCATTTATCCAGAGTAGAGTAATTAGAGTAATCCTCTCCTAACTAGCCTTTTTACTTCTATGCAACTCTCCAAATAGAGTGAAACTTAAAATATAAGTCAAATATTCTTCTAATACAGTGCCCTGTTCCTCATTACATGAAGAACACAATGGTCTAAATAATTCTACAGGATCTGGTACCCTATTCTCCCTTCTTCCCTCATTCTCCTTTAGCCTCTCCTTACTCTCCCTTGAATAAGCCAGGAGTGTCCCTTTTACAGTCAATTTTGCATTGGTTTAACATCAAAGTGGTCAGACATAACCATTCTTTAAAACAAAACAAAACAAAACAAAACAAACAAACAAAAAAACACAAAACAACGTCTCCTAAGCCCCTTCCTGAGACTACCCAAGTCCTAACTCTTCTATTCTCCGTGCCCACCTTATCAATCTTTCATTTTCAAATGAGTGTAAAAATTTGAGGTTATTTTGTTCTCAAATGTATCCCCTTTGCTGGAAGAGGATCTGGCAGATAAGTAATCCATAAATACTTGTATAAATCTGGAACCAGATCATTTGATGAATAGCCCACAATAACCAAAAACTTTTGCTAGATAAGATGCATATTACAATATTTATTTCTTGAAAAGAAGAGATGTACTGTTAGTTTTTGGATCTCAACTGAACTTTTTTTTTTCAGAAAATCAAAGTATTTATCTGATTAATGTTGCTTTATAGCATTGAAGTGCCTTTCAGTTGAAAAATGCTAAAAAATAGTGGGTGGATTTTTGATACATTTTTATTGAAATTATGAAATTTCATATAAAAATAGTATTTTTGAGTGAATACAAAATTGAATTAACTTTATTCTATTATATACAAAATGTATATTGTAAAGTCTTGGGCAAATAGCTTCTATTAACCTACATGAAATATTACTCAAAGTTTAGTAATACAGGGAAAGCAAGATTGTTCCTTTTGATGAAAACAGAGGAATCATTTATTTCCATCTTTCAACTCATATTATTTAATTCAAAGAAAAAGGCTAGTGTAAAAAAATATAAAGGAGTAAGTATATGTTTAACATTTGGATAGACAGATGCTTGAAGCTAGAATTATATTTAGTAGTTGCATGCCCTTGATTTATATTCAAGTAGACTAAATGGCAGTTAAGCACTTGGATTTTAAGATTTGATTTGTAGTTTTGTTGAAAAACTTCCACTTGTGTATTCACGTGTCTGTGTGTTCCTTCCATGCTTCTGTAAATTCTCATTCTACTACTCCATCAAAAGTTTTTCAATTACTAAACAGACCCAGACTCCTAAAATATGTAAATGATAATGATGACACTTATAACTCTCTAAGGTCTCATGTCAGAAAAGATTATTGCTTTCTACCAATTTTCAGTTCTCTTTCTCTATATTTTTACCAAAAGAATAACCATACCTGACCATATCATGCATTTATGTAAAATCTAACAAACATTTTTTTATTTTAAGGAATGCCACCTAGTTTGAAGAAAGATTAATACAGGATCAATCAAAATAAATGATATGTCCATTTAAAGATATCTTTACTAAAATGTAATATTTACCAAACTCAAGCGAAAATTTCTCTTTTAGATCTTAACCTTCAAAAACAGTATTTAGAGCACACAGCTGCTAGGAAATTACAGTCTACCAAAAATATTCTTGTCACATGAAGTCTCAGGACATCACAGAAGTGTGGTTAGGCTGAGAAAGCACATCTTTGTTCAGTGTGAAAAGGTCTTTTATGACCATAATACTGTCTGGGTGTCATGCTCACAAGATGCCATAGAGATTAGCTTCTTATTCCATGATTTCATTGAAAACTTTCATTTTCAGTTTAAAAATCTTGCCAGAGGAAAGTGAATATGGCTGAATTGAGGGATTGGTTCTGCCATTCATTCACTGTGGGCTTGCATTCAGAACTTAAAAAGAGTGGGGGGTGGGGAGGAAGCAGATGGTTGAGGATGATTCCCTTTGATGGAGCTGGGAGGCACCTTTATCAGCAAGTAACCATTTAAGTCTAGATTGAGGCTTGTGGTGCTTTAGCAAGAGGGGCTAAAAATGCTAGTAGATTATGAATAGCATTATTTTCATTCTATTTCTGTGTCCATACTATGTCCACCACCTATCATATTTTCAATCACATATTGTATTTTGTTTTTATCTTTTTCTTGTTTCCAATCTGTCTCTTAATCTTTCTAAACTTCTCTTACCTTATCTGTACAATCACCTTCTCTAACTTATTTCTGTACTGTCCATCTTTTTCTAGTCTTAACTCTCTACATTCTTTCTCCAGCTCTCAGGTCAACTTTCATTTTCTATTATTCACCACAATTGCTTGGGATGATCTTTGGTGTCTCCCTATCCCACTTCCCACATCAAAGTATCTGCCAAGTCTAGTACAATCTATCTCTAATGTGTCCTACTCTGTTCTTTCCTTGAGGTCCCTCTTCTTGGTTCTAATTTATATTATCATTACCATTAGCTGAGAATGACCCAATAGCTTCTCAGTCTCTTATTGTTTTGCCAAAACAAACTAAAATCAATAAAATAAAATCTTTCACTTGATTAATGAATACCCATTGAATTGGGTAGATAACCTATCAATACATTCAGCCACTTTTCAAGAGACAATTTATCTTTCAGTTTTTCTACTCCTTTTCTAATTGAACTTCTCATTTTTCCCCAAATAAGTATATTTGAACTCAGGCATCATGACAGTCTGTTTTTTTTCTGAGTCAAATTTATACTCTTCCTTCGAAAGCCTGCCTCAAGTAATACATTTTTTTCTTTTTTATTGTGTTACATGTATACATATCTCCCCACTGCCCACTGCCCAACCCCCTCCCAGGCATACCCCAACCCCCCAGTTACCACAACACTGTGTTCATTGGTTATGCTTATATGCATGCATACAAGTCCTTTGGTTGATTGCTTATCTACCCACCTCTCCTTAAACTTCCTGCTGTAATTTCACAGTCTGTTTGATGCTTTACTGCTTCGGTGTCTATCCTTTTGTTCATCAGTTTATAATGTTCTTTATTATCCACAAATTAGTGAGATCATGTTGTGTTTCTCCTTCATTGACTGCCTTATTTCACTAAGCATAAGGCTCTCCAGTTCCATCCAGGTTGCTGCAAATGGTAAGAATTCCTTCTTTTTAATGACAGCATAGAATTCCATTGTGTAGATGTACCACAGTTTTCTGATCCACTCATCTGCTGATGGGCACCTAGGCTGTTTCCAAATTGTAGCTATTGTAAATTGTGCTGCTATGAACATAGGGGTGCATAAATCCTTATGATTGGTGTTTCTAATTTCTTAGAATATATTCCTGAGAGTGGAATTGCTGGGTCAAATGGGAGTTCCATTTTTAGTTTTTTGAGGAAACTCCATACTGTTCTCCACAGTGGCTGCACCAGTCTGCATTCCCACCAATAGTGCACAAGGGTTCCTTTTTCTCTGCATCCTCGCCAACACTTGTCGTTTGTTGATTTGTTGATGATTGCCATTCTGACAGGTGTAATATGGTATCACATTGTCGTTTTGATTTGCATCTCTCAGATAATTAGTGACTTTGAACATGTTTTCATGTGTCTCTTGGGCTTCCTTCTGTCATCTTTCGAAAATGTTCTATTGAGGTCCGTTGCCCATTTTTTTATTGGATCATTTATCTTCCTTTTATTAAGTTGTATAAGTTGGCTGTAGATGTTGGAGATTAAACCTTTATCCGTGATAACATTTGCAAATATGTTCTCACATACAGTGGTCTTTCTTGTTGTTTTGTTGATGTTTGTTTTTTTTGTTTGTTTTTTTTTGTTTTGTTTTTTTTTTTTTTTTCTGTGCAAAAGCTTTTTATTTTGATGAAGTCCCATTTGTTTATTTTCTCTTTAGCTTCCATTGCCTTTGGAGCAGTATCAGTGAAGAAGTTGTTTTGGCATATGTCTGCGATTGTGCTGCCTGTGGATTCCTCTAGTATTTTTATGGTTTCCTATCCAGTGTTTAAGTCCTATATCCATTTTGAGTTTATTTTTGTATTTGGTGTAAGTTTGTGGTCCAGTTTCATTTTTTTGCATGTATCTGTCCAATTTTCTCAACATCATTTATTGAAGAGGCTTTCTTGTCTCCATTGTATGTTCATGTCTCCTTTGTCAAATATTAATTGAGCATAGTATTTTGGGTGGATATCTGGATTCTCTATTCTATTTTATTGGTCTATTTGTCTGTTCTTGTGCCAGTACCAGGCTGTTTTAGAGAACAGTTGCTTTGTAATATAGCTTGAAATCTAGTATTGAGATCCCACCTACTTTATTCTTCTTTCTCAGGATTGCTGTGGCTATTCGCATTCTTTTTTTGTTCCAGATGCATCTTTGAAGAACTCTTTCTAGGCCTGTGAAATACGTCGTTGGTATTTAATGGGTAGTGCATTGAAAGTATAGATTGCTTTAGGTAGTGTGGACATTTTAATGATGTTGATTCTCCCAATCCATGAGCATTGTATGCTCTTCCATCTGTTTACATCTTCCTCTATCTCTATTTTCAGTGTCCTATAGTCTTCTATATATATGTCTTTTACCTCCTTAGTTAGGTTTATTCCTAGGTATCTTAATTTTTTTGGTTCAATGGTAAATGGGATTGCTTTTTTAGCCTCTCTTTCTGTAATTTCACTATTAGTGTATAGGAATGCCACAACTTTCTTGGCATTAGTTTTGTATCCTGCTACATTGCCAAATTCATTTATTAAGTCAATTAGTTTTTGGATGGAGTCCTTTGGGTTTTTTATGTTACTGTATCATGTCATCTGCAAATAAGGACAGCTTTACTTCTTCTTTTCCAATTTGGATGTCTTTTATTTCTTCTTCTTATCTAACTGCAATGGCTAATACTTCCAGTACTATGTTGAACAGGAGAGGTGAGAGTGGTCATCCCTGACTTGTTTCTGTTCTTAGGGTGAAGTGGTTTTAGTTTTTGCCCATTGAATATGATGTTAGCTGTGGGTTTATCATATATGGCTTTTATGATGTTGAGGTATGATCCTTCTATTCCCACTTTGCTGAGAGTTTTTATCAAGAAAGAGTGTTGGTTTTTGTCAAATACTTTTTCTGCATCAATTGATATGACTATGTGATTTTTATCTCTCAATTTGTTTATATGGGTATCACGTTTATTGATTTGCAGATATTGTATCATCCTTGCATTCCTGGGATGAATCCTGAAGTAATACATTTTAATTTTCTGCCATAAAGTTGGATTTTTCTTTTTTCATTTCTTATGATACTCGTGGTGCCTCTCGGATACATAGGTGTGGTTTTACTTTGCCTTATAATTCTTTCATCCCTTGCCCAAACCCTCTATTGGAGTAAATAGTTTGCAGTTAGATCCTGCCAACTGTGATTTTTCCCTTTTTTCACTTAGCACAAGGGGAGAGTTCCTAAAGCACAGAACTGCTAAATGATGTGTCCACTCAGGTGCTCCTTGGGCTAGGTGTCACTGCAGGGCAGCTTTTAGCCCTAATAGGGCATTGAGTTCCACTGTGTATTAGATCCATCCTACTAAGTCTAGGAATATCCTGGGAGATATAGAGAGTTCAATGACATCTGTGGTACACAGAATTGCTATAGGTTTCAGTAGCAAATGTCAAAAATTTAAAGGTGTGTTGTTCTGGGGTTCAATTTTTGTTGTTATTCTTCCAGATACTTTGTAAAGTACTATCTTTCTCATTTAACAACAACAAAAACAACAACAATAACAACAACAAAAAACCACCCTTGATATAACTGTATACCCACTGATATTTGACCTTTTAACTGGGACTACATAATCATCAACATATGTAGGCCAAAAATACTACATGGCAATAAAAGGGAAAAAAATAATGGCACAAAAATTAAATGGAATTCTGAAATAGGCATCACAGTAAAAGTCAAATTTTACAAATTTTAGTAACAATGAATACATGAAAAATTAAGAACTGTGTCGTTTAAAAAAGAAAATAAAAACAAAGGACAATTTATTTTTTCTCACATTTGACTAATTACTTGTCAATCATACACCTTATTATACTTAAATCTGATGCTAGACCTATGTATAACAAGACACTTGATTGACAGGGCAGTTTTTTACACATGGATATGATGTTATACTCATGTTTAATTAGGCATTTGATTGACATAAAAAAGACCAATATATCCTATTTTTCCATCTAAAAGTTGATATTATCCAAAAACAAAATGAAGATGGTTAGCAGGCATTTGATTATGCATTAATATCTTAGTTTTCTAGTTTATATATAATGACCATGAAATTAATTTTACTTTAGGATTTATGTTAGGGTATCATCTTACAGCATCATATATGAGAATTATTCTTAACCACTGAAGTATATATGCTACAAACCTTGATCCTGATCTCATTCTTAGATATAATATAAAATCCTATTATAATACAACTTTGCTACTATATAGATTCAGGTGCAGTAAAAATAAAACTCTGTGCTGAAGAATAGCAGTCCTAAAATTCAAAACAATAATATCAGACTGAGACATTCCAATAATAGTTAAAATTCAAAACAATAATATCAGACTGAGACATTCCAATAATAGTTATTCAAGGTGTCCCTATTTCCTTATGGTTTTAATTATTATAAATTGTATTTCAAAAGCTAATCAGTAAATAAATCTTGTAAATTATGCTTGTTTTGATTAAAATTCACGTAAACGTGGGCATCTTTCAAATTATTTCTTAAAGCAGCAATGTTTGTCCTGAAGCATGACAGTAAGTATTATATCAAAGAGTGTGCTCTGGCTACTACTTGTTGACTTAACATAACTAAAGGAGTGTCCTTAGTGCTGGACTTCTCCGAGTCTTTGAAATGCTAATCTGAACTGTGAATATTGAAGTATGGGAAATGTCATTCCCCAAACTTCTTTGAATCAAACTCTTCTCCTGGGCAGCATGGATTGAGGGCAGAGAGAGGAGTCTGTCCATTGGCTTTGGGAAATATTGCTCTCAACAACTGTTCCTTGTTATGATAAGTATATCAGGATTGGATAACTCTATTTGAGAAAATGTATTAAAAGCCTTAAAAATATGATTCTTTAAAAACACAACAACCAAACAGGATTTCACTTTTATTAAAAAGTGAAACTAATGAAGAATGCTTGTTTATAACCATATTGACCATAGCTCCATTTAAAAAAAAATACAGAACAGTTCATAAATTAAGGCTTATTCATAATATGCAGCATAGAATAGCATGCAAAGACTAAAATCAATATGGTAGAATTACATTTATTGACATGAAACAATATTCCCAAAATATTAATGACACAGGCAGGTTACAAAATAATGTCTACAAAATTATTTTTTTAAATAAAAAATATACCTAATCATGCATAGAAAAATGAGAAAAACATATCAAATTGATTATGGAGGAATTTTAAAAGTGACAATTTTTTTATGTTTGTATTTTATAATCCATTTGAAATAATTTGTATGGCATCAAATAAAGAAAAAATAAAAGTTTAAAAAAATAACATTATCCCAAACTTTAAGCTTCCAGAGCACAGGACACTTCTAAGTGTTATAATCATCACCAGGAAGAAGGAAGAGATCTCAAAACCCTCATTTGGAAATGGACTACACTGTATGTTCTTGGACCATAGCCTTCCTGATCTAAAATAAATTTTAAAAGAGAAATGATTTTCTTTTTGGATTATGATATTTATCCAAACATTTAAAAAGACCATTAAACACTGATCATGTTTGGCAGGCCATGGTTTTCTCACTTCTCTAATCCTATATAATAAAAGGCTAATATGCAAATGGTTATCACACCCTCACGCATAATGACCGATCAGCAGGAGGCTGTGTGTACAGCAGGCAATCACGGATGGGTGGAGCTGTGTGCCTGGTGAGGCATGTGCGGGTTGGCGGGGCTGCATTCATGAGCAGTCACCAGGAGATACATGGAGCACCTCTCAGTCCCTTCTGCCCAGCTCCCATGGGCGATGGCAGCAGCTCCCTTCTGGGTCCTGCAGATGGTGGTGGCTCTCTCCCACCTCTCTTCCACAGAAACAGTCCAGTCCTTCCTGCCTTCCTCCCGCAGAAGTGGCATGGCTGCCACTGGCTCCCATGGGTGCACTGCGGCTCCCTCTGGCTCCCTTAAAAGCAATGGATGGCCTACTCTGTGTGATTTTGCATGCTGGGTCACTAGTCTATAATAATAAAAGCATAGTATGCTAATTAGACCAGACCTCCTTCCGGACAAGGTTGGGCTGTGAAAGAAGCCCAGTTCCCAGGTGCCTGCCAGTGGCCAGAGGGAAGTCCAGGTCCTGGGTGCCAGAGGGAAGCCGGTGCAGGCAACCTAGGGAAGACCTACTCTTGCGTAATTTTGTACATTGGGCTCCTAGTATCTGATAAGTCTTTAACACTGGAAAGGAAGAAGAAGGAAATGCCTTAAGAATAGAGGAGCCCTGTTCTGTGTGGTTCCATGGTTAAAATGTCAGCTTCTGCAGGAAAGAGTCTAGGGTTCGATTCCCAGTCAAGGGCACGTACCTGGGTTGCAGGTTTGAACCTTGGCTCTGGTCAGGCCATGTGGGGTAGGGAGCAACCTATGAATGTGTCTCTTTTAGATCAATGTTTCTTTCTTCTCTATTTCTCACTGTCCTACTCTCTTCCATTTTCTCTAACAATCAATGGGAAAAATATCCTCGGGTGAAGATTAACAACAAAAAATAAAGGAGAATTTTATGAGCAAGTAGTTTATGTGGGTCCAATAGAAATTTTTAAGCAGTTTTATTGAAGCATAATTGAGATTTTTGCATATCAATTATATGCAAAAATTTTACATGTTAAACATGTACAATTTGCTGAATTTGGACATATATGTAGGTGTGTGTATATGTATACATACACACACACACACACACATACATACATACATTCTAGAGTCCCAGTACACAAAATTTGTGCATGAGAAGGGGGTGTCCTTCAGCCCAGCCTGCTCCCTCTCCAATCTGGAACCCCTTGTGGGATGTCTGACTGCATGTTTAGGAAGGATCCAGATAGAATGGAACCTAAACGGGCAGTCAAACATCCCTCTCACAATCCAGGACTGCTGGCTCCCAACTGCTCACCTGCCTGCCTTCTTGATTGCCCCTAACTGCTTCTGCCTGCCAGCCTGATCACCCCCTAACCACTCCCTGCCAGCCTTGTCACCCCTAAGTACACTCCCCTGCAGGCCTGATCACCCAACTGCACTCCTCTGCAGCCTGTTTGCCTCCATCCTGCTTTTTCTGTGGCCGTAGCCATCTTGGCTGGGTTAGTTTGCATACTTTCTCTGATTGGCTGGTGGGTGTGGCTGGTGGGCATGGCTTGTGGGTGTAGCGAAGGTGTGGCCAATTTGCATATTACTCTTTTATTAGATAAGGATATATATATATATACTGTATATATATGTGTGTATTTATACTAGTATTCATGATACCATCAATACTGTTAAAGAGAAATCACAGGTTCAAAGTGTTCTCAATTGTGCTAAAGCTTATGATACCAAACCTAGGTTAAATACCTGACCTAACTGCTGTATCAGTGTAATATTCTGTTCAAGCACCAGTAAGATAATATGTCACATGGGCCCTCTTCATCCCCTACCCTCTTAGAAAGAAAAGTCAATCTACATGATAAAATCCTTGCTGTTCTCATTTCCCCAAGAAAGATGTTCTGGTCAAAAATAATCCAGTATTTTCTTTTGCTAAAATAGCTCTTTAGTCCCACCCTTTTTCTTATAAAAAGCTTCCATTTTTTAAAATATATTTTATTGATTTTTACAGAGAGGAAGGGAGAGGGATAGAGAATTAGAAACATTGATGAATGAGAAACATGGATCAGCTGCCTCCTGCATACCATCTACTAGGGATGTGCCCGCAACCAAGGTACATGCCCTTTACCAGAATCGAACCTGGGACCCTGCAGTCCGCAGGCCAATGCTCTATCCACTGAGCCAAACCAGTCAGGGCAAAAAAAGCTTCCATAAATATATATATCTGATTTCAGAGAGGGAAGGAGAGGGAGAGAGAAGTAAAAAAATCAGTTATAAGAGAGAATCACAGATCGGCTGCCTCCTGCATGCCCCCTACTGGGGATGGAACTTGATACCCTTTAGTTTACAGGCTGACACTGTACACTGAGCCAAACCAGCTAGGGCCAAAAGCTTCCAATTTGTACAACCCTTCAGAGTGCCTCTAGCTCTCTGATTCATGCATGAATACTTAAAGCCAATTATATCTACAAATGTATTAGGTTAAATTTTATTTTATTTTTTTAACAGCACAACAAAGGTAATAAATATATCCTTTACCTTCAAAAGTTTCCTTGTAGCCCATAGAAAAATTTAACCTACAGATCAGGTTGTATTACAAAAGTAATTTCCAAAGATTTGAGTATTTAGATATCCATAAATCCTATTAATACTACATTCTTACACAGTTGTGCATATGAAATTGGTTGGTAAAATTTCATATCAATCCGAATGTATAGTCTTTCAAGTCATACACCATCGTTTTTTTTCTCAAAGTTCCTATTCCTTTTAGATTTTAGTATCAAAAAACTAGAACAGATACATAGAGTTCCTGCCTCCAGACAGGATTATATAAAATTAATTCTGACAAAAATAAACCTAAGACGGATTCCCAGTTGATTTATACTCCCAACTGAAGTTTCTGTCCTCATGCTCGTTCCTGATGATAATCATTCTGTGCATTTCTGATCACCTTCTCTAAACCTCATGACGATTATGGTATCAAGGTCATGGATGACAACTTTAAACAACATCTTGAGTCCAAGCCTAACCCTGCAACACACTATATCTGCAATTATCTCCTTTCCCCTATGACTAAGATTGGCTTTGCTCTGTTCATAAACACATTTGAATAAGAGTAGGAATAGGTGATTCCACAAATCAAAATGAACCAATTCTCATTATACTGCTATGCGAGGCAGGGTCCACTCTTGCCCCTTGTATCCTACCCAGAACAGCGAGGCAAGAAAAAGAAATAAAGACATGTACTAGTAAATAGCAAAGGAAGAACTAAAGTGGACAAATGACATGATTTTATATATATGAAAACCTAAAAGACTTCATCAAAAAACTGTTGGAGCTAATAAACAAATTGAGCCAAGTTGCAGTATATAAAATCAACATACAAAATCAGTTGTGTATCTATGCACTAAGTTATTTGAAAGGGAAATTAAATATATATATTGATTGATTTCAGAGAGGAAGGGAGAGGAGAGAGAATATGGAAACATTAAAATAGAATCATTGATTGGCTGCCTCTGCACACCCCACACTGGAGATCAACCCTGCAACTTGGGCATCTGCCCTTGATCAGAATCGGAGCTTGGACCCTTCAGCCCGCAAGCTGATGCTCTATCCACTGAATCAAACCATCTAAGGTGAATGGGAAATTAAAAAAAAATTCTACATGTAAGAGCATCAAAAGAAATAAAATACTTAAAATAAACTTATATGCTTTGGTGTTCCTATCTTTGGCCAGATGCAGTTTGCCTTCAACATCATTGGCCTCTTGGTCCTCTGCAGGCAGCCTATGTCCCATAAGACAAAATCCAGTAGCCTTGCCTCTGGGCACAGACCAGCAATAAATTCCCTTAGGATCAAAAGAAAAAACAAAAACAAAAAACCCCACAAAGTTGTATGAAGTATCCCCAGTCTTAATTATTCTACATTCTCCTTACTTCAGCCAGCACACCTGTTTGCCTAATAGCAGACCTTCATCCACGAGAGAAATACCTTAGTCATTGTGTTATTTGTGGCAACTACTTTTGTAAAATGCCTCTTTAAAGTTTTGCCAAGGCATGGAAGCACCTTGAGTCACCATAATGTTTCCTGAGTTTGAGACATATTTTCTGCACCTCAAGTTTTCAAACTGCAGTCAGTCCTCAAGCAAAAGGAAGTAGACAATGGCAGTTACAACTTGGATGACATGGAGTGAAATATAAGATCCAGGGAATATGGGCAGGGTACTAGTGTTATTTGCTACTAGAGGCCTGGTGCAAGAGATTTGTGCACTGCTGGGGGGATCCCTCAGCCTGGCCTGTGTCTTCTTGCAGTCCAGGACTCCTCAGGAGATGTTCACCTGCTGGCTTAGGCCCAACACCCCCTCTAGGGATCAGGCCTAAGCCGGCAGTCAGACATTCCTCTTACAGTGCGGGACTCTCATAGTCCAGGACCCCTTGCTTCTTACCACCACCTGTGACAGAGGTTGGAGAAGCTTCTCCCATCACGCTGTACTCACTAGCCATAAGCCTCGCTTCTGGCTGAGCAGTGCCAGAGGGGAGCACACTGACCGGCTCCTGCATTGAGCATCTGTCCCCTGGTGGTCAGTGTGCACCATAGTGAACTGTTGTTCCGCAGTTTGGTCGATTTTATTATATAGGATAACCTTTAACATTAGCATGGCTCTTTAAGACATCATCTATTACTGCTTCTTATATGGTTTTCCAACTTCCATTATTATCTCTCTTCAGAATATCCTCACCACAACAGTGAGAAGGATGGTCATAAAATTCAAGGCATATGAGTTTTCCCCATGCTCAAAACTCTCTGCTGGCTTCCCATCTTACTCGAGGTAAAAGAAGAGTCCTTGGCACAAGATTGGAGGTCTCACAAGATTTGTCTCAAACTCCCTGACATCCTCACCTAACACCTCCTCCCCTCTCCATTTTGATCCAAAAACAAACAAACAAACAAACAAACAAAAAACTGGCCTCCTTACTCTCAAGATGCCTTAGGCTTTTGTAATTTCCACCTGCTCAGACTGGGAACCCTTCTTCCAGAGAGTGGCAAACCTCCTTCCCTCATCTCTCCCTGATCTTGACTCCAGCATCCCTTAGCAGGTCCTTTAAACTCATAGCCACTGCCTTGATCTCCATTTCCTCCTCTTTAATATTAATCTTCATCCTAATCACATGCTAACATTCTGCACAATTTATTAAATTTGTCTAGTCTCTGTCCTCCCTGTAGAATGCAAGCTTCACCAAGACAGTGCCTGGTCTGCTTTATTCACTTCTGTATCTCTGGCACACGAAAGCCTCTCAGTAAGTGTTTGCAGAGTGATGGGTACTGAACATGGCCCAGTTTAAGAGCTTGCCTTTTAATTTCTTAAGAGACAAGTTAACATGTTTTATTAAGGAAATGGAAAGGCTGATTTAGTAAAAAGATATTTTACTTTTAATATTCTTATATTATAGTATCCTCAAAAATCACAATTTGTAGAATTTGTTGCATTAACCCCTGTATAGTTTGCTTAGGCTGTTAGAGTACATATACATATTTGTTATTAACTTTGAAAGCCAGGATTATTTTTTTAAAAATTTTCCCCCCATGGATCCTTCTATACACTATAGATGTAAATATCCTATCTAATAAAAGAGTGATATGCAAATGGACCATACTTCTGCTACACTCATAAGGCAAACCCACCAGCTAATCAGGAGAGAGTATGAAAATTAATCCAACCAAGATGGTTGCAGCCACAGAGAGAGCAGGAGGCTTAGGTTTCCATGGCAATGGAGAAAGCCAAGTTTTCCAGACACTCTGGCCAGCCTTGGCCTCCACTTAAGGCTACAAAGCTTCAATTATAGAAGATAAATAAATCCCAACAAAAATGGCTGAAGCCACAGAGTGAGCAGGAGGCTTGGTTCCATTCCAGTCTACAATGTTTCAATTGTAGAAGATAAATAAATCCCAGGTCTCAGGGCCTCCACTTGGGTTACTAGGAGGGCATGGCCAGCCTGCAAACCACCACAGGCCCCTCACCCATGCTGCTCCACACTCGAAGGGAACCCCCAACCTGATCCAGGACACCCTTCAGGGCAAACCAGGTGGCCTCCACCCATGCACCAGGCCTCTATACTATCTAATGCCACCTAATAAAAGAAGAATATACAAATTAACCATCACTCCAACACACAAGATGGCTGCCCCCATGTGGTCAAAGATGACTTTCTCCATGTGGATACAAGATGGCCACCACAAGATGGCCAGCAGGGAAGAGCAGTTGGAAGGGATCAAGTCTGCAAGGGAGGGCAGTTGTGGGTGATCAGGCCAGCAGGGGAAGGCAGTTAGGGGTGACCAGGCTAACAGGGGAGCAGTTAGGCATCAATCAGACTGGCAGGGGAGTGGTTAGGGGTAGTCAGGTTTGCAGGGAGAAGCGGTTAGGGGCACTGTGGAAGGCAAGCAGGTGAGCAGTTGGGAGCCAGCAGTCCTGGATTGTGAGAGGGATTTCCTACTGTCCTTTAGGCTTGATCAAGGGTTCCCAGATTGAAGAGGGTAGAGGCTGGGCTTAGGGGCACACCCCCCATGCACAAATTTTGTGCACCAGGCCTCTAGTTTTCTAAATGAAAGAGAATAATTTGATACTATTGCTCCATTTATAGAAGCTTTATTATACTAAATATATTTCATTATTTTTCATTTAACATACCATCTATTTTGTAATAATATTTGAAATTACATTAAGCTTCTGAATCAAAATCAAGAGAGTAAATTTGCTCTACTATTTACTAATTATATTTTAGTACATTTATTTTATTCTACATATTTCTATTCTTTTTCTTTTAACTTATTTTTCCTCCTGTTTTCAAAACAACTCAAGCCTGTTGTGAAAGGCAAACAATATAGAAATGCATAACATAAAAAGTAATAAGTCATCTTTGACCACACAGGGGCAGCCATCTTGTGTGTTGGAGTGATGGTCAATTTGCATATTATTTTTTTATTAGATAGGATTTGATAGGTTAGAGGCCTGGTGCATGGATGGGGGCCAGCTGGTTTCCTACTCCATAAGGAAAATGGTTAACCACTTTGGATATTTTGTTCACATATTTAATTTACATAATTTTTTTCTAGACAAATATATACTGTCAGTGTTATTTTATATTTTATCATAAACATATGTATCTTGACATATATAATGCTATTTATTTATTTATTTATTATGAATATTTAATGTGAGATCTTCCCTCTGAGAATATTGTGAAGTGCAGAATGCAGTAACATTAACTCCAGGCTCAATGTTGTACAGCAGATCCCTGGAACTTATTCACCTTGTAAAACTGAAACTTTAGTAATATATAATTAAAAAAATAACAAATATCTTATTGAAGAGCCTGAAGGATCCTTTCATATAGATTATTATCAGAACTGGATAATTTTCTAAAATATGTAGACACTGATTTTTATGTATATATAATTTTATATATGAAATATGAAACTATAGTTATACTTCTAGAATTGAGGTATAAATCCTAAACAGTAGCAGATATGTTGAAGGGCACTGTGATAACTGTGAAAAAAATAAGTTGTCCTACAGTATTTGAAACTTGACAACTGTGAAAACCGTGAAGACAGAATAGAGATAGCTGGTCTAAAAGATAAAGAATTTCTAACATCTCTTATAACAAGTGTCTTCATAAGATGAGTGAGAAGAAATAACCTACAAAAAATATAGCCATGAGCAAGTCGTCCCATCTTTTCTTTCATAAAGATAAATGTCATAATAGATCAGTGCTCTGCCTCTATTTTATATATTCAAACTATATTTCCCTCCTCTATTCTTTGGGACTGAAATTACTTTAGAGAGTGGTTAGAGAAAATTGAAAGTGTTTTGGAACGTGTAGGAATAAAAAGTTCAGACTGCAGTGAAACCTTTAATAACTTGTGAATTATGTCATCTGTGAAGTAACAATAGATGACAAACAGCTGTGAGCAGAATAAAAGCATCCTTTTCTTTAAAAAAAAAAGCATTTCCCTCTAGAATTATGATCAGCTTTAGATTTTCAATGTTCTTTGTGCAAAATTTTTTTAACTTTATTTTTGACACAGTTACAGATACTTCTCATTTCCCCCCTCTTTATTCTTGCCCACCTTCATGCAGCTCCACACTTCCTCCCCTCCAGCCATCACCACAGGGCTGTGTCTAGGGGCTATTCATATATGTTCTTTGTGCAAAGTGTTCATGCACCATAAAGTATATCTTAGCTCCCATAAAGATATGATCTTTATTAGAGTTGGGGTTCAGGTATCAGTTACTAAAGCGTTAAACCTCCTTGGACTGTCTCATGTTGGGAAATAATCCAGCCTCTATATACATACATTGTTTTACTAAGAGACTGATTACCTCTTCCTTATGTAGACTATATTTTTCTGATTAACAAAGAGGTTTCTTATCAGAAATTCACCATCTATAATTGCTAATACTGCCCATTTACTATTTAATTATTTCTTCTTGCATGTCTAATAAACATTTCATACTTGAATTCTTCCAACACAGATTTCTTTATACCACAAATTACATTCGCAGCAGAATTCAGTGTAAATTTAATTTTTGTTTTCAGAAATGTTTCCTTTGTGTTGAATAAATTTATTCATATATAGGGTACCGTCATTGCTAAGAGATTATAGTCTTTTATTTTGAATGTTAATTATCATAAATTCTAACTGTTTAAAATATGTTTCATTAGTTTATAGGTCTGTGCTCAATCTGGCAGCAAGGCTGCACATATCTGTTAGTAATACCCAGAGAATAAAATGTCTCAGTGAAATATCAGGTTAGAAGCCATTCAATTGCATCATGTAATGTAGTAAAAAATTAAACCTATATGGAAAAGAATTCAACATTCCATTTGTTAAACATATATCACAAAGTTGTGTGACCTTAAATTTAAAAAAAATCTCAACCCAAATGATCTGTTCTCTGTTTTAAACTCCATTTATTTTCTCCTTGGGAAAAATGACCCCCTTTCTTCTTCTGCCATGAAAAATAAGAGTTTAATAGTATCTGACTGGATTTATGGCTTCTGCTTGATAATCTTATGATTAACTTTCCAAATTCAGTATTTCCTCCCTGTTTACCTTCAAGTAGTTATCCATAAAATCTTAAAGAACAGCTTATAAAGAGATACGTTATTTAGGAAATAGAGGAATTTCACCCATAATGCTAATCAACAAAACATGTTGATTTTTATTTTTACATGGTCCCTTCTTGTTTTTTTTTTTAATATAAACCAATTTTCAATTGTCACATCAGTATCCTCAATTTTCACTTGGCAATATTTAATAAGCATTATCCTATAATCTTTATAAAAATCATTTAATTTTTTTTATAATTTCTCTTAGACTTAGCATAACCTAATAAGCCTTTTAAACTTTACAATGATCAGTTTAAACATTCTCATTCCTGTTTAATATTCTATATAGTGGATGTGCCATATTCAGGAACTATTTTCCTGATGCTTGGTATATTTAGTTTTCTTCCAGTTTTCTCCATTACAAATCATGCCCTAATGAATAGCCTTTAGTATCTATGGAGACAGACAGACATAGTCAGAGAGAATGACAATGTGATAAAGTGTTAGCATTTGGGTAACTTGGAAGAGTTATGCTCAGGGATTCTTGAAACTATTTATGAAACTCTCCTATAATTCTGAAATTATCTCACAATAACTTAAAAGAGTACATTTGACTAAGTGGAATTATTCAATCAAATACTATGAATGTTTTGAAAGCTTTCTTTTCATATTGTCACTTTATAGCAATAAGCGATACAACAATATGCGAATATCTATGTCACTGCTCAATTAGGAAGTGATCTATGCATAATCCATGTAGAGAAGAGATTTCTTCTGTTTGCTAAATTCATCAGCAAGTTCTGAAGGCTGTGGAAATGTGAACAGTGTAGAAGTTTTATGAGAAAGAGGGAAGAAACAATGCATTTACAGGACCATCCATTTCAAAAAAAAGCCCTCCGCGCAGTTATCTTTGGGAGCATTCACACAACAGCGTATAAGAGTGGAAATGACAACAGATGGCTGTTTGTGGATTTGTTTTCCACATCAGAGTTTCCGCCTGGCACAGATGCTCTGTGGAATAACTCACTCCATCATTGTTAGTAGGATTTGTAACATTGCACAACTTTCCTCACTGCTCAAAGGTAGAACATTCCTATAAAAACTGGCTAAGTTGAAATGACAAAGCTAAGAAGTAATTTACATGGAAACATTCACGTGCTTTCCCAGATACCCCCCAAAAACAAACAAAAACAAAACAACAAAAAACACACTACCCAATCATAACAAATAACCTATATAAGACCTCATATATTATTTACATACTGTAGGGGCCGAGTCTCTTTCGCTGCGAGGGGTGTGTGCGGTCTCCCAAGGGCTGCTGCGTAATCCTAAAAAAAACCAAAAAACTTTGAGCGCTATTTCCCCTCTTTGTCGTAAAAGCAAAACTGCTCTTCGCATTTCTCCTGGTTTTCAAGATAACTGGTGCTAATGTAGGTCTTTCGCAGAATCCTGTAGGTGTAATGTGAACATTTTAAATATAGAGGGCACCTGTGTATGCAGTCACAGAATCAACTATTTTAAAGCTGGGAGGAAACTTAGAAATTCCTCAACGCAAATCTTGCAATTTTAGAGATATAAATACGGAAACCTAGGATTGAAAAGTATGGCCGATTTACAAAACTGATCTGCAAGAAGCCATTTCTACAACAAAGTCGATTTTTTTAAATTCCTGGGTTTACTCTACAAACATTATAACCTCAGTAAGTCTATAGAATGAAACAGACTCTACCATTTTCATGCAATACTGACTGTAGTTACTTGGACAACCTTTGAGTTTTCAGTAGTTCTTAGACTTCTCTAAATCAGTAGACTAATCGAAATATCCAAGGCTCTTAAGATCAATATTTGAAGGCATATAAGCATAAAATTATTTGTAGTATATATTATTATTTTGTACAACAGTGTAGTTCACAGAAATATTTACAGTTAATGACCTTTAGCAGAGGCATCCTACTCATTCTTCAGCAAATATGTATTGACTGGCTATTATGTGTCACTTGTTCTTTTTTTTGGTGCTAGGGTTTAGGAATATAGCATTAAACAAAACAAAATCTAGCTTTCGTGGAATTTATATTTTATTGAGAAATTTACATTCCAGTGTATAGTTTAATATGAATTAGATAAATTGCTATTAGATGTAGTTTAAATTAATTGTAAGGATAATGTCCATGATATTTGTCTTGAGGAGAAAAACTACAAAACTGTAGGAATCATAGTGCTTAGGATCAGCGTTTATGAAAATATAAACATGAGAAAGAGAAATAGAAATAGTCTTATTTGGTAAGCCAACTGTTTTGAATTTTATAGCTTTAAGGTTACTAGTTCAGGACTAAAACAGTGCTAATTCATTCATTTTTAGCATTTTGAATGTTCCCTTTCAATAGATGTTAAAAATAGGGATGACTGTCTCATAGCCCAATAGGAAGATATCCTTATTTGAGATTCTTTTGGTGACTGAATACTTTACTCAATCAGATTTAGTCCTTTGTTAATGATACCAAATATATACTCATACATTTTCCACCTAGTAGCAGCTTTTTGTAGAGGCCTCATTGTTTTGCTACTATGAACAAATGTGGCAACTGACATTTTCATGCTCATGTGTACAAGTATATTCACAGAGTAAATTATTACAGGAAAGATTCTGACTTGAAATGTTGTAAATTTGTAATTTAACAGATATTGTCAAAATGTTCTCCAAAGCAGTTGTACCATTTTATATACTGACCAATAACATTTAAAAGTGCTAGTTTCTCCAGAAACTTGCCAATACCGTATGTGTTAAAACCTTGTTCTTCTTATAAGTGGAAGGGGTTTTGTAATATTGTCTTACTTTATATTTGTATAATTATAGGGATTCAGGTCTTTCACTTGATATTTGAAGTACTTTTGGATAGTGGGGCAAGTTCTAGGCAATAAAATAACGCTTCTAGCTTCTAAATTTGGAGACTACATTTCTATTTACTTTAGCAAAAGAAAGAGTGTCAAAATTAAAAAAAATACAAAGTTTTTGATGTAAAGAATACTTGTAGTACATTTCTTGTTGACAATAATGCTTATTTTGGGTATGTGGATATTTCTATTGATTGGTTTCATGGAAGTATGTGGGTGTTTTCCTTCCATGAATAATAATGATATGAGTCCATTTAAAAGTGTCTTCCATACACAAAGTCACTAATCTTTTACTTAACTTGCTAATTTATTTTGAGTCAAGGCATTGAGGCTAGAAAATAATGCATTTAACTTATCTTGATATTTTCTAGAAGTAATTATTTTCTGAGAGAATTGTATCCTGCTTGGCACATGACTTATTTGGGGGAAAAGTAGCTTACAAAGCTTTTGACTTAGATAGTTGTCTTACTTTTGCAAAATTTGAGGCCTAAACTATAACTAATGATATCTCTTTAATTTTACCATACCTTATCTTGGCAAACAGTTAACTAGGAAGTAAGCTAAGTATAGGATACAGATGTTAAGGATTAAATTATAAATCTTTTAAAAAGACAATTATAATCACATCATCCTTAAAGAAAAATATTTATGTCTAAAATGTACTGATTAGATATTATGTCTCATTATGGATTTTATGAATTAATATAGAAAACATTACATTATTCATTAGCTTTGGATGACAACTGCATTATCAAGATTGCTTTTTAATAAAATTTAAGGGGGATCATATAAAAATTCAGAGACTAAGAACTATTAAGATTGAAGGTGTCTTTTTGATTGACAGCTGGAAATCAAGTTCAAGAGCCTCATGGTGGCACATAAAGTGGTCCACTCTGATTTTTAAAAAAAAAAATATTTTTATTGATTTCAGAGAGGAAAGGAGAGGAAGAGAGAGGTAGAAACATCAACGATGAGAGGAAATCATTGATTGGCTGCCTTCTTCATGCCTACAACACAGGCATGGGCCCTTGACAGAAATTGAATCCAGGACTCTTCAGTCCGCAGCGACGCTCTATCCACTGAGCAAACTGGCAAGGGCTCACTCTGATATTTTGAAGTGTCATATGGATGACATAGCATTTTGTTATGCTATGAGTGATAGTAGAGGAAAATTATTTCTTTTGAACCAGGTGGTTTTGGGATTATTTATTATTTGTTAATTTATGTCTACCTAACTAACACCTTTCCCCCCTCTCTTCTAGTCAATGCCCTCTTGTTAATGTTCTTTTTTAAAATAAATATATATATATATTATTGATTTCAGAGAGGAAGGAGGAGGGAGAGAGATATACAAACATCAATGATAAGAAACATTGACAGGCTGCCTCCTGCAAGCCCCACCCTAAGGATCAAGCCCACAACCTGAGCATGTGCCTGCCCTGGAATAGAACTGTGACCTCCTGGTTTGTAGGTCAACGATGAGCCATCGGGCCATGCTGATAATCAGGTATTTCAAAATCTACCTGTTAGCTGATATGTTTTTCTTTGAAAAAAGAAACATTATAAAAGCAGAACATTTATTGAGTTCCTACAACATACAATATAAAGTATTATCCTTAGCACTTAACTCATTTTGTAGCTAAGAAAACTAGGCCACCAAAAGTATAGGTAACTTGTAAATGACTCAGCAGTTAAGTTGTGAAATCATGATTTGAAATCATGACTATTGGACTTTAAAAGCCAATCTCTTAACACTATGCTGTGTTACTTTAATCAGGCCTGCTAGTGAGGAGAGAGGCCAATTACCAGCTGTAGGAACAGATGAATTCCACATCTAAACTTACTGCATCTTGCAATGCATTTCAGGAACTGCTTTATAATTGAGGCTCAGATTCACAGTAATTGGCTGTTTTTTTAAGTCTTCTGTGTGCTGATGTACTTGGAAATTTTTCACACACAAAAAAAGGGGATTTGCATTTGAGGTTTTTCTGCATAATTGTCATGCTATATATAATCACTTTTAAAAAATTACAAGTTTATTTTTGCTGATTGATATTTTTTAAAACTTACCTTTATTTTTTAAACTATTACAAATGTCCCCTTAAAATCATGTTTTAATCCTCATTTTAAGTCTGTGAAGTAAAGGTGGAGACACTGAGGATTAGTAGCTTCCCCAAGGATGACAAGTGGTCTAAGTTCATATCTAAAATTCCAAGATTCCCATCATGCTGATGCATGATGTTAGGTGAGCCACAATTTAACTATTTTGTCCTACAGAGACAAACATTAACTGTTTTTGTGCTTGTCCCAATTCTAAAACACAATAACGTTTTAAGTGTTTGCTTGAAATGATAAAACTATGAGGTTTTCACTTATTTTCTATTTTTGAAGACATTTTACGTCCATTTTGGGTCCTCAAATGGGAAAACATGGCATTTTTTTTTCTGGAACCTTAAGATTTTAGGAAATACAAAAGCAATGATCTTATGACTCTGCCTTTTCCCACCAGAGTAGACCTACTTTTCAGAACCAAAATATCATTATTTTACCAGTGGGAGATTTGGGGAAATGTTTTAGGTAGCTGAATAGCCTATTTTGACGCATGTCTCCATCATTTCATTTTAGATATGCCTCAGGTCAAACGCATTCTTGAAACACTATCTCTCAAATAAGAGCCCTTTGTAGAATAACATAAGAAGTAATTGATGTCATTTCCCCCTAAAACTAATACGCAGGAGATGTTATATCCTACTTACAATAAATGTCTTAGTGCAGTGGTCGGCAAACTCATTAATCAACAGAGCCAAATATCAACATTACAACGACTGAAATTTCTTTTGAGAGCCGAAAACCAACTTATGCGCATGGACCATGAAGTTTTAATTGCACTGTAGGTGTGCGCCCGCACGTGGTATTTTGTGGAAGAGCCACACTCAAGGGGCCAAAGAGCTGCATGTGGCTCCCAAACCGCAGTTTGCCGACCATTGTCTTAGTGAGTTGAAATGGGTCAAAACCAGTTCTGGCTTGAACATTAATCATGTTATTTTAAAGAATTACCAAGAACTACAAGCAAAGGAATTAAAAATTCTCAGGAGGTTTGAGTGTGAGCTTAATTTAGTTTATGAATTTAAAAGATTTATTTGGAGATTAATTTTTAGAGCTTGTTATTCATGTTAAAATAATTAAACAATCCTGTTTCAACATCATGGGCCTCAGAGATGAGAACTGTGGTCTTTCTGACACTTAGTACTGAACTATCTACAATAAATGCAGCTTTCTCTATACAGACTCAGTTTTCCCTTCAACAATTGTTCAGGTATTCCGATGTATATGGGAAGTGTACTTTATTTACAGCATTTATAACACATTATCTTAGAGCTTGGATAACCATTCAGAAGCATTAGTCTGTCATAAGACTGATGAATTTTAAAGACTCTACATTCTTTTCTTAAAATAGAGAACGTTGTACATGGAGAAATAAAAACTAGGAAGTAAAAACTTTTGACAGATGTCAATTTAACATGTCCTATGTAGTTAAGAATTTTATTAACTGATGACTTTAGTATTAAATGTTCTTCACCATCCAGGATAACTAAATTAGAAAACTCATGTCTGTCCTTTCTTACAAAAGAAACAGGTCTTTCAAACAGCACTTTACATGACTTATTTGACTTCTTCTTTAAATAGATACCATGAGATAGGAGCTGTTATCCCATTTACAAATGAGCAAGCTGAGGCTCAGTGAAATTCAGTAACATGCACAAGGTAAAAAATAGAGTTAGAATTCTAAAATACTGAATAAATGCTTAGTGAAATTAATGGCTAAACAAAAATGTTGGGTCATGCTTATCCTGTACTACATCCAAATGTAGGACAAAAGTTTATGTTATGAAATGGTATAATATGTAACCCTAAGACCTTCATTCAGTGTAAGAAAATACAAACTAGGAGATAAGAGACAAAGCCCAGGACTTAGCTTACTCTCTATTTTTATTTTATTTTATTTTATTATTTATTATTTTTTTTAATGGCATCAAATGCAGTGTTTTTATTATTTATTTATTTATTTATTTTTACTTTTCTTATTTTTTTTATGGGTGTAAATTCATTTTTTTAATTAAATTTTTATACATATCTCCCCATTGCCCCCCCTCCCTCCCAGGCATACCCCAACCCCCCAGTGTCTGTGATCATTGGTTATGCTTATGTGCATGCATGCAAGTCCTTTGATTGATCACTTATCTACCTCACCTAACTTTAATCTTTCTGCTGTAATTTCACAGTCTGTTTGATGCTTTATGATTTTTGTCCTCCTGAGAATTATCAGTCTACTCGCTTTCTGTGCTCCTGATTCTATTATATTCACCAGTTTATTCTGTTGATCAAATTTTTAATTCACTTAATTTTTAGATTCACTTGTTGACAGATATGTATTTGTTGTTCATAATTTTTTGTCTTTTACCTTTTTCTTCTTCCTCTTCTAAAAGAGTAGCTTTCAGCATTTCATATAATACTGGTTTGGAGTTGATGAACTCCTTTAGCTTTTTCTTCTCTGTGAAGCTCTTTATCTGCCCTTCAATTCTGAATGATAGCTTTGCTGGATAGATTATTCTTGGTTGTAGGTTCTTGCTGTTCATCACGTTGAATATTTTTTGCCACTCCTGTCTGGCCTGCATCGTTTCTGTTGAGAAATCAGCTGACAGTCGTATGGGTGCTCCCTTGTAGGTAATGAACTGTTTTTCTCTTGCTGCTTTTAATATTCTCTCTTTGTCTTTTGCTCTTGGTATTTTAATTATGATGTGTCTTGGTGTGGTCCTCTTTGGATTCCTTTTATTTGGGTTTCTGTGTGCTTCCTGGACTTGTAAGTCCATTTCTTTTACCAGATGTGGGAAGTTTTCAGTCATTATTTCTTTTTTTTTTTTTTTCTTTTTTTATTAATTTTTTATACATATCTTCCCATTGCCCCCCTCCCTCCCAGGCATACCCCAACCCCCCAGTGTCTATGTTCATTGGTTATGATTATATGCATAGATACAAGTCCTTTGATTGATCTCTTATTTACCTCACCTAACTTTAATCATCCTGCTGTAATTTCACAGTCTGTTTGAAGCTTTACTGTCTCTGTATCTATCCTTTTGTTCATCAGTTTGTAATGTTCTTTATTATCCTCCAATGAGTGCGATCATGTGATGCTTCTCCTTCATTGACTGGCTTATTTCACTAAGCATAAGGCTCTCCAGTTCCAACCAGGTTGCTGCAAATGGTAAGAATTCCTTCTTTTTAATGGCAGCATAGAATTCCATTGTGTAGATGTACCACAGTTTTCTGATCCACTCATCTGCTGACGGGCACCTAGGCTGTTTCCAAATTGTGGCTATTGTAAATTGTGCGGCTATGAACATAGGGGTGCATAAATCCTTTCTGATTGGTGTTTGTAATTTCTTAGGATAAATTCCTAAGAGTGGGATTACAGGGTCAAATGGGAGATCCATTTTTAGTTTTTTGAGGAAACTCCATACTGTTCTCCACAGTGGCTGCACCAGTCTGCATTCCCACCAACAGTGCACAAGGGTTCCTTTTTCTCCGCATCCTCGCCAACACTTGTCGTTTGTTGATTTGTTGATGATTGCCATTCTGACAGGTGTAAGATGGTATCGCATTGTCGTTTTGATTTGCATCTCTCGGATGATTAATGACTTTGAACATGTTTTCATGTGTCTCTTGGCTTTCCTTCTGTCGTCTTTTGAAAAGGTTCTATTTAGGTCCATTGCCCATTTTTTTATTGGATCCTTCATCTTCCTTTTATTAAGTTGTATAAGTTGGTTGAAGATTTTGGAGATTAAACCTTTATCAGTGATAGCATTTGCAAATATGTTCTCCCATGCATTGATCTTTCTTGTTGTTTTGTTGATGGTTTCTTTTGCTGTGCAAAAGCTTTTTATTTTGATGTAGTCCCATTTGTTTATTTTTTCTTTAGCTTCCATTGCCTTTGGAGCAGTATCAGTGAAGAAGTTCTTTCGGCATATATCTGAGATTGTACTGCCTGTGGATTCCTCTAGTATTTTTATGGTTTCCCTTCTAATGTTTAAGTCCTGTATCCATTTTGAGTTTATTTTTGTATTTGGTGTAAGATGGTGGTCCAGTTTCAATTTTTTGCATGTATCTGTCCAATTTTCCCAACACCATTTATTAAAGAGGCTATCTTGGTTCCATTGAATGTTCATGCCTCCTTTGTCAAATATTAATTGAGCATAGTGGTTTGGGTGGATATCTGGGTTCTCTATTCTATTCCATTGATCTATATGTCTGTTCTTGTGCCAGTACCAGGCTGTTTTGAGAACAGTTGCTTTGTAGTATAGCTTGAAGTCTGGTATTGAGATCCCACCTACTTTATTCTTTTTTCTCAGAATTGCTGTAGCTATCCGTGGTCTTTTTTTGTTCCAGATGAATCTATGAAGAATTCTTTGTAGGTCTGTGAAATATGTCGTTGGTATTTTAATGGGTAGTGCGTTGAATCTGTAGATTGCTTTGGGTAGTATGGACATTTTAATGATGTTGATTCTCCCAATCCATGAGCATGGTATGCTCTTCCATCTGTTAACATCTTCCTCTATCTCTTTTTTCAGTGTCCTGTAGTTTTCTGCATAAAGGTCTTTTACCTCTTTAGTTAGATTTATTCCTAGGTATCTTAATTTTTTTGGTGCGATGGTAAATGGGATTGCTTTTTTAGTTTCTCTTTCTATAATTTCATTGTTAGTATATAGAAATGCCACAGACTTCTTAGCATTAATTTTGTATCCTGCTACATTGCCAAATTCATTAATTAAGTCAATTAGTTTTGGAATGGAATCCTTTGGGTTTTTTATGTACAATATCATGTCATCTGCAAATAAGGACAGCTTTACTTCTTCTTTTCCAATTTGGATGCCTTTTATTTCTTCTTGTTGTCTAATTGCAATGGCTAATACTTCCAGTACTATGTCGAACAGGAGAGGTGAGAGTGGGCATCCCTGTCTTGTTCCTGTTCTTAGGGGAAATGGTTTTAGTTTTTGCCCATTGAGTATGATGTTAGCTGTGGGTTTATCATATATGGCTTTTATGATGTTGAGGTATGATCCTTCTATTCCCACTTTGCTGAGAGTTTTTATCAAGAAAGGATGTTGGATTTTGTCAAATGCTTTTTCTGCATCAATTGATATGACTATGTGATTTTTATCTCTCAATTTGTTTATGTGATGTATCACATTTATTGATTTGCGGATATTGAACCATCCCTGCATTCCTGGGATGAATCCTGCTTGGTCATGGTGTATGATCTTTCTGATGTACTGCTGGATCCGGTTTGCTAGAATTTTGTTGAGGATTTTGGCATCTATGTTCATGAGAGATATTGGCCTATAATTCTCTTTCATTGTGTTGTCTTTATCTGGTTTTGGTATTAGGGTGATGCTGGCTTCATAGAAGGTATTTGGTAGTATTCCTTCTTCTTGAATGTTTTTGAATAGTCTGAGGAGGATAGGTTTTAATTCTTCCTTGAATGTTTGGTAAAACTCTCCTGTGTAGCCATCTGGACCCGGGCTTTTATTTGCTGGAAGCTTTTTGATTACTGCTTCAATTTCTTCCATAGTTATTGGACTATTGAGATGTTTGGCTTCCTCCTCATTGAGTTTTGGGAGGTTATATTTTTCTAGGAAAATGTCCATTTCTTGCAGGTTGTCCAATTTGTTTGAATAGAGTTGTTCATAGTATTTTTTAACAATCCTTTGTATTTCCACAGGGTCTGTTGTTATTTCTCCTCTTTCATTTCTGATTTTGTTTATTTGGGTCTTCTCTCTTTGCTTCTTGGTGAGCCTGGCAAGGGGTCCATCAATCTTGTTTATCCTTTCAAAGAACCAGCTCTTTGTTTTGTTGATCTTTTGAATTGTTTCTTTGGTCTCCAAGTTGTTTATCTCTGCTCTGATCTTCACTATTTCCTTCCTTCTGAGTACACTAGGCTTTTCTTGTTGCTCACGTTCTAGCTCTTTGAGTTGTAGGTTTAGGTGATTTATTACCATTATTTCCTGTTTTTTGCAGTAGGCTTGTAGGGCTATGAACTTCCCTCTCAAGACTGCTTTCACTGTGTCCCATAAATTTTGTATTGTTGTGTTGTCATTGTCATTTGTTGCCATGATGTTTTTTATTTCTTCCTTGATCTCTCTGGCTACCCAGTCATTGTTTAATAGCATGCTGTTTAGTCTCCATGTGTTTGATTTCTTTCTATTGTTTTTATTATAGTTGATTTCCAGTTTTACATTATTTCTTTAAATAAGTTTTCAGTATCTTGCTCTCTCTCTTCTGGCACCCCCACAATTCTGATGTTGGTACGCTTGAAGCTGTCCCAGAGGCTCCTTACATTATGTTCACATTTTTGGATTCTTTTCTCTTCTTGCTTTGCCAGTTGAATGTTTTCTGCTTCTTTATATTTCAAATTTTTGACTTGATCTTTGCCTTTCTCTAGTCTGCTGTTAGGACTCTATATAATATTTTTTATTTCAGTCAGTGTATGTTTAATTTCTATTTGGTCCTTTATCATCTTTAGTTGGACCTTTTTCATCTCCTCTTGGGTCTCACTAAATTTATCCATCTTTTCTAGCATATTCTTGAAAAACCTTGTAAGCGTGGTTTTGAACTCTATATCCAGTCGTTTTTTTTCCTCCATTTCTTTTGTTTGTGATCTCTTCCCTTGTCTCGGCATTTTCACTATGCTGGGGAAACTTCTGTGTTGAATTCAGCCATATGATACCAGACGCAAAACCAAAGAAGCCTCTATTGAGCTTGGGATGGGTGGAGTCTCAGGGCTTAAGGGACCGCCTTGCCTTCCAGTCGACCCCGCCCTCCACGGCCCCTGAGTTTCACGTGACTGGGTAATGGCTGGAGCCGTCCTTGTGCCTCTAACCGCTGCCTTTCCAGCTGCCCTGCACACCAGGACCACACGAGTCTAGGTCTCTAGGGTTTCGTCCGCAACAGGGGCTTAGTGGAGTCAGAAGTGGCACAGTTGGGTGGGTCTATCCCCACCCACTCGCAAAAGCCAGCAGCACAATCAGCAGTCTGTCCTGCGCACAGTGCCATGTGCACCACCAGGCCTTTGATCTTTTGCGACTCCCCTAAGTTTCCGTGCACTTCTCCCTTTTCACAGTCCAAACTCCCCCCGTATGAGTTTCGGCTGGATCTGGGGTTTAGTGTCATAGGATAAGGGGTTCAATGCCTTTGAGAGTCTCTGTCTCCCTCCCGCCAGAGAAAGCCAGCCAGGTACTCCGGCACCACGCGCATCTCTGTACCTCAGCTTTTTGCAGCTCCTCTGGGTCTCCGTGAGCCCCTCTCTTTCCTTCTAGTTGTAGAACTTCCACTCAGCCAGCTTTCCTGTGGTTCTGGATGATGTCCGTTCTGTCTTTTAGTTGTAGTTTTGAAATTGTTGTGAGAGGCAGCAGTGTAGGTGTTTACCTATGCCGCCATCTTGGATTCCTTACTCTCTATTTTTAATGGTAGCTCAATAAAGACTTGACTTAGCCAATTTGGGTTAGTTTAGTAAAATGAGGCTTAGCTCCAGAGGTCTTCCCCAAGAAACCCCTCCACCCCATACCATCTCTGTTCTAGTCTTGGGAGCTTCCATAGTTACATAGATTCTCCCTGGTCCCTGGTTCCTATAGATGTGTGAAGTTTTCAAAGGGCAGGACCCTCCTCAATGGGAAAGGATCCAGCCCAGCTATACTCATTTTTGTACATATCACTGTGCAATAGTGAGGGGTTGGGAGAATCAAGTGTATTCTGTTATATTTTTGTTTATAAATTTTTACACAATAAATATCTATCCTACCTAATAAAAGAATAGTATGCAAATTGACTGTATCTCCACTACACTCACCAGCCAATCAGAGCAAGTATGCAAATTAACCCAACCAACATGGCTACAGCCACAGAGAGAGAGAGGCTTGGGTTGCCCCTAGAAATGGAGAAGTCAAACTTTCTGCAAAGCCTGGGGAGAGGCCTCCACTTAAGGCAACAAAGTTGTTTCAATGGCACAAGCAGAAGGCTTGGCTCTGCTCCAGGCTACAAAGTTTTAATTGTAGAAGATAAATAAATCCCAGGTAGCAGGGCCTCTGCTTGGTAATACCCACCCTGATCCAGGATACCTTTCAGGCCAAACCAGCTGGCCTCCACCTGTGCACCAGGCTTCAATCCTATCTAATAAAAGAGTAATATGCACATTGACCATCACTCCAACACATAAGATGACTGCCCCCATGTGGTCATAAGATCCTGCCCCCATGTGGACACAAGATGGCCACCACAAGATGGCCAGCAGGGGAGAGCAGTTAGGAGGAACCAGGCCTGCAAGGGAGGGCAGTTGGGGGTGATCAAGCCTGCAGGGGAGGGCAGTTAGGGGTGACCAGGCCCACAGGGTAGGGCAGTTAGAGGCAAACAGGCTGGCAGGGAAGCAGTGAGGCATCATTCAGGCTTGCAGGGGAGTGGTTAGTGGGTGATCAGGCTGGTAGGCAGAAACAGTAGGGGCAATCAGGAAGGCAGGCAGGTGAGCAGTTGGGAGCCAGTAGTCCTGGATTGTGAGAGGGATGTCTGACTGCTCAGTTAGCCCCAATCCAATCGGGCCTAACTGGGCAATTGGACATCCCTCAAGGGGTCCCATATTGGAGAGGGAGCAGGCTGGGCTGAAGGATACCACCCCCCATGCATGAATTTTGTGCACCGGGCCTCTAATGTGTGTGTGTGTGTGTGTGTGTGTGTGTGTGTGTGTGTGTGTATAAAAGGCTAATATGCCAAGTGTTTGACCATCTTACCAGTCACTATGATGCTGATTGACTACCAGGGGGTAGATACTCAATGCAGGAGCTGCCAAGCTGCAGTAACTTGGCAGTGGCAGTTCTTGGGTGATGAACCCTGAAACCAGAGAGGAAGAAGCCCCATTCCTTGTGGGGCCACATGATTCCACCTTTAGCCATGGGTTATGTTGTTGCTGGGGCACTGTGGGCCACAAATCTGGTTTACTGCACACTTGTGTTTGTGTCCACACCCTGTACAATAGCAACTTTGCAGAGTGCCCTCTCACACTCTGGAACTCCTTGGGAGATGTTGAAATGTGGTTTCAGTCTTATCCCTACAGGCCAGACCAAGGGACCTCACCTGCCTGAGATACTCTGCTTACTCTGCAGATGTTGGGGAGGGACTGTGGGAGCTTGGCTCCAGGGTGTGTCTGGCCCATGTCCCCCAGTTCTGCCCCACCAGGCACCTTCTAATTAATTTCTCTTCAATGTACATGAATTTGTGCACCAGGTCACTAGTTATTTAATACTAGGGGCCTGATGCATAAAGATTCATACAAGAATGGATCTTCCTTTCCCTGATTGCCAGCAGCACCTTTGCTCTGGCCCGGAACCGCCTTTCCACCTTCCTATGCTGCCCAGAGGCCTGGAGAGGCTGGGGTGGTATGGAATGCCTGTGTTATCACCATGGTGATGACACAAGTGCCCCTACTCCACCCTGCCCCCACTGTGCTTGTGTATGCAAACTAACCTGCCATCTTTGTTGGGTTAATTTGTGTACTCACTATTCATTGGCTGGTGGTGTAGTGAAGGTATGCTCAATTAGCATGTTACTCTTTTATTAGGTAGATTTACACAGGTAGCATAAGTGTCTGGTTCTCTTTGCACACTAGAATATCCTGTACCATTTAAAAGAAAGCTAACTGCCCTAGCTGGTTTGGCTCAGTGGATAGAGCATAGGTCAGCAGACTGAAGGGTCCCAGGTTTGATTCCTATCAAGGGCATATGCCTGGGTTGTGGACTTGATCTCCAGTAGGGGGCATGCAGGAGGCAGCTGATCAATGATTTTCTCTCATAGTTGATGTTTCTATCTCTTTCCTCTCTGAAATCAATAAAAATATATATAGATATATAAAAGAAAGGTAATATCAGGTAAATCTTTGGTCATTTCATATGAGATCACTTCAGGTGAGCATTTTTTTGGAGCTGAACTGTTTGAAGCATATCCCATCATCATTCATTCTCATTTTAGCATTTTGTATTCAGAAGAAAATGTTATACACTAGGATTATTCAGCATGAATCTTCTATGTCAGGAAGAAACATTTTTCTGTAAGTGAAGGGAATCCCATGAGGAAATGAAAATAGGCCATTTCACACCAGTGTGTTTCCCTCTCCCTCCCTTTTCCTCACTCTATTGACATCTCTCCCGCTTCCTCTCGCTCTCATGACCCTTCTTTCTCCTTGACTCTGCTTTCTTCAGTGAATATGCTGTTCAAAGAAGTAGAAATGAACAATAAAAATGTTATTTCCTAAAATCAATATAATAAAAGTTCTTTTCAGTGCAGTATGTCCCTTAGTATGATAAAAATATATTTCTTATTGTAAGTTCATTTAACTATCCTTAGTGACTGTGTGACTTTTCCTTTCCAAGAGAAATATTCTGTTTTCCAAAAGTTCATTATTTGGGGTTCTTATATAATTACATGCTGATTTGTGGAGGAAGATGTAGAATATATACAATTCATAATAGGAGAAAAGCCTATCTTCTTTCATTTTATCTGAAAGGAATCTCAATCTTTTTCAAAATTTCAAATATAATATTGGGGTAAAACCACTATTAATCAATGAAACATAAATGATAATTTAAAATTTATAAACAAACCTAGCACATTCACCTGGAATTATTATTTTAATTAAGTTCAAAGCCTCAAATTTCTGCCATTTATTACCAATATTATCACATAGTCATTATCACATAGTCATGTCTTAATCAGTTAAACAAGAGTTTTCAAGGTTAATAATATTAGTTGTGGAGAGAAAAAAAGGCCTGCCCTACACTATTGGTGAAATTGCAACCTAATGAAGCCTATTTTCAAATGAAATCTGACAAGAGTTACCAAATTTGAAATATACACAGTAAAGTGCACCAGTATACAAGTACACTAATGTGCTTATAGCTCTTTTTGTAAGAACAAACACAATCACAATAAATCATTATAAACAAGGTGCTTGTTAACTGCGTTACAGAATGCCCACATGATATAGACACTGCTGAAATGTTATAGATATGTATATATTGATTCGAAAAATAACCTTCAAGATATATTATTAAATAAAAAATATAGTATAGAAAATTGAGTATAGTATGATCTCTTTAGATGTTTAAAATTGTATACATATGTACAGCTATTAACATGGAAACTATTTCTGGATTTATAGACAGTTAATGGTGGGTCGCTCTGAGAAAAGGACTCAGAGGTATGGTGTGTGGGAGGCTTTTCTCATTATATATGTCTCTGAGCATTGATCATATCTGATTATGTATATTATTTTTATTATTTTTTAAATATCCAGAGGCTAGTAAAATTATAGGCCATTTTGGCATTAAAATACATCAAAAACTTGGAAAATGTTAACTGGTGGCTGACACTAGTTAAACTTTGCAATATAAATACAGAACATACTATGTATTCTCTATAGAAAGTAATTCTGATTTTAAACTAGATGCTCAAGATTTCTGGAAGAGGATTAGAATGGCGGACTACCGTCATTTATACAGTGTTTAGAAAAACAGCTTGGCGACAGGAAAGAATGAGCAATTATTAATGTGTGCTTGCTCAGGCCACAGCCACCAGGGCAGCTCATCCAATCGCATTCAATAATGGGCAGAAGCAATCTCCTGTTCTCCAGGCACAGCAATCAGTGTTCCCTTGGTCACACAGAGGTGTCCACTCTCCCTTCTAGGTGTTCTGATGCTCACTGTATTGATGTGTGTATCTATTGTTACTGCACTATGGGCCCTGGTCCTGGCCAGGTTTGTGGCACCCATACCAGTATGTTTATCCGTTCTTCTGTTGTCTATTTACCTCTAGGTGGCCATTTAGATTGTTACCAGTGCTTTGGCTATTACAAATTATACTGCTGTAAACATTTTTACATGAGAAGTCTTTTGTGGTTATATCCTTTTATTTGTCTTGTTTTAATATTGAGAAGTATAATGGCTGGATCATATGTCAGGTGAATATTTAACTTTGTAAGAAACGATCAAGCTATTTTCAAACTGGTTGCACTATTTTACATCTTTTACCAAAATCGAAAAGGGGTTCCAGTTCATCCATAACCTCACTAAAAAATGAGATATGGTCACATTGATATGGTAGTCTTTCTAATTTTAGCCTTCTAATAAGTGAGTAGTGAAAACGTATGATTTCATGTCTAATTTAAAAATAAATAGAAGAGAGTTATTCTTCTGATTAGTGAATAATTTCTCATAGAACTCAGGATATTAAAAAACTGAACAGAATATAAGAGTATAAAATATACATGCAGAATACTTACACATTTAATTTTTTTCTTTTTCTTTAAAGCCAGTTTTAGGGGAAGAGTTGGAGTGCTTCTTTAAAAAATAATTTTTAAAGATTACAAAAGATGACATATTCACTTAGAATCCAAGAATTACAGCAAATCAACCATTTTACTTGAGTGGAGCTCATAATCTCACCAATCCAAACCAAACCACTCCAAACCAAACCAAACCAAACCAAACCAAACCAAACCAAACCAAACCAAACCAAACC
>JAAGEH010000389.1:9158920-9169917 GCA_011751065.1 Lasiurus cinereus
AGAGAGAGAGAGAGAGAGAGAGAGAGAGAGAGAGAGAGAGAGAGAGAAATGTTGATGTGAGAGAGACATATTGGTTGCCTTTCATATGCGCCTTTACCAGGCTGGGGATCAAACCTGCAACCCAGGTACATGCCCCTGACTAGGAATTGAACCTGCATAGGTCCACCCTCTAACCATTGAGAAACACTGGCCAGGGCTAGAATCACTTTTATTTGGGATCCAAATTCAAATTAAGGGAAAGCAGGAAAGTTGAAAGAAATTATTGACCTTTCTACATCACTGATTTTCAGGCTTTCCATTTAAATGAGAATTTTAAAGTAATGGTTTAGTTTAGATTCAAGTTGGGTCATGCTTTTTTAGTAACACCTGGAATGGGATGGGTGTTTTTCTAATATTGATCCAAATTTTGCTTAAAAGGTTCACATCTATCACTAAATCATTGGAGGGTTTAATGTGAGCCACTACCTCAGATTCATTGACATAGCTATTAATTCAGTCCTTCGACTTGTCAGGAATGTTGACAGTGTTCAGCTTTGATGCATGTGGCTCTTGCTTTGCAGGGGAGAGCCCAGTTTGCTGCTGAATGGTGCTGGTCTGTCTCCATCACAAACCACACACTCTCATTCTCTTTTGACTTTGACTCTCATCCTAGTAATTAAGGCTCCTTTGATTTTGTTTGGCATCTCACCATCTGCAGAAAAGGAGGGCAAGCCCAGAAAACTGGCACCTTCACAATTCAATGGGGTCCTTGATTAAACTCCGTTTAATTCTGAGAATCTTAATCAAGGTAATTATCTCACTCTGGGTGTCTGTGTCTGCACTAGCTCCTCTCGTGGGTTTCTCCAACAGCTGGAAGGTGTTTGAATGTGGCAGCTCTCCATAATGACCCCACTGTGGTGGAGCAGTGCGAGCGTATGGGCAGCCCTATTTAACACAGTCCTGTGTGTATGGCTATATTGATTTGTTTTTAAAACCTTCCAAATGTGTACAAAGCAGGCTGTTAATTTTTGTGCCAAAAGACCAGATTAGCTAATTTGCGATAATGCTGAATTCAACCCTTTAATATATTTCTCCGTAATTCTCACACCAAAGCCCACTAATTACTTATCTAGTGACCTTACTACCTTTCCCAAACCACAACTGAAAGTTCAACCCTGAGAAAGTCCAAAGTCCAAAAGGCACACTCCATTCATCACTCATTGTATGCCATTTTAGGTTTACCAGATGCTAACTGTTTTGTATTGAACTAACCAACACGGCAGAAAATACACAGAAAAATACATTATAATATTAGAAATGTTACTATCTGAGAAATTTAAAGTTTTGTTAGTCCAAATAGTTTTGAGAACTGGTTAACCACGGAGCTTAGCATCTGTTGTATTGTCACATTTTGTACAAAAAAGTTCATCTGGGGTTGGGGGTACAGAGATTTTCTTAAAAACAATGCAGACTGTTGCCTTTGATTTATACCTCATGAGTGAATCGATCCACCAAAGCTATTATATATCTTCCTTTTCCATTTCTTTCCGTCAAGGCCTTCCATTAGTGGGCGGAGGAAAGATGAGAATCTCCTAGTCATGTTATTTCAGAACACAAAGGCCTTGGAGAAACTCCAATCCAATATTTCTCACCTGCTGGGTTTTCTTGTTTTAGTTTTTAACTTGCTAAACTATGTCATAATAACATAAAAGTCTAGTGAAAGACTATAAAAATTTCTCATTAATTTAAACTGTTGGTATGGCTGATATAGCTGAGAAGTCAAATATCTTATTTCAACTCAGTATAGTATTTAATTACACAAAATTAATTTAATAATACAATGTCCAACACATTTAAAATATATATTCTCTCTTCTATGCATTAATTTATATTAAATAAATATGTAAGAAAAAACAGTTTTGTTGACAAACAAATGTAAAAGGCTATATTTTGTATTGTGTGTGCCTAGACTAAACAAGTTTTTATCGGGAATCCAAGATGGAGGCATAGGTAAACACCTACACTGCTGTCTCCCACAACAATTTCAAAACTACAACTAAATGACAGAACCACAGGAAAGCTGGCTGAGTGGAAATTCTACAACTAGAATGAAAGAGAGGGGCTCAAAGAGACCCAGAGGAGCTGCAAAAAGCTGAGGTACGGAGACGCGCGCACTGAGAGAGCGGGTGCCAGAGAACCTGGCTGGCTTTCTCTGGCGGGAGGGAGACGGAGACTCTCAAAGGCATTGAACCCCTTAACCTATGACACTAAACCCCAGGTCCAACCGAAACTCATATGGGAGGACTTTGGATTGTGAAAAGGGAGAAGTGCATGGAAATTTAAGGGAGTCACAAAAGATCAGAAGTCTGCTGGGAGGCACAGCGCTGCGCACAGAGAACACACTGCTGATTGTGCCGCTGGCTTTCGCTAGTGGGCGGGAGACAGACTCTCCCAACTGTGCCACTTCTAATTCCACTAAACCCCAGTTTCTGGCGAAACCCTGGGGACTCAGACTCATATGGTCCTGGAGCGCAGGGGAACCTGAGGGGCAGTAGCCTAGAGGCACTGAGAGAGTGCATGAGCACGCACACAGGGAGCTCTCCAGTGATTACCCTGTTACATGAGACTCAGGGGCCGTGGAAGGTGGGGCCAACTGGAAGGCAAGGCGGTCCATAAGCCCTGAGACTTCACCCATCCCAAGCTCAACAGAGAAGATTTTGCAGTTTTGTATCATAAGGCTGAATCCAACACAGAAGTTATCCCAGCATAGTGAAAATGCCAAGACAAGGGAAGGGATCACAAACAAAAGAAATGGAGGAAAACAAACATCTGGATATAGAGTTCAAAACCACGCTTATAAGGTTTTTCAAGAATATCCTAGAAAAGTTGGATGAAGTTAGCGAGACTCAAGAGGAGATGAAAAAGAACCAACTAGAGATGAAAAAGATCCAACTAGAGATGGAAAAGGACCAACTAGAGATGAAAAAGGATCAACTAGAAATTAAACATACACTGAGTGAAATAAAAAATATTATACAGAGTCCTAACAGCAGAATAGAGAAAGGCAAGAATCAAGTCAAAAATTTGAAATATAAAGAAGCAGAAAACACTCAACTGGAAAAGCAAGAAGAGAAAATAATCCAAAAATGTGAATATAATGTAAGGAGCCTCTGGGACAGCTTCAAGCGTACCAACATCAGAATTGTGGGGGTGCCAGAAGAAGAGAGAGAGCAAGATACTGAAAACCTATTTAAAGAAATAGTGACTGAAAACTTCCCACATCTGGTAAAAGAAATAGACTTACAAGTCCAGGAAGCACACAGAAACCCATATAAAAAGAATCCAAAGAGGACTACACCAAGACACATCATAATTAAAATACCAAGAGCAAAAGACAAAGAGAGAATATTAAAAGCAGCAAGAGAAAAGCAGTTCATTACCTACAAGGGAGCACCCATATGACTGTCAGCTGATTTCTCAACAGAAACGATGCAGGCCAGACTGGAGTGGCAAGAAATATTCAATTTGATGAATAGCAAGAACCTACAACCAAGAATACTCTATCCAGCAAAGCTATCATTCAGAATTGAAGGGCAGATAAAGAGCTTCACAGAGAAGAAAAAGCTAAAGGAGTTCATCAACTCCAAACCAGTATTATATGAAATGCTGAAAGCTACTCTTTTAGAAGAGGAAGAAGAAAAAGGTAAAAGACAAAAAATTATGAACAACAAATACATATCTGTCAACAAGTGAATCTAAAAATTTAGTGAATTAAAAATTTGATCAACAGAATAAACTGGTGAATATAATAGAATCAGGAGCACAGAAAGGGAGTGCACTGTTAATTCTCAGGGGGGAAAGGGGTGAGGGGTGTACAGGGAGAGACTTGAGAAAAATCATACTCCTATGGATGAGGTCAATGGGAGGGAGGTAAGGGTAGAGGGAAGGGTGAGAGCTGGGTGGAATTGAGCTATGGAGGGGAAAAAAGTGAAACAAATGTAATAATCTGAATAATAAAGATTTAATTACAAAACAAGTTTTTATCAAAATAGATAAAATTGTTTTTGTATCATAATGTTTGAAATTATTAAAAACATTTAAAATATATAATATTCACATGTTTTTTAGATAATGAAATAAGAGAGATCAGGTTAGATACTTTTGGAAGCATTTATCCTCTCATAACATATTGTCCATTTGAAGAACTTTGAAATCTAATTTTTTATTTTATTTTTAACTAGAGGCTCGGTGCATGAAATTGGTGCAAGAATAGGCATTCCTTCCCCTGGCTGCTGGCACTGGCTTCCCTCTGGCACCTGGCACCCAACGTTTCCTCTGGCAATGGAGGAAATAAGATAGCAAACTTCACATGAAGTAGAGGTAGAAGTAAGGTTGTCTGGAAGGTCATCTGTTCTAATTAGCACATGATGCTTTTATTATTATAGATGTATTTATTGCTTATAAATTAAAACTCCACCAGAATAGAAATGGTGCTCTGTACTTTTTTAAATATTAAAGTCTCTTGATGTGCCATGTAGAAATTTATAAAGATGAATTCAACTTAGGGATCTGACAAATTCATTGAATGAATTTCCAGAAGAATGTCTTGCCCACATTTTTCTCTAACTGGTTGCTTTCAATATCAGAATTCCTCACGATGCCTTCTTTAAAATGGTTATCCATTTTCAGTACAAAAATATATAACTAAAATTTTAAAAAATATATATAATAGATTTTTTAAAAAAGTGGTAGCAGGAAGAAAGGAAAGTGGCTGCGGGTAAAGTGGCTTGATGATAATATTTTACTTCAAGTTTTTAAAGAAATTTAAGCAAATATTATAAAATATTAGCTCTAATCAAGTCTGACTATATAAAAATTCTCTAAAAAATACTTTGCTGATTTGATTTGCTTTGAAAAACTACCCATTAGCTTTCTGTCATTAATGACCAATCATATTACTCAACATCTGTGTGTTTCAACATATCTCTCTGCTTTATAGGGATGATTGAAAAGATTAAATAAGGTTATTTTTGGAAGGTGCCTAGCATGATGCCTGGACCAAGTAGCAAATCAAGGTATTAGTTCCTGATCTTCCTCCTCTTTGTATCTCCTTTTATGATTGTATTTATAAAATTTTCTAAACCTCTATGGCTTTTTTATCCTTTAATTTCTCATATGGCTTTTCATCTCCCTATTACTAATTCATAGATCATTCTAAATGAATGCTAATTGTCTCCCACCCAGAATCATGATCATCTTTTCCCACTGAGGACTTCAATGGTGACTATAAAACCCACCTTCTCTATACACAGTTGTGAATCAGAATACTTTGAAGACCAGTGTATTTTTTTTGTCCAATAATAAAAAACAAAACTACAATTGAGAAGTTGATTTTTATAAGTTCCAAACCAACTGTTTTTTCAAATGTCCATCCATTTAATGGGGCTCTTTGTTGTTTCACAACAGAGAGCATTGGTAATGCTTAGAGAACTAAACAGGAAAATATGAGAATATTAATGGACTAATGGGAGCTTTAATAAGAAAGTCAATATTACACCAGGATAATTTTTACTAGTAAAAGGCATGTATCTTGTAATTATTTTAAAATAAGCCAATATACTCTAATCAGTACACATTTTTATTAAAATTATATGTAACAAAAAAAGAAGAAAAGAGAAAATTCATGGACATGGACAACAGTGTGGTGATTGTGGGGGATATGGAAGAGAGGTGGAGGTGAAAGGGGGCATAGTGAGGATGAATGATGATGGAAAAATTTAAATTAAATTAAATTTATAAATAAAAAAAGATATTCAAAAAATGTTTCTAGTACAGATTACTAGAAGTACTCATGTTTCATTGATGATCTCAAAGAAGCTATTTTTCCTTCTCTCATATTCGTAAATTTTTAAATTTTCTATAATTGAGCCTGTGTTACTTTGTATAAGAAAAAGGAGTTGAATATTTACAATAAGAAATGGTAATATCTTAAATGACTTGTACTTAAGCACATTTGTGCACACTGTAAGAGAAGGTATTATGCATGAAAAACAGTGTGAAGACTTAGTACATGGAATAGAGATGAACATGGGTGCTACTGGCAGCAGTTTTGGGTAGTTTCTCCAGAAAACTCTGAGGCATGCAATGAGGTTCTTAGAACAAGCAAGCAAGGTTATTTCAGTCATGGCTATCTCACAAACACCTCCAGGATGTCTTGAAGGCTGAAGGATGTTACTCAAAGCAAAGTCCCTTGTGAGACTTCAGAGATATTTGAGCAGGACATTAAAACAAAACAAGGGAACTGACATCAATTGAACTCCCCATCCTGAGGTGGCTTGTCCTGTTGTCACCCAGCCTTCCATATTATGCATACACAGGGATTTAGAAAGGCAATGCATTACTCTTGCCATAGCAAAAAACAGCACTAACTTCTCTTTCATGGGGCAAAATTAAATTGATAGTTACCTAGATAGAAGCCGTGTCTTTCCCTAAGGAAGAGCTAGGGACAGGTCATACAGAGGAACTATAGATTTAATTCTGCTCTGTATCCATTTTGCACACAGGGTCAAACAGGAGACCCCCAATAGTTCATCCCTATCTTGGCCTTCTGAAGAAAATAGATCACTCTCTGTTAAATGGAAGTACTTAGCAAAGCAGAAAGACATTGATTTTAGAAATCAAAGTCTTAAACTCTAATAAATAGATTTGCAAGGTAAAAACCACTTTCCAATACATAGTACACTGGAGATATTTAAAGTATTAACAAATTCTATAAACAGCCATAGCTGGGTAACTCAGTTGGTTAGAGTGTTTTCCCTTCCTCCAAAAGTTTACAGATTTGATTCTAGGTCAGGCATATAAGCTAGGTTGCGGGTTGAATCCTCAGGTTGGGGCGTGTGTGGGATGTAACTGACCCATGTCTCTCTTTTTCTCTCTCTCTCTAAAATCAATAAACATATTCTCAGGTGAGGATTAAAAAAAAGTTTATAAACAGAGATTTGAATGTACAGATACTCATTACAAAGTTCTATCCAAGTCATAGCATTTTTAGACTAGAACACAGAATATAGTTGAAGAAAAAATACTCAAAACTTTAATAAGTTATTTAAAAACTCATAATAAAATGTTTAGTTTTAAAATTATAATTTTTGTACCTCTTACCTCACCTGTTTCTCTGAACAAAAGGATCAACTCAAGCCTTCACTAAAAGATAAAAATACTGGTTACATAATTATGGACAAACACACATAACATACTTATATATGACAGGTAAAGGGGGAAACAATATTCACATGTTCTCTCTCTCTCTCTCTCTCTCTCTCTCACACACACACACACACACACACACACACACACACATTTTTGCATACCAGAGGACTCTCTGATATAGCTGCCCTTTTTTTATTTTTCAATGTATGGGAACAAAATCAGAAGGAATTGTTTTCCAGGTGATCTTTAAGGAAAATTGGACATTGTCTCAACCATCAGTAAGGTAGCCTAGACTTTGGACCTGAGGGGAGTACAAGAGTGTAGTTGTAGCTTGTTACACCACCTGACCTAGAATTCTGTGGGTTTGCCTGCAATTTAGTGAAATCCAATCTGTTAACTAGATAGAGGAAAGAAGAAAACACAAAGTAGAAGAAACTCACCAAACCTGTTAATAGCGTATACACAAGTGTAAGAAACTGGGTTAAAGTCTGAGTTGTCTTTAGTGTTCATTTCTAGTAACCACCACTTCACATTGATATTTTTACTGTGATTGGAAAATCCAAGACTCTTCTTAACCTACATTTGCAAGCATCACACTCAACTTGCCATGCTTTTCCTACCGTGGACTGTATGCTCTCAAATCTGCCCTGCACTTTCTTGCTTCTGAATCTTTGTTTAATAGTTCATGTTCACTCTACCTGGAATCACGTGACAGTTCCATCCCTGCCTGGAGGATTTGGAACAATTTTCAATGTCCCCAGTGGAGAGTGAAAAAATGTGGAAATTATCTTAATGCATACAGATTTTTCTTAAATTAAGTTCTATATAGCTTAACTGTAAACTTCTTGAGAACCAGAACAATTTATTACTAGAAATATTAAGAAAATGAATCCTAGAATCACATAAACCAGAGATGATACCAAGTCTTTTTAATCTAGAAACTATTTGAAGCAAGATTCTTACCCTCTCTGAGCCTCCGTTTCCTAATTTGTAGTTCAAGGATATATCTAGATATGGTTGTGGGGAGGGTTATACTTGAGGATGAATTTAAAACCCTTAGCACAGTGGTTGGCACATATTCGACAATAAATACTATTATTACCTTTTTCGCCCAAGAGAACCTAGCATAGGGTTAGCCCATACTGAATCCTCAAAATATATGTATTAATTATTTAGTGAATGAATGTAAAAAAATACCGTCTTTGTAAAATAATTGGAGTTTCTTACTTTTTTTTTTTTAATTTGTGAGAACTAAAGGAAAGTAACTAAGAAAGTTAGTTCTGTGTCCAACAAAATAAATCTGCTGAAACATCCATAAACCAATTGGGGAGCACTATAATTGGTGAGCTAAGCGAATTTCCTCCTTGAGGCAGTTCCTTGGAACAAGAAGGAAATGCAAAGATATGCAGAGTATTATCCAGCTGAGACAAGCTTATTAGTGTTCTCATTGACTCTACCAGGAAGCCCACCTGCTAAAGCTCTGCCTGGGAACCCTCAGGGACCCAGGTGGCCTCAGATGTGCAATAATAGCCAGTATGCACAGCAAACCAGGTCACCAGCTTGGGGATGTCTCTCATTCAACCAGCCTGTCCTGGTTTGGGCTGTGGTGCCATCTTATGAGAAAAAAATATTGGCTTTAGATATGAAAAGATTTACTTATGCCCATGGAAGTATATTTTTACAATAATCCAAGTAAACAGGAATTGTCTATCCAAAGTAATAGACTTTCCCATAGATTTAAACATATTTAAATGTATTTGTGTTTATTACTCTTAACTTTAAAAGCATTCATGTAATTTTCTACTATAACTGAAGTACGCACCATGGTATTTCTTGAGCTGGACATAGTGTTCTGCCCCATTGTTAAGATTGGATAATATAATACTCCCTTTCTCAATCTATAGCTGAGAAAACATGATCAATTTAACTCACAATAAAATGCCAATGTCCATTTCAAACTGCCTTCCTCTTGAAATTTAGAAAAGAGTATTTGAACTACAATTTCTGCCCGGAAGTCCAAATTCAAGATTTCTGAGACTACCTGGGAGAGTATAATCTGTTGATCACTTCTATTTCTGGGCTCTTGCTCTGTGTGTGTGGGGGGGGGAGGGGGAGGGTGAGAGAAGTATAAGGGATTGTGCCCTGGGAAATCTCTGTTCTGTGCATTAACCCAGATGTGAAAGTCTGTTCTTTTGCTATTTTCTACAAGACTTTGTGAGTTTAGATTTACTGTGGATTTGAAGGTCATGAGAAGAGACCACAATATGCAGTGATCAGCAAAAGAATGTAACATTTCATGGTAAGCACTCTTCTTAAAAACCCTTTCAGGAACCCCAACTGCAAAAAGCAGAGCCCATGCCTCATTATCCTCCAGCTTTTTGCCATTGCTCTGCTTACTTTCTCTTCCTGCTTTATACTTTTTCCATTTTCCCCTTTCTTTTTTGAAGAACAAACAACAAGCAAACAACAAAACAACAAACACCTAAGAAATTGTTCTTTATTAGACAAAGACTGCATTATATGCTGGTTGAGGAATGGACTGTGATTGAAGCTTTGGTTCAAATCCCAGCACTATCACTTATAATTGTGAGGTGGGATAAGTCACCTAAACTCTATACTTCCATTTCATCATTTAGAAAATGGAGAAGAAAAGAATTCATGCTTTATAAGAATAGTTATGATGATTGAATAATTTAATATGCATAAGTACTTAGAACAGTTCTTGGAACAGAGTGGCAACAAAGATGTTTATTTAAACATTTTGTTCTTGTTTGGATTCCCTTATCTTCACTCTCCAGTGACTGATCAAGGTAGTTTCCAGCAAAACACCTTTTTCTTCCTAAATGGAATTCTGGTGCCAGATGTTCTGAGAACACTGGTTTCATGTTTTTAGAAATATTTTATCATAGAAATTATTTGTAAAATATGAATGTCTACTATTTTCTTCTATCAATGCTAAAACATTGCAAGGATCAGATATTTACTGATAAGCTGATAACAACCTTAGGAACTTTAAACAATCTTAAACCTGCAAAACATGATACCATAGGATTTACTGTGCTCTGAGATTGGTTAATGTATCATCTCTTTCTAAAAATGTTTATTAAAAGGAACAATGCTTTTCAAGTTCAAAAGCAACACCAGGGAAAAAAAGTTTGTTAAACAGCAGAACATAAACATTATTACCCAGGGCAAAAAGTTTTTCTTGTGATGCTGAAATGAAGCTGTTTATAATTTCAGCTATCTTGGGGGGAATGACCAAGACCCACGGGCCATTTAAACCTGCCTCTATATAGGAGTGTTTCCTTCAGTGAAATGATAAACAGAACTATGTAAGGCCATCTCTTGGGTAAAGATATAGCATGTGAGCAGCAACTTCCAGGACATTTTAAAATAAAAACTGAAGTAAAGGGAGATGTTGTTAAAAGTAAAGCAGAGTCATGAGAAGGAAGAAAACTGATTAGTCAAAGATTAGTGCCAAGTTATCTAAGGACCCAGGCAATTTAAATTGGGAAAGAAGACCCGTAGCAGTTCCAATTGGCCATTAGTATCACTAGGGACCTTGTTGTAAATGCAAATTCTGGACCCCTCCCCTGTGTACTCAGTCATACTTAGAATCTTTGTGAGAGGGAACCAGGAATCTGTGTTTTAATAAGTTCCCCTAGTGATTCTTATCCATGCTGGAGTTTGAGAAGCTCTGGGAAATATGCATTTAGTCACCCATATTCTCTAAAATAGTTTAAGTAAAAGCAAAAAAAAAAAATCAGAGAGGGAGAGAGAGAGAGAGAGAGAGAGAGAGAGAGAGAGAG
>JAAGEH010000389.1:9170317-9218890 GCA_011751065.1 Lasiurus cinereus
AGAGAGAGAGAGAGAGAGAGAGAGAGAGAGAGAGAGAGAGAGAGAGAGAGAAGGGAACTTAATTTGGCATTTTCTTTGAAATTCGCTGTTTAATCTCCTTGATTAAACTCAGCAACCCTTTTAGTTTACCTGCTTTGGGAGTAAGTTGGTCACATAAAAGATAGTCATTTCATGTGGAATTCTAGGGTTGGGTAAATTATTAACTGGAATAAATTTCTATTAAATTTAATGTTATACATGTTGGGAAGCCGTAAGCAATTGGATGTCAAATTCTCTAAAATGGGTCTACATCCTCTTATTTCTAACATTTTTGTCAATTTACATAGTATTGGGATATATAGAGGACAAAGAATAGAATCATTTTAGCAAGGCTTCTACAGATGCTGGTTTAAATTAGGTAGATAGTAATGGGTGCTTTGTTAAATGAATGGTAGGCCTTTAATTATTTAAAAGTTTACTTTTCCCATTTGGGAAAGTATATAATTAAAAAAGACTCAACATTGTTAATGGGACTTCAAGCAATGCAAGGTAAAAATGACTTAAAAAATACGTGTATATAGAAAAGGGAATGAATATAGGCACACACATTGGGATAAGAAGATAAATGATATTTTCACTAAAAATATATTAGAATTTAACAGACAAAAAGGAAATTAGAAATCAACCAAGGAAAAACTTTTTCTGCATAGAGATAGTTCTTTAAAAATTCCCTGCAATATTAAATGAAAACTGAATTAATTTTAGGGTAAGTTTTTTTTTTAATTCTAATTGTTCCATCTTTAGTGAGTTCTTAAATTGAATTGACTCAAATTTTTTGGACTTAATCCCATTAGTCTTTGAACAATTTATTTGTTTTCTGGTATCATACACTTTCCTGCCCTAGAGTTGGAATCAGTTGTCCTGATTCTTTTAAATGGTGACACTCTTTTAGTAATGATAATTGTGACTAGGGATAGTCTGAGCAAGTTCTTTGTAAATATTTACTTAAATGTTCAAAAATAATTATTTGTTTAGTTTGTTAGAATTGCTACCAATTTTGTCTTCCTTGCTGATACCCAAATGATTATGGTCATTTAAAAAATTTCAATTTTGTAAGGAAAAAATAAAGTATTTGCATTATTTTTATGAACACCTTTGTCCTACCAAAATTGAATGCTTGCTAGGGTGTATATTTTTAAAATTCTTTTGGAGAGGAACCAAGATGGCGGCATAAGATATACATCTGTATATGCTATCTCTTGCAACCACACAAAAACTACAACTAAAAGACAAAATAATTATCCCCCAGAACTAAGGGAAAGCTGGGGGAGTGGAAGTTCTGCAACTAGAAGGAAAGAAAAAAGTGCATCCAGACCTGGTAGGACATGCAGAGGTTTAGAGAAGCAGAGGAACGAAGATAAACACGAATCAGGCTGGCGTGCGCTGTTGTTTTTCAATTTGTAGGGAGTTACAAATTCCCTATTCTCTGAACTCCAGTTTCTGGTGAGATTATGGGGACCCAGAGTCATAGAGGGAGAAACTGGACTGTCTACCATTGGGTCAGAAAGGGAGGGTAGCTCTCTCACAGAGTTGTACACTGGAATCATTGTTTATTGCACTGGGGCAAAGGAAGTGGGACACTGAACAGAAGGCTGCAGAGAGGGCTGACTGGCAGCTATTGCTGTTTGCCACACCCTAGCCTAGTGATTCCCTAAGACCCCACCCCGCCCAATTTACAAACCCACCCATCTGTGCAGCAACTTTTGCATATAAATGGACTGCCCTCTGGCAACTTAATCTAACAAATTGCAACTGGGTCAGAGAATTCCAAAACTTCCAAATTCCAAGCAAAGAGGATAAATCAACTCTAAATATTCCAAACTCCAAGCAAAGAGGAGAAATCTGCAGAGCTCCCTTTTGCTCCTGCTGGGTGGCCTCAGACACTAGCTGACTTGCACCTCCTTGGAGATCCAGGAACCAGTGTATCTAGAGGTCAGTGTGAGAGGACACCAGATTTCAACTTCTCACATACATAAGTGACACACTCAAGAGGCAGAATTGGTGAGCACCAAAACACCACTTGAAGCAAGTCCTGCCCCATAGGGGTGTCTCCAGCACAGCAGTTCTTTCATTAATAGACACAGCTAATCCTCACAGTCAATTGGCCTGGAGGTCAATTCCTCCCAGTGTACCAATAGCAATCAAGGCTTAACTACAACAAGACTCTGAACCCAGCCCACAAAGGGGTGCACCAAGAGTCTCCACCTCAGGTGATTGGGGAGGCAGAGCTACTGGGCCCGAAAGACAACTAGCACACAAAGCCATTCCATCAACACAGGGAAGCAGCCAAAATGCAGAGACCAAGAAACATCTCATGAATGAAAGAAATGGAGAAAAGCAAACAACTGGACATAGAGTTCAATACCACATTTATGAGGATACTCAAGAATCTTCTACAAACCACCAAGAAACTTATTGAGAACTCTGAGAAACTTAGTAATACCTTCAAAGCTCTTAATGAGAATGCCAAAAGAATGGAAAAGGACTGGTCAGAAATTAAGCATGCACTGTCTGAAATAAAGAATAATATATAGAAATCCAACAGCAGACTAGAAGACCCCAAGAATTAAATCAAAATTTTAAATATGAGGAAGCAAAAAACACTCTAATGAAAAACAAAAAGAAAAAAGAACTAAAAAATGTGAAGATAGTGTAAGGAGCCTCTGGGACAACTTCAAGTATACCAACATCAGAATTATGGGAGATCCAGAAGAAGAGAGAGAGCAAGATACTGAAAACTTATTTGAAGAAATAATGACTGAAAATTTTCCCTTCCTGGTGAAAGAAATGGACTTACAAGTCCAGAAAGCACACAGCACAAAAAGAATCCAAGAGGACCACACCAAGACACATCATAATTAAAATGCTAAGGGCAAAAGACAAAAAGAGAATCTTGAAAGCAACAAGAGAAAAATAGTTAGTTACCTACAAGGGAGTACTCATAGGACTGTCAGCTGATATCTCAACAGAAAACTATGCAGGCCAGAAGTGAGTGTGTCAGGAAATATTCAAAGTGATGAATAGCAAGAACTTACAACCAAGAGTGCTCTACCCAGCAAAGCTATCATTCAGAATTGAAGGGCAGATAAAGAGCTTCACAGATAAGAAAAAGCTAAAGGAATTCATCGCCAAAAAACCAGGATTATATGAAATGCTGAAGGGTTTTCTTTAAGAAGAGGAAGAAGAATAAAAAGATAAAGATAAAAATTATTAACAACAAAGTGATAACAAATACATACCTATCAACAAGTGAATCTAAAAATCAAGTGAATAAAAAAAAATCTGATGAACAGAATAAACTGGTGAATATAATAGAATTAGAAGCATAGAAAGGGAATAGACTAACAATTCTTGGGGGAAAAGAGGAGTGAGGAGTGCAGGAAGAGATTGGACGAAAACTTACACCTATGGATGAGGACAGTTGCGAGGAATAAGGGCATAGAGTGGGGAAGGGGGAATCAGTTGGAGGGGAGCTATGTGGGGGAGGGGAGGAGAGGAACATCTGTAACAAACTGAACAATAAAGATTTATTAAAAAATAAAATTTTTTTGAGTTCATGCACTCAGTTTTGTGCTGTATTGTTTTTGTAGATATCAAGGATAGGACCCCTTGTTTCTCATAAATGTTTTTAAAATGAAGTCTTGTGTATTGAGTCAGCATTCTGTATTTGTAAGAATCATGCTCCTATTGAAGATAATTTTTAAAAAAATATATTTTATTAATTTTTTACAGAGAGGAAGGGAGAGGGATAGAGAGTTAGAAACATCAATGAGAGAAACATCTTATCAGTTGCCTCCTGCACGCCCCCTACTGGAGATGTGCCCACAACCAAGGCATGTGCCATTGACTGGAATCGAACCTGGGACCTTTCAGTCTGCAGGTCGAGGCTCTATCCACTGAGCCAAACCAGTTTCGGCTGAAGATAATTTTTAAACACATATTTATTGAATATCTATTCTGTGCCACTTAACAAATACTTATTGAGTTCCTACTAGTTCCTGGTGATTCAGAGGTGAATAAAATAAAAGTAATTCCAGCTCCTTTTGGGATATAATTCTAATGGGAAAACTAAAACTTTTACTTTTTCAAATCTACTTCTATAAGAAGGCAATTATTATATATAATTTTCAAATAAATAAGAATAAAACTATTTTGGGTTAGTTTATCTCTTATCTTTATTTCAAAATAGCTTATATCTAAGTCAAAAAATGATGTGATTTGTGATCCTTAATATTTTTAAAGGCTTTTAGCTAATTTTTGAAATCCAAGTATTAGAATTTCATTCCTTTGAGTAAAATATTACTTTTTACTTTGAAGTTATAGATCAAATAGGTTTAGCTATTTATTATACAAATTTTAAACAATCGTTATGATGACATAATATATTACTAGTATTATCATATACATCCATATATTATTCTATTTTACAAATAATATCTAATGTGTTATGAATATTATTGTTACTAACTATAACATATGATGAAGTAAAGAAAGCTATGCTTAACCTAAACATTTAAGAAACAAAAATTGAAAATGTATTTGTAGTTTTATAGCAAGCAATCAAGCATGCATCTTGGATTTTCTTGGCTAGTCATGATTTTAATACCCTATTTCATGGGTTCTAAAATTACAATAAAAACTTCTGCCATTGTGTTGCTCAATGGTTGAGAGTTGACTTATGAACCAGAAGGTCATAGTTTGATTCGTGGTATATGCTGTACATGGCAGGATGTGGGCTAGATTCCTAGCAGAGGGGTAAGGTATGCAGGAGGTAGCTGATTAATGATTCTCTCATCATTAATGTTTCTATCTCTCTCTCCATTGCTGTGTATATATACACACACACACACACATATATATATGTATATATATGTATATGTATATGTGCATGTGTATATGTGTATGTGTATGTATATATGTATATTTAAAAATTACATTCAGAATTTCCAAAAATGATGCATGCAACTTTTAGTCATTAAACGTTGCATTATTTGTATATAGGAATCATGGGGCTACTTTGGAAATTACAAATGGTTATATATGTGGAATCTAAAAAAGAAAATAAACGAACAAAATAGAAACAGACTCACAGGTACAAAGAACAAACTGACAGTTGTCAGGTAGGAAAAGTGAAAGGATTAAGAAGTACAGATTGGTGGTTACAGAATAGTCCCAAGATGTGGATTACAGGGTAGAAAATATAGTCAAGACATCCTAATAGCTATGCATGGGGCCAGGTTGATACTTAAAGCATCAGGACCATGCTGAAAAGTACATGATTTTCTGACCACTATGCTGTACAATCTGAAACTAATGGGAATGGTATTGAATGTAACTGTAATTGAAAAAACAAATTTTAAAACACCACTGAACTGTATAGCACAAAAAGGAAATGCTAAGTAACCTATGGACTTTTGTTAATAGTAATGCATCAATATTAGCTCATAAATTGTAACCAATAACATCACATTAATACAAATAGTTGGTAATGGGAGTAACTATGTTGGGGAGGCAGCAGAGGGAATAAATGAGGGATCTTTTGTATATGTGTGCAGGTGTTCTCTAAATATAAATATAAAATTCAGTAAAAAATCTACATTAGCTAAATACATTTCAGGATTAAATGAATTAATAATAGATATATGTTTTTAAAGAAAGCCATATAATTGTTGTAAAAAGACCTGCACTGGAAAAAATAATATGAATTCAAAATTTTACACAAAAAAATTATTTCTTCCATGCCACTCCCAGAGGTGGACCACCTTAAATTACACTGAGATGTATGTTATAGGAGGTCATTTTCACTTCTGACTTTTATATTACATCAATTAGCAGGGAATTGATATCTCTGTATGATAGAAGTAAGGTGCACATTGAAAGCATATTGTAGCTATAAAATGATCTTCAGCATGTAGGAATCAGTAGATCTTTTTCTGTTTGTTTGTTTTACTATTTGACATAATAGCATGCGATTTGAATTTATGCTTGAGCCCAAAACTTCAAATCCTCCTAAAGTGTTGGAAAACACTAAACATGACCCACTATTATGAAAAATACACAAAGTCACAAAGTAAAATGGCAGAATGGAATTATATTACCTATTGAGCTTTTACTACTATCTGTGCAGTCATCAATTAAGATCTTTTCTCATATGTTAGACTCCACAGTTTCATTATTTACAGTGACAGATAAGTGATGTTTTCTTCTCCAAATTACCGCTAATGAAAAAATGCATTTTTAAAAGTGTGTTCTTCATACTGTGTAGTAGGCTCAGAAACTTAGCTACTTTCAATGTTGTTGTCAATACTTCCCCTCACTCCCAGCCCCAAAGTACATCTTTGCTAGTCAAAAATAAAGACTTAAAAATCTTACTTGCCCAGCTGGCATGGCTCAGTATTGACTGTCTATCTATGAACCAGAAGGTCATTGTTTATTATTTATTTATTTTTAATGTAAATTCTTTATTGTTTAAAGTACTACATAAGTCTCCCTAGTCAGAGCATATGCCCAGGTTGTGGGCTCGACCCCAGTGAGGGCCATGCAGGTAGCAGCCAATCAATGATTCTCTCTTATCATGGAGGTTTCTATCTCTCTCCCTCTCCCTTCCTCTCAGATATCAATAAAAAACTATATTTTTAAAATGTTACTTAATTTTGAAAGTTCCCTAAAAGAGTAAAGGTATACACCATCTTATAACTATAAGAGACAACGAAGTATCAAAGGAGGAGAAAATACAAATAAAGCAAGAGTTAACTATTATTTACAATAATGGTAGCTTTATCAAAAGTATAGCAAATGGAAACACTAACAGGCAGGATTTAGATAGCCTCTAGCTAGAGCAGAGCCATGAAGAAAAGAATGGGAGAGCTGAATTACAATTAGTGGGAAATTCAATTGCCAGGCAAATCAGGATAAGGAGCAAGAAACAGCAATCATATTATGCACAGAGAGAAGGGAACACATTTACACAAATAGTGTAGGCAGTAGATGACATTACTGTACATCAGTAGGGTCCTACTGGTTTAAAAAATATTGAAATTTTTCCATACCCTTGAGAAAATAGCTACTGGGCCAAGCCCCTAATTCTTGTACTCAGCCCATCATCTGAAATCTCCAGCTTCCCTATGAACCAAAAACTGTAGTTTTAAGGGACTTTACTGGAGCATCCTGAGTCCTGCTTTAATACTAAGGCTCATGTCCCTCTGATTTATTGGCGCCTATGTCACCCAGATGGTTCAATATTTTAGTATCACTCTATCTCTAAGAAATAGATGGGGGCATCTATGTAAACTGCTCAATACTTGCTATACACTGTCAGTATAAAGATGCATTTCTCTGTTCAATTCAAGAGGTGTCTTAGCTGATATATATATATTTTAAATTATCTTTATTGTTGAAAGTATTGCATATGCTCCTCCTTTTTTTCCCCATTGACCCTCTTTACTCCCCCACCTCCCCAAGCCTTATTTCTTTCCTTTCCACCTCTTTTTTTCTGCAACCCTGGTTGGACTACTTTTGAATCCAGGAATCTGTGTCTCTTAGCAGGGGTTTTCTGTTTTAAATACAGCCTTATTTTATATTATATTAATACAACACTTTAATATGCTAATGGAAAAGGTAATTTTTTAATTAAAATATATTTTATTGACTTTTTACAGAGAGGAAGGGAGAGGGATAGAAAGTCAGAAACATCGATGAGAGAGAGACATCGATCAGCTGCCTCCTGCATGCTCCGCACTGGAGATGTACCCGCAAGCAAGGTACATGCCCCCGACTGGAATCGAACCTGGGACCTTTCAGTTCGCAGGCCAATGCTCTATCCACTGAGCCAAACTGGTCTCTGCGAAAAAGTAATTTTTAATTATGCTATTTTCAGCTTTTCAAGAGAGAATCTATCAGTTTGATTTCAACTGTTTCACTTACTATGAGCTTTAGTCATATGTTTTAAATTGCTTGTCAATAAGGAACACACCACCTTTTCAATTTTCTTCTCCCTTTTCTCTTTTTTCTCCAACTCTACAATGCCTAGCAGTTTGTAAATGCTTCTATCTGTCCTAGGGGTCTCAATCCAGATCCAGTCATGCATTGGTAACTCAGAGATCTTGATGAGATGACATTTTGGGAAGTTTCATCCATTGAGAGTTAGTAGCTTGTCTCAAGTGTTTACCTGCCATGGTTTTCAGCTTTATATGGGCAGCCATAATTTAGGGTAAGGCCTAGAGGTTAATTTTCCATATCTTTCAGTAGGTCAAGAAGAGAGGCCACCAGTGACCATTTTCTATAGAGCGTCTAGGTCCAGTCTGCTTTGCCTACCTCAAATAAGAACTTGAGACCTCCATCATCCTATGGTAATAAAACTCCCTATTTCCATACTTGAGATTCTGTGCATCTGCTTTTCAAGTGATTACTCTTTCTACTTTTATTATGGGATCATAGAAGTACTTATCTTCCCATTTGACACCACTATTTCATTTAAGTTTTATTTTATACTTTATCATTTCTATGACACTAAAAGAATGGAAGATCATACTTTTTATCAGTCACAGTTTCAGCAGGAAACAGATGGCACATTCAAATTAGGAGAATGCAAGACAGGTTTTAAAAAGAGATCACTGAAAAAATGTTGTCAGGGTTTAGGGAAGCAAAATCAATACTGTCATATTCCAGAGCTAGTATGGAGTAAGACCTGCAAACATGAAGAAAGAGTATGGTTAATGGAAACAGGACAAGATTTGCCCTTTGTATGGACAAAGAAAAGGAATTCAAGGATATCCACTCTCCTTCACACATGCACACAAATTTATGAAACACTCATTTGGGGTGATTTTTGCAGTTTGCATCTTACCTTACTTCTACCACTAATTTGTGGGTAGTTCACATGTAATAAATATGAAGGAGAGATCAACTGTGTAAACTTTTGCAAACTTTATCACTGTAAAGACTCAGAACAACCCAAAACATGCAAATAATCTGTATACAATTGTATTCAAGAGACTGCATGGAAATATTTAGTGAAGATGATGATGTATATATGTCTTATACATTGTACTGTATCATTTCTGTTTACTTTGCAGAGAGCAAAGTAAAGAAGTGGGGAGGAGGATTTGAATGTTTCATAAAGGTGTGTGTGTGTGTGTGTGTGTGTGTGTGTGTGTGTGTGTGTGTAGGAAGTGGGTGCAGTTGGATTTTTATTTTTTAGTGACAGTTGTGTAATATCCACACCTGAATGGTAACACAATGGGCATTGTTTTTCACCCAAACTATTTTTTGTAATGTCAGCTTATCTCCCATCTTTCCATGATTTCTAGCATTTTTTTTGTCCTTTCCTTTATCCTCTCGGAGATTTGACTAGATTTTATTTGGTAATAGAAAAACAGAACATCATAACCAGAGACAAAGAGACCATTAAGCTTGGAGTGAAAGCTGTGGGTTTGACTTTGGCCATCTGATTTAAAGAATTAAGCTCTCTGAAGATCAGCCTCTTCATCTTCACAGTGGAGGCATTCATGTCCACCTTTTCTCAGAGGTTCAAAACCAGAAAAGGATTACACAGGTGATACTTTGGATTATTGGTAAAATGGTAGTTATTTTTAGAGAGGATAAGAAGGAAAAGTATGTCCTAGAGTCTGAGAGTGGGCCAGGAAGGAACACCAAAGAGAGGGCACTCTGGCTAGGAAAGAAGAAAAACTCTTGAAGGCAAAATGTCTCCAGCAAAATGTCTTCCTTACTTTTGCTCAGCATGCCAGCTATACTCCCACGTTAGGTCCTTCACATTGAATTTCCTTAGTCTCAAATGTACATCCTACAAAGATCTTGGCCTGTTAAACTCCCTTATCTTTTTCAAGTCTGAAAGAGGCTTATAATGATCACCCTATTAGATGTTGCAATCTACAGCCTCTAGCACCCCTAATCACCTTTGCCTGGTTCCATTTTTCCCATAACAGTTATTACATCTTAATATCCTTTATAATTTACTTGTTTATTATATCAATTGCTTTTTTCTGTGGTTTGATAATACCCCCATTGTCCTTACAACAGCCACACTAGAATGCAAGTTTTGTGTTAGAAAGGATTTCTGTTCATTTATGGGTCTATCCTGAACACATATGTTAATGCTTGGAACATAAAATACACTCCATAAATATTTTCTGAATGAATAAATGTGTCATTCTGATACTATGAAGTAACCATACCCATATTTTCCTGGTCACAAGCTGAATGGCATATATCATACATGGAAGATTAGATGGAACCTGACCACAGGGATTCAACATGGGGCTTTTGGACACTCAGTGACTGAGAATGAAGTTAGGGGAATTCTGCATGTGGTTCCACTACATATTTCTTTTCTTAACCCACCACCAAAACAATGCTACCCACTGTCTGAGTGTACAGTGGAAAAGTTCTCACAAAGGACTGTCATTCTAGGTAGGCAGTCGGATCATATCCCCTGGGGAAGACAAACACAGGTAATTTTGCATTCCACAACTAGACAATAAGTTTACTTATTTTATTTTATTTTATTTTATTTTATTTTATTTTTTGTCCATTTGAGGTTGCTCTGGAGATCTCAGATCACTACTTCAAATAAGAAGTTGTTCTTCCAGGATCCCAAGACCCCTTTCTCTTCAAAGGCAGAGGTAAAGTTAGGATCCACAGCAGCAATGTAGATGTTTGTAAATAATGCCACCATTTATATCCATTCAATCTGTTCTCTCCGCCCTTTGCTTAGACTTGGACCAGTATACAGACTCCATTGCACCAGAGGGAATGATTTCATTGGTGTCAAACACATATTAAACTAGAGGCTCTATATTCTTCTGCAAGACTTCCCTTCGAGAACCTTCCTTATTGCTGCTCCTACTGGGCTACTGGTTTGTCACCTCCATTGATTCTGCGATTTATCTTCATCCATTGTTACAGGGATTTCTTTTGTCTTTTTTTTTTTTTTTTTATTGTCGATTGCCCTGGGAAAAGCAGTCCCTCTGGTGCAATGGAATCTGTATACTGGTACAAGGCAGATACCTGGTTCTCAGGTCCTTCTAATGAACTATGATTTCACTCCTGCATGCTAACGTATATTTTCTTATGTATATTGACACCTCCACTCAGTAGGGGGAGATATGGCTTCTTAACTTTTCACTCCTGAACTACAGTGTTTATAGTCATCCTTTAATCTACATTACCACCGTTTAAAAAAATGCATCACTTTCTGTTTCACTTCTGCCCCACCTTAACCAATTGTTTGTCTGCTACAACTGTGGTGGGCACGTGGGCTGATGACCTGCAAGAAACTGCCTATCATGGCTAATCTGTAAACTCACCAGGCTGCCTTGAGTGACACAAGTGAGGAAGCTGACTTTTTTTTTTAAAATCAATGATTTGGTTTCCAAATTTTAATGAACCCTATAGGAAGAGCTGCAATCTCTTGGTTTTCTACTTCCAGCATAATGGTGAGCCATTTAATGCTAGTTATACTGAGATAAAGACAAGGCTCTTGGAATAAATTACCTAGAGTCGTGGCCGGCAAACTGTGACTCACGAGCCAGATGTGGCTCTTTGGCCCCTTGAGTGTGGCTCTTTCACCAAAGACCACAGCCTGGGTAAGTCTATTTTGAAGAAGTGTTGTTAGAAGAAGTTTAAGTTTAAAAAATTTGGCTCTCAAGAGAAATTTCAATCTTTGTACTGTTGATATTTGGTTCTGTTGACTAATGAGTTTGCCGACCACTGACCCAGAGTATTCAATCTGTGTGGTAGCTGTGAGCATCAAGTGATCTGACATTCTAGAGTGAACACATAATGTAAGAAGATTGTAATAAAGGTTGGGAAAGGCTATGCACTTGGGTCCTTGTGTTTGCTTTAAGAGACATGGGGGGAAGAGGGAATGGGGATTCCTTTTCCATGCCATATTGCTCTAGGCATTCAACTTTGTTACAACTGATATGACACTAAAATTAGATTAATAGTCAGTCAGAAGACTTCTTAAAATATAGTCTTCACAAAAACTCTTTTTCTATAGTTTGTCCTTTTTTCAACTTACTTATGACTTAATATGTTATTCAATTCTACTTTTCCTTAGGGATTTTTCTCACCACTTTCTCTAGAAAATAATTACATAATTTACTTATTGATTTTTCTTTTGGCCTTTAAAAATTAAATCTTCATTATTTAGAAATATATAGGACATGTACACATATATTTATATATACATGTTTATATGCACATATACATATAGGTATGTAAGTATATTTACATATATATATATATATATATATATATATATATAGCCAAGAGTGACCATAAATAATTGGAGTTTTCTTGACTTCTTTTCTTCCTCTTCCTGTCTCCAATCACTCTGTCTCTAATCTCATCACTTTTAGATAGATATTTTTAAATATATATATTTTTGATTTCATAGAGAAAGGGCAAAGGAAAGCGAAATAGAAACATCAATGATGAGAGAGAATCATTGATCAGATGCCTCCTGCACACCCCTACTGGGGATCGAGTCCACAACCTAGGCATGTGCTCTTTACTGTAATGAAACCTGGGACCCTTCAGTCTGCAGGCTGACGCTCTATCTACTGAACCAGACCAGCTAGGTCTAGATATTTCTTTTGGTATTTAATTTATCAATTCTAAGTAATGTGATTAGACTTATATTTTGGTTTCCAGTAATATACGACATAATTTATTGATATCTTATTATGAAAAATTAAGATGGACTTACTTGTGACACTACCGCTCTCTTTCTATACACAATACACGTACATACACACCTGCCTTCTGCCAAATCTCTCAAAATAATATCTAAAATTTTGGTTTAGTCAATATTTATGGTAATTATTATTAAAATTATATAATTACTAGAGGTCTGTTGCATGAAAATTCATGTACTGGAGGGGTAGTCCCTCAGCGCAGACTGCCTCCTCTCACAGTCTGGGAGCCCTCAGGGGCAGGAAGTGACCCGGTGATCAGGAGAAAGTGTGCCCCATCACACCTGTGCTGCTGCCATTGCCAGCAGTGCTAATCTCGGCTGGCCCTGGTTACCTGTGCTTTGGGCTGGTCCTGGGTGGCTGGGGGGCTGAGGGTGCTGGGGGACTTTGGAGGTAGGCACACAGAACAGCTGAACCTACCAGGGGGCAAGCCCAGCTGTGCCACATTCCTGCCTCCCCAGTGGAGCTGAGGAGAATGGATGCCGCCATCTTGTGGCTGTGGGCACTGCTATCATTGATCATGTAGTGGTCAATTAGCATACTCCCTCCTTATTGGCTGTGGGCGATGCCATCTTTGTGAAGGCATGATGGTAAATTAGCATATTCCCTCTTTATTAGATAGGATAATTCAATGCTAAGCTATATAGTAAACTATGAATACATTTATTTCTTGGAAAACTTTCTTTTCTTATAAATTAAAAAATAGCCTTTCTTCCTCTTGTAAAAGGAAGAGGCACTCACACTTTGTATGTGGTTTCTGGACTGAGTTCTTGCTTTAGGGCTTCCCAGAGAAAAAAAGCACACATAAGGTAGTTTTATTTTTCTCCATTAAATGGGTGTATTTGGTAAATGTTAGAGAAATCCAAGCATGTATTAATGTTTAATCTGATGAATTGTCTCCTTAACAGCCACAATCTTTCCATAGCAAAAAGAAGATGGAGTTGTGATAAAAAGTTTTTGTTATATCCATGCTAGCTCCCCCTACCCCCCACTCGCTTCTTCTGGTAACTACATGCCCTCATCATAATTTTTCCTAATAAGATCCTTTGGGGGAAATCTTTATACTTAAATTTTACATGTGGTTGAAGGAGGGTGTGCCAATTATGTCATCTCATTGAGCATAGAGTTGAGCTGGTGCTCAAACTAAGTCAATTGAAATCCATATCTGTTCCCACCACACCCCAATCATCGGAAGTGATGTTAAGTAAGAAAAGCTCTTTTTCCTCTGGATGATTAGTGGAAGGATGTGAGCTCAGAAACTGTTGGTTACACATACAGTAGTGAACAAGGAATACAACTGGTGGAGAAAAGCAGGGGCAAGAAATAGCATGCTGTTCCTGCTTTCAGCTCTGCCTGATCTGAACCATGTTCATGAGCTTTTCTATTGGCCCAGTTCAAGTTGAATTTCTGCCTCTACAAACCACAATAGCTCCAATCACAGGAAAGGTCAGTTACACCAAAATAGTATTCTTGGAGAGAAGAAAATTAAACTTGGGGTTCAGGCTCTCAGTGAAGTAAAAGGGAAGGAATGGGAAAGATTGTTCTAGGAATACACCATGAAGCCAAATGTTATTTGATTATGAAATAATGAATTATAACGCTTCTTTTCCAAACTCAAGTCTGAATGGATTTGACATATTATGAAGATAAGTCAAGAACATAAGTAGGTGAAATCTACTATATCAAAAATATCTCAGCCCAAATTTCCTTTGGTTTTGAAATAAACATCAGTAATTTCATTGCAGGCCTGCCTGAACTAGTTCTCCTGGTGTTGAGGAAACGATCAGGTAGAAGCCAGTCCCAAACCAGCTGTCAGCTGAGGTGGGTCTGAGGCCCAGGCTTTGCTATGAGAAGTCTACATCCTGGGTAGGAACTTCTGAGCATGTGCCTTAAAAATTCTAAGAATGCTTCTCAAACAAGATGAAGGTCCATGTTCCTTTCTTGATGTGGTTTTAGTATTAATCTCTATAATTAATCTGGAACTTATTTTGTTACTTGGTGTAGGAATCTAATTATTAAGAAGCAAGAAATTTGGACATAAATATAGTATATAGAAAATAACTATTCTGAATATTTGCTTTAAAAAAACACACAAGTATTTTAAAATATGATTTTCTATATTCTCTCCAGAGTATATTTTGCTATCATCTTTTCTAAGTAATAGGAGGAAATTAGCCTGCTTTGTTTTCAGGTCTGTAAATTTGGAACATATCACACAACAATTTGTGTCTGCTTCTTGGGAACATATTGAGGATGATTTTTTCCAAATAGTACTTGTTTGTGTCAGAGTGAGTAAATAGCTTGCTCTTTCTCTTTTTTAACAAAAAGAGCTGGTAAATGGAAATTGTGTTAAGGTAGACATCAATATTTTACTGGGATAAACACTGGAAAATTGAATTTCTCTTGGAAAAATGACATTCATAAGACAATTAAAATTGATTAAATAGAAATCTGATCATTTGAAGTATTAGCAAGAACACACCTTTAATTTTAAGCATTTTGAGGAGAAATCATGCACTTCTCATGCCAGATTAATGGAGCTTTCTCATTTGAATGGCAAACCTAAAAAGGGACTGCATAATATAATCAGAATGGTCTAATTAGCTTTTCATTCACAAACTCAGATTTTTAGGTGGTTGTGCTAAAATCTAAAGCTACTTCCAGCAAGCAAATGTTATCATAATTGCTCATTAATTTTGCTTTTACCTTTATTTTGTTTATATGTTAATTTGTTTTCCCCCAATATCTGAACCCAAGTTAGCCTCCTTTTGTTAAGTTTCTTTGAACATAACTGATCACTATCTGCCATCTGAGCATGATTTAAAATAATTATATTTTCACATGCGCATGTGTATCAAACCACAGAACAATGCAATGAGATTATGTGCAACAAGAGTTTGTTTCTAATCCTTTGACCCCAGTGTCATCTGGGATGCCTCTTTGAGGTTGTGGCTTTCCCTAAGAGATTTGCAGAGCTGCCCTCTTTCTCCCTGATGCTCAGGAAAGCAATTTTCCCTCTGAGGTGCTACTGCAGAGTAACTGGAGCTAACTGTTCTAGGTTGTTTGTGTGTTTGCATTGAGCACATTTTCCCCCTGACAACTGCTGTCATAACGACTCACTTTGATAGTCAAAATAAGCCTTTTAGAATATTTCTCTATACACTCTAGAGTCTAGACTAATCCAAACCTAAAACAATTGGGCTGATTTTGTTTGCCTCTTTCAGCATCAGCAGCATGAAGATAGCAGACGTTTCCAGTTTCAAGAATGACTATCCTTGTGCAAGATGTGAGAGACTGATAGAAGGAAGCTCGACTTTCATAAAAGAAAACATCTCTGGAGAGTCGGCTGCGAGTAGCTCAGAAAGAGCTCGCCAGGGGAATCAGGAAGATGCTATCAATGTCATGGAATCCGGTGCCATTGCACAAAGAGCTTCATGTTCTCTTTCCTCTCTCCACCCCCACCAATGTTGGCAAAAATTCTCTCAAAGTTTTAACAGGACAAAATGAGTAGATTCCCATGAATCACGACTGTTTCAACACAACCCCTAGCTGTTCTTCGTGTTAAATTATAGTGTGGGGTATCTCAGCATGTATCGGGATGATTAACCATGGAGGACAGACTCACCTCCAAGGTGGTGCTTTATGTCATAGTGCAGCACAAATTGAGAGAGAAATAGAGACAGGGTGGGGAATAGGGAGTGGGAGTAAGGAGGGCTAAGTGATTTGAATTGATACCATTTTCATCTCATATTAATGTGTGGTACAGACAGCAGACTTACTAACTTCCATCCTTCCTATGAGTAAAAGAGATTCATAATGAGACCTGGGCTCCTAAATACCAATGCTCAGATGGGCCAAGAGACCCTTCTTACAGACCTGATATTAACTATGGAGTCCAGACATGGCATTTAAAATAAAACAAACGAAAAAAGATATAAAAAGAAAAGGTATCTTTCCAGAATGAAATAGTTTCTTATAATCACTGAATTTTAAGAAGGGATAAACCAGACCTCATATTCCTGCCATTAGACAGGAAGAATTTTTGTTTTCGCTGTCTTGCAGTAAAGAGGGGTAACTTTGCAATAGCAACGATTAACAATTATTAAGCTCTTACTGCATGCCAGAATCTGTGCTAATTGTTTACACTAACACACAACAGATTCACATCCACTTTGTGATTTAAGCGTGTACTTATGTCCATTTTATAGATGAAGAAACTGAGGCTTAGGGAGATCAATTTCTTTGCTTGAAGCCACATTGATAGCCAGCATTGAAACTGTGGGTATTTTCCCCTCTTACTGGGTAAAAAGTGTAACCTATGCTGACCTTTCTTGGAAATGTGAACTCACTTGACATAACTGGGAGGTAGAACTCGATGCCTGTAGGGTCCTAACTCTAATGGGGCCTGGCTTTCCCAGGCAAGCTCAGCCAGTATCAAATACCATTTTTGTTCAGCTGCAGAATGGAAATATAAATGTTTTTGTTTCTGTTTGCACTCTTTTCCAGCTGAAAACCTCTCTTGTTAGCTGCTGACAATGTCACTTTCACATTTGCATGTGATGAGTTACTACTGCTGCTTATTTTGAAACAGGTGATAATTAATCTTCCCACATTCAAGCATTGCAAACATATTTCAATTTCAAATGAGATAAGAGCCAAGCTGAAACAGCCACACTTAAATTTTAGAAAGCTTTGTACCAGGCATTTTAACTGGCCTGAGTTTTCTCTGTTACAGTCACATTATCGATGATGAGCATAGAAGTATTATTTCTAACAGGCAGTCAGCAGTATAAGCAGCTGACATATTAGCAAAAATTGGAAGGAAGAAAGTGGGAATCAGGTTAATGTTAGTCTTTTTTGCTCACCCTGAATGTACAGTTTCTCTGCTTCATTTACTAGTACTTATCTTCCAATAGCATTGGAATTTTTGAAACTTACCTATACAACCAGGTAAATACATTGCTTCCTATATTCACTACCACTGATTTTGAAGGATGGGTCTGGCCACAGTATATTAGAATCAGAATCCTAAGAGACCTATAGGTCATATAGTGGTGGGCAAAAGTAGGGTAATAGTAATAGTTAATACAATAATTACTGAATAAACAATAATACAAGAATAAATTGTTTCACATACTCACAACTGTAAACCTACTTTTGTCCACTTCTGTATTTACATGCATGTGTTTGAATACCTATGTCTTGGCTAGGATTTTAGTGAACCTTATTTACAGGTGACTTAGTATCACGTGTTTGGATAGTTTCATCTGAAGTCATAAGAGTAGACAATAAAATCTTTATGGGGTTATATTCCAATTCCTTCTGATGTGGATGTTATATATGGATCAGCTTTTTCATGGAGTTCCTCTCCAAGAAATCAAAATTTCTTAGAAACTGAAATAATGTGATTATTATTCGCTAAGAACCCTAAATAATATGAATATTATTGTATGTATTTGTACAGAGGCCAGCCCAGGGGTCTTGCAGTGCATAACACAGATGATGGGAACTCAAGTTTCACAGGGCAAACACAAAATTTTTTTTTCTCTTTTCTCTCACTTCTCTTTGTTTCCTTTGATCTCAACGTGCTTCCAGAGTAGAGCTGGTTTCCAGGATGTCTGCAGCCACTCATGAGCTCATGCAGGCTGCTTGGTGATGGGGGTCCCAGCAGCTGCACAGACCAATGCCAGGAAGTACTCCCTTTTCTTACTCTGAATGTTGTTATGACTAGGAATTCCTGAGATTTTTCTAGTAATTAAAATGTTTCTGTCATTTTATAGATATGTATACATAGATTTATGAATATTTATTCACAAAAACAAAGATGTTCATTTACTCTTGCAACTACAACTGAGGAGCAAAACAGAAATATACATCAAAGGGAAAGGGGGGAAAGACAAAGAAAATGTAGCACACTGTTTTTCCATACTTGTTCCGTGACTCAACATGTTACCTGCCGTGTCCCACTTCTAGATTCAGTGTTAAGTTATTCCTTGTAATTTATATGTTACAATAAATGGTTAAGTATTATGTTTTTAACTTCCTTTCAAAAGAAGTAAGGCAATCCTGAAGAAAAGAAAAAGACTGATTTGGGAAAGTTTTTCTTGCTGGCTTAGACTTTTTTTTTTCTATACCTAGAGGACAGTCTAACAAAATGGGATGACATGATGAAACAGAAACGGGAAAGGAGTGATTTTGAGGAGGATAAATAGTGAAGTTTGGGACATGAGTAATTTGAGGTCGTAAGCTTTGATCTAGCAAGGCCTCAACATAAATTTGGAACTCTGAAAATAAGTCTCAGAAGAAAACTGAGAACATGAGATGTTAATTCAAAGTCTATAATCTAAAATAGCTGACATTTAAGGACTAATAGTAATGGCAAAAACACATTGAGCATGTTTTGTATGCCAGAGATTGTCTTAAATGCTTTCACAAATTAACCCATTTAATCCACACAACAAACCTAGAAGGTAATATTATTATTGAAGATACTATTGTGATTGTACCTATTTAACAGACAAGGGAAGAGAGGAACAAAAGATTAAGTAAATTCCACAAAACCACTCCATCAAAAGTGTCAGTCAAGGTTTCAATCCCAGGTAATCTATTTGTAAAACCCAAATTTCAGAACATTATAGGATAATTCACATTGATGAGCCACATGAAGTCAGGGAATTTGTGAAGAGAGAGGGAGAGGGCATGGCATGAAGAGATTTTAGGCAAATCTAAATTGTGTAGTTTTTTAATATCCAAGACAAAAAAGCATATCATAAAAGGCAAGGAAAACAGTGATAGGGAAATCAAGGAGAATGAAGGACCATTAGCTCAGGTGATTAGAAAATATGAACTCTGCAGGAGAACTATTTCTGGAACATCCTGGATTAAAGAAAGGTAGCCTTTTTAATGATACAAAGTCTGTGTCAGTTTCATAGGATTAAAAATTCTAATGGTTGTGAGCCATGAAGGAAGGCTGGTTTGGTGGGAAAGCACTGAAAAAGAAGTAAGGAGATAAATATATGTCCCACTCCCTCACTTCTTTCAGTTTCTACTTAAGACATCATATAAAATAACAACTTTCTTCTACTTCCTTACTGCCATATTACCTATCCTCTGCTTTATTGTTCTTCATTTCCTTGATCTTTCATATATATACTAGAGGCCCGGTGTGCAGAATTCATGCACGGGAGTGGGCAGTGGGAGGGGTTGTTCCTTAGCTCAGCCTGCACCCTCTTGCAATCCAGGACTCCTTGGGGGATGTCTGAGTGCCTAACTCCTCTCGTAATCTGGGACTGCTGGCTCCTAACCACTTACCTGCCTGCCTGCCTAACCATCCCTAACCACCTCTGCCCGCCTGCCTGATCGCCCATAACCACTTTGCTTGCCTGTCTGATCACCCCTAACTGCTTGCCTGATTGCTTCTAACTGCCCCCACCATCATAGCTTCATCCCGAAGGACATCTGGAATGACATCCAGAAGGTCGTTCGGCTCCAATCTAAATTAGCATATTACACTTTTATTATTATAGATACTCTATGTTTGTCTCTTTCCCTCACTCCAAAGCAAGCCCAATTGGGGAAAGATGCTGTTGTGTTTACCACTCTATCCACAGAATCTAGGATACTACCTGGCAAAAAGAAGACACTTAATACATATTCAATGAATGAATAAACCAGATTCTACTTACACCCCAATTTCATGGTGTGGGTCAGGTCACATTACCTGTTGATTTTAAGTCTACTTCTCACAATCTACAAGATAGGGGAGGGGGGGACCTTCATGGTTATTTTAATATATTCATGACTAGAAGCCCGGTGCATGAAATTTGTGCACTGGGGCAGGGAGGGGTGTCCCTCAGCCCAACCTGCACCCTCTCCAATCTGGGACCCCTGGGGAGGGATGTCTAACTGCCCATAGGATTGGGCCTAAACAGGCAGTCAGACATCCCTTTCACAATCCAGGACTGCTCACCTGCTTGCCTGATGCACCTAACTGCTTCTGCCTGCCAGCCTGATCACTCCTCCCAAACCTTCCCCTGCCAGCCTGATCAATGCCTAACTGCTCCTCTGCCAGCCCTATCGTCTCCAAATGCCCTTCCTTTACAACCCGGTCATCCCCAAATGTCCTCCCCTGAATATTCCCTCTTTATTAGATAGGATATTTCCTTTAACATATAGGACAGACCTAACTGGTTTGACTCAGCTGATGAAGCATCAGCCTGCAGACTTAAGGGTCCCAGGTTTGATTCTGATCAAGGGCATGTACCTTGGTTGGGGTGGCACATATCCAGTGGAGAGTGTGCAGGAAGCAGCTGATTGATGTTTCTCTCATAGATGTTTCTAGCTCTCTATCCCTTTCCTTTCCTCTCTATAAAAAATCAATAAAATATATATTTTTTAAAAAGAAACATTTAGGATTCCTCCATATCTGCCTGGCTGTTGTGACTCAGTGGTTGAGACCCCAGGCTGCTGCGGCAGGGAAGGGATCATGCCGTGGGGGTGCCCCTTCCAGGCTGAGAACTCAGCCAAGGCTGCCCCAGTTGGCAGGGGATTGTGCTGTGGGCATGTGCACCCCTGCCAGGCTGAGACCCTAGCCCAAGCTGCCAGGCTGAGACTCCAGCCCAGGTTGTTATCAGCCATGGGGAGTGAATTTGTTTTTGTTTTTTTTATAAAGGGTCAGAAGGGCATCTTGGCAGCATTCCACCAGGCCACTTACTCTGCAGACTCTCAGTGACAGCCTTCCCTGAAACTGGAGGACCCTGGCGGGGTTGAGAGGACTGAGTGCTGCCATCTTGTGGGTATGGGCACTGCCATTTTTGTTGTGGAATGATGGTTAATTTACATATTATTCTTTTATTAGATAGGATTCTACATTGGGTTCTAGGCTCCATCCCCAGTAGGGGGCATGCAGGAGGTAGCCCATCAATGATTCTCCCTCATCATTGATGTTTCTATCTCTCTTTCTTCCTTTCCCTTCCTCTCTGAAATCAATAAAAAAAAAATACAAATAAATAAATAAAAAGAAAAAAGAAATAAGAGCTGTCTTTAGCCATAGTTGCTTGGTTTGTTTTCTTCCAGAACAGTTCATTCAAGTTCAATTCTTTGAAGCTGGTAGTATAACTCCTCTTGGTAAACTATATTCATCATTAATTCACAGTGGTGTTTCTAGAGTATAATATTATATTTGAATCAGAACTATAATTATCAGCTGAGATTCATTAACTCTGAGTACTTGGGTGAGGTGTCAAAACTTGAAACAGGAAACTTTATGAATTGTACATGATGAAGGTGCTTTATTTTCTGGAACACATGCCCTAGGCATCAAAGTAGCAACATTGTGGGTTGAAGGTTTTGTAGGTAATTATGTCAGGCTTTCTTTTTTTAATTTTTATTTATTTTAAATAAATATTTATTGTGCAGATTATTACAGTTGTATCTCTTTTCCCCATAGCTTCCCTCCACCTGGTTCCCACCCCACCATCTGCCCTTATCTTCCCCTCGCACTGTTCTCATCCATAGGTGTACGATTTTTGTCCAGTCTCTTCCCATACCCTCACAATCTTTCCCCACCAAGAATTGTCAGTCGACTCCCTTTCCATGCCCCTGATTATATGATATTCACCAGTTGATTCTGTTCTTCAGATTTTTTATTCACTTGATTTTTAAATTCACTTGTTGACATGTATTTGTTATTCATAATTTTTTTATCTTTATCATTTTCTTCTTCTTCCTCTTCTTAAAGAACACCCTTCAACATTTCATATAATCCTGGTTTGGTGGTAATAAACTCCTTTAGCTTTTTCTGATCTGTGAAGCTCTTTATCTGACCTTCAATTCTGCATGATAGCTTTGCTGTGTAGAGTGATCTTGGTTGTAGGTTCTTGCTATTCATCACTTTGACTATTTCTTGTCACTCTCATCTGGCCTGCATAGTTTCTGTTGAGAAATCAACTGACAATCGTATGGGTGCTCCCTTATAGGTAATTAACTGTTTTTCTCTTGCTGCTTTTAATATTCTCTGTCTTTTGCTCTTGGCATTTTAATTATGATGTGTCTTGGTGTGGTCCTCTTTGGATTCCTTTTGCTCCGGGTTCTGTGCACTTCCTGAACTTGTAAGTCTATTTCTTTCACCAGGTGGAGGAAGTTTTCAGACTTTATTTCTTCCAATAGGTTTTCAGTATCTTGCTCTTTCTCTTCTTCTGGAATCCCCATAGTTTGGATGTTGCTATGCTTGAGGTTGTCCCAGAGACTCCTTACACTATCTTCAAATTTTTTGATTTTTTTTTCTTTCTGGTTCAGTGTTTTTTTTTGCTTCTTTGTATTTCAAATCTTTGATTTGATACTTGTGTGCCTCTAGCCTGCTGTTAATTCTCTGTATAATATTTTTTATTTCAGTCAGAGTATGTTCAATTTCTAGTTGGTCCTTTTTCATATCCTTGAGCATCTTGTGAAATTTATTTGCCTTTTCTAGGAAATTCTTGAAAAACCTTATAACCATGGTTTTGAACTCTATATCCAATTGTTTGCTTTCCTCCATTTCTTTTATATGTGATCTGTTTCTTTGTCTGTAATTTTTTGCTGCTTTACTGAGTTGGTAGAGTGGCTTTGTGTGCTATGTGTCCTATAGGGCCCAGTGGCTCAGCCTCTCCTGTTACCTGAGGTGGACACTCTTGGTGCTCCCCTTTGTGGACTATTTGCACAGCCTTGTTGTAATTAAGTCTTGAATGTTATTAGTATCACTTGGAGAAATTGACCTACAGGATGATTGGCTATGAGGATCAGCTGTGTGCAAACTGGGAGAATTTCTGTGCTGGAGACACGCTCTGAGACAAGACTTGCATAATTGCCAAAACCTCTGTGCTCAGCTTGGATGGGGCAGAGTCTCAGGATAGAGAAGACAGCCTTGGCTTCCCCTATGAGGCCCATGGGTCTCAGTGTCCCATGGTAATTGCTGCAAGCACCTTTGAGGAAAAGCTGCCCTCGAGTTTTGCCTGCTGCCAGACAGTCCAGTTTCTTCCTGAATGAGTCTGAGTTCCAGGAAATTCATCTGCAACTGGAGTTCAGTGCAGTTGGAAGCTTTTGTCTCCCTCCCACTTTAGAAAGCCAGCTGTGCACTCAGCAGTCAGTCTTCTCTGCATGCACGTGCCTTCGGACCTCTGCTTTCTGCAGCAACCCTGAGTCTCAGTGTGGTTTCTCTTTTCCCGACAGTCCAGATTCCCCCTGAATGGGTCTGAGTTCCCGGTGTCTCACCAGGGACTGGAGTTCTGCCCAGTCAGGATCTTCCATCTTCCTCCTGCTTGAGGAAGCCAGCCATGTGCTCAGCCGTGCGTCCTCTCCACATGCACACATCTCTGTACCACAGCCTTTTACAGCTCTTCTGGGTCTCAATGTACTTTCCTCTTTTTTTCTAGTTATAGAACTTCCATTCAGCCAGCTTTTCTATGGTTCTGGATGGTGTCCATTTTGTCTTTTAGTTGTAGTTTTGATATTGTTGTGTGAGGCAGCATTATAAGTGTTTACCTATGCTGCCATCTTGGTTTCCCCTATGTCAGGTTTTCTTAAACAAATATAATCTCTGAAGAAAGTTTTAATTCCACGTACTTTATGGATACTGTCTTGAAAGTCCTTCTCTTACTCTACTTATGTGATCAAACTTTAAAAAGCTGGGTTTGCTTTTCAGGGAAGGAGCAAAAAAAGGATGGAGGTAATAGAGGAACTGCATTTTATAAATGATATTAATTAATCTATAATTATTTTCTGCATATAAAAGGCAAAGAATTATGATGATCATGATATTGCCAGGTGTTTTTATGTTTGTTGTTAAGAACAGACAGTGGCTTGTAATCTTAGTCTTCAAGGTCTGCAGAAAGAGTACTCAACCTTCTCTATTCATCAGAGGATCCATCATGATTTTTGTCAGGTATTTTAAAAACATTTGATTGATTTCTTAAGGACAAAGTGAAAAAGAGTGGACTGGGGATTATGGTAATTAGAAGGCTCTGCTAGATGTTAAAAAATTCATCTAAAGAGTGTATTTGAATAAATGAAGTCCCTCAAATTCAAAAGCATGGTGAAGAAAGTAGAGAAAGGATTAAAGTCATCTTGGAGAAGGCCTTCAATATTGCATTCCTTAAACCAATTTTATTAAACTTTATTTTTGTTCTAAAAACTATGAATGAAGACTTAGATAACTATATTGTAATGATATCTCCCACTAGATAGAGCTGTTCAGTAGATGGGACCATTTCTTCTTCACATTTATGTACTTAATGCCTAGTACTTAATATGAGGGATTTTCACAAAACTGCTTATATGGACAATCTGTAGAGAATGTGGAGCTGGACTACTCAGAGCTCATACTTCAGCATCACATTTTAAGAGGGACACCTAACTGTTATTCATGACATCAAGAGCATCTTCATAGTCAATAAAGCTCTTCATAAACTTCCAACAGTTTCTGAAGTGTGTTATTTATTAACCTCCATGTAAAAACAAGAATATGGGGAAATACAGCAAAGGTGAAAAAGAAAAAAAAAGCAGGTAATTAATTCTTATGATATTTGGGAAAATGACTATGTCCATTTGTAAAAGTTAGAAAAATAATATGATCCACTAGCTTAACTTTTTTTACTACCATCGAATGTTTTCTCCCTGGATTTGTGTTCATCTTCAGCCAGAGAAAATTAATCTGTCAACATACAATAAAATGTCTTGCACTAAAATAGCTTGGCTTATCAATAACATATCTTCAAAGGTATGCTCTAAAAGTGTTTTATTACCACTATATGTCCCTTAGACACATTTTTGGTGAGCAAATACTTCATTTGGACCTTTTCTTGGCCTTTCTATAAACAAAACTGGTAAACAAAAGAATGGAATATGAAGGGGGAAATGACATTAGGCCAAGTAGAAGAGAAAAGTTTAAATCAATTATTGGAAATCTGAGCTCTATTTGAATGGTATTACAGCTATTATTGCCTTAGATATTTGTAATAATATGTGGCCAAAGTAGATAGGAACTAAGAATGTTTTCCTTCACACACAGTTACGCACAGGCTGTCATTTGCTCCAATAAAGTCCTCAAGCATCCTAAAATCACAAGCCTTCCCCAGAGATATTCTGCAAAAAATAAAAATTAAATTTGTAGACCTTTAAATGGTCAGGAATTAATTCAGTTCATTTCTAGATGGCTGTAAATTTGTGCTACCTACAGTTTTCTAGGTAGATACAAGCAATATTCCTATATATACATATATGATGGAGGAAAAATAATAATATTTTTGGTAGTGTTAGTTATAGAGCTTATATGAGTTACCAAAAAAAAATGTACCAGGGGGAGAAATGAGACTGGTGCTTTTGCATTTTTTTTGTAGTTTTAAAGAATCAATTATGAATCAATTCTGAAACCTTTTAAAACATTAATGACGGGAAAGAAAAAGACTGGTAAGATGGCAATGGGTATCACAGCTCCTTTAATTTAGTAGTTTGTGTATTAATATGCTACTATATTTCCTAAATATCTTTCTTAATACATAGGAAAACAATAAACATCTCAAACACCATCTGCCTGTATTTTCCCTGAAGGGCTTTGCATATTTTCAGTGAGAAACAAGTGTAAATATCTTGTAATTTTCACAAAAATGTTTCATAGTTTCACAGCAGCCCTGCTAATGAAGTACAGTATGAGCCCTTATAATAAGCCAAAATGATTCCTAAATTGCAAACAATGCCTCTAAAAACATAGTGAGAACTTCTAGGCAAAGGAGAGTTGTTTCCTGCTTTGGGCAGAAAAGAAAACAGAAAGGAACTCTCATTTCAAATGGAAAATGAGAAAGGCTGAGATGTGTATCCACCTTCAATGAAGTTCAAGAAACTCAGAGAGTTCTGAGAAGACTCTTAATATTAGCTGTGAGCACTGAGATATAGCCATGATTTTGGAGGTAGATACCAGATCATTTCCTCATATGTGGTGTATGAACATTGATGTAGAAAAATCAACATTTAGATACCTGAAGAAAGGAATACTGGAGATTGCAAAATTGGATCTGAAATTAATTTCCTGGTTTGTCACAGTCATAAATCCAATCTTTCAACAAGAGGAGAGAGATAGGACAACATCTGAAGGCTTATTAAGACTAGATTCATGACATCGATATTAACAGGAAGTTCCTCTGACAAAGCGGAAACACAAATACAAAGACACTATTAGTTACAGAGGCTAGTAGCTCTACTTTATTAAGTTCCTTACTATGTGCCTAACACTGAGCTAGTCCCCTACAGAGTGTCAAATTTTCATTACTCTCCTAGCAGGGTATTACTATCTCGACTTTACAGTGAAATTTGAGAGTCGGAATATTTGAATTATTTGCTCAATGACTTAAATCTGAATGTGACAAAGATAAGGAAAAAATCTCAGACTCTTCTCATGTTCATTATATATATTAGCCTCTGATTACCAAGCCAAATGGGCAGTTAGTGTTAATTACTTCCAAGTGCAGAGGAAACATATTTTAGATGGCATTGACTGCTAATTATTTTAATAGTTATGTATGCATTTTAATTTGTATTATAAACATGTCAATAGTGTGCTATAATTTGTATCCAACTATATTATTTCTTTAGGACCAGGTAAAAAGAAGGTAGGTTATTGTAATCTAGTTTATAAATAAAATACAAATTACTATTGTGTTTCTCAGGAGACCATGAATGTTCCAAGTGTTTATTAAATATATTTTAGGTGAGAAAATATCATTCTGCTTCTTTTCTTCCTCTTTTTTCTTTCTTGCTTTTTCTTTTTTTCTTTCTTTTTTTTTCTCCCTTTCTTCCTATTCAACCACTTACCTATCAATTTATCTTATATATCTATGTCTATGTCTATGTCTATGTCTATGTCTATGTCTATGTCTATGTCTATATCTATAGTCTATCTAGTATGGATTTTCACTTTCTGAATCTCCAAGCCCTTCACTATGTCTTTTTCAGCAGTGTATTAATTACTTTTAGTGACAGTCAAATACAGCAAAATTCATAAAATCATATGTGAGGGACTGAAGTTTGAGCAAAATCTATCTAATCCAGTGAATTCTATACTCTGTTTAGTAGGAATCAAGAAAATGAAATTATTATAAATTTACATAAATATATTATGTATAACATAAGACATATACAAATAGTTAGCTTAATAAAATATAACAATAAAACGTAAATGTCAGTTGTGTTTTTCTCTACCCCAATGGACCCTTTTTCACTCTCCTTCTGTCAAAGGTATGCATATACCACTTTCAATATTATCTTTTTATAATTAATGGTTGCAGGTACTAATATTTTATAGTAAGCAATATGTATCAATTAACATTATAGACTTTATTATTTAAGAACCCAACAGGTTTATTGTCAAATAATGAAATTCAATGAATAATGGTGCTTGAAAGAATAAATCTAATCCTATTATTAATGAGGAAAAGCATAAAATTCAGTCTAAGAAAGAATTTTTAGAATATATTCCAGAGTGGTAAACTATATAGATATCCATAAGTTATAGCTTATTGATTAAATTGTTCAGGTTTTCTATATCCTCACTATGGGGGAGGGAAGTACAGAGTTTCACAAATAAAGTCACAATTAAAGGAAAGTTTTCTAAGAAACTTATTGTGTTGAATATTCTAAGGTCTCACAGTTGGTGGGTAAGGGGTGATAATTATTCTCCAAACAAAAGTGGATACTATAGTTTGAGATCCTGTAGTTTGTATCACTATAGAAGTAAGTATAAATAAACTTGGAATGTATAGGAACTGAATACATTTCTATAATAAAACCATGAGAGCAGAACAGCTTGAAATAGCAAGTAGGGCATTATCATCACACTTCCAAAAGGAGATTCCTCTTTCCAAAATGTGGCAAAACCTGCCAGTCCCATATTGGTTGGAGTAGTGATTTAATAACAAATACAACAATAACAAATACCATCATCTCCAAAGAATTGCTGACCATCATCTCTTTTTATGAATGCACATGTGCTTCCCAAACTAGAAAAATTCAATTAGCAGTTTCAAAGATTCACATGTGAGAGCTAACTGGTATTCCATAAATATTGTTACCAAAGCAGAATAATTTAAAAATTCAAAGTGATTTTGTAATGTGCACATTTTTTCTTAGAGTTTTAAATACAAACTTCTCAAAGCTAAATGATTGACTGTCAGTAAAATGTGCCATCTGAGTCTGTGATAGAAATTTTGCCCATGCCATTTTCCAAAATCATTGCAATCTTTAGATAAAAGATTATGTACATGCCAACTGCCTACTGAAGAGATAAAAAAAATCAAGAGTCCAAACAATGGGAAAATGTTTGATTTAAAATGAATATATACAACCATCCTACAATCAATAAAAAAAAGAAAGTAGGCAGCAAGAAGCAGAGAGTTCAACTGTAATTATGTTAAGGGAAAATTAAGTCTCTTCCCTTTTTTACAAATGCAGACTTCACTTCCCACATTTGTGATCCTAGTTAGTTAATAGTGATGGTGATGAAAATTATGGTACTGTGTAGGAGAACTGCAATTCATTGAATAATGGTTTCTGAAAGGATAAAACTAGTTGTATTGTTATGAAGATGAGCATAAAATTCAGGCTAAGGAAGGATTTTTAGAATATATCCAGGAGTGGCAATCTGGATAAATATCCATAAGTTATACCTTATTGATTAAATTTTTCAGGTCTTCTGTATCCTCACTATTGGGGAAGGGGAGGTCTACTTGACCTGTTTCAAGAAAGAAGTTCTGTGTCAAAATCTCCTATTATTACTCAGTCTGTACATTTCTTCTTGCATGATCTTCAGTATTTTCTGAAGTTTGCTGCTGTGATGATGGGTGCATAGATACTCAGAATTGATCTATATTCATTGTGAATTACAGACTTTGTGTTATGAAGAATTGTTCTTTCTCTTGCTTAATGCTTCTTGTCTGATTGTTGTCAGGTAGCAACATTGAAACCTCTGCATTATTTTGCTTGGATTTTCCCAATATTCCTTTGTGCATATCTTTAATTTTGCTTTTAGTAATTTCCCCCTTAGGTCTGTTGCTTATCAGGATAGAGTTTTTTGATATATATCTGATGAACCAATTAGAAAATATATATTTTATATTTTTAATATTCATTGTTAAAAGGATTACATATATCCTCCTTTCTCCCCCATTCACCCCCTCTATCCTTCTCTCATGACCCACCCCAGGTCTTCACTACCCAATTGTCTGTGTCCCTGGCTATGCATATATGCATACAAGTTCTTTGGTTGATTTCTTCCCTCCCACTCACTCCCCCAAGCCTTCCCTTCAAGATTCAATAGCCCATTGAATGCTTTTATGTCTCTGGATCTATTTTGTTCAACAGATTATTTTGTTCATTAGATTTAACACAGGAGTGAGATCATGTGATACTTTTCTTTCTATTTCTGGCTAATTTCATTTAGCATAATACTCTCCAGGTCCTCCTATGCTGTCTCAAAGATTAAGAGATCCTTCTTTTCTACTGCTGCATAATATTCCATGGTGTAAATGTACCAGGACGTTTCTTATGCACTCATCTACTGGGCTATTTCTAGATCATAACTATTGTAAATTACACTGCTATGAACATAGAGATATATATGTTCTTTCTGACTGGTGTTTCAGGTGTCTTAAGATATATTACTAGAAGTAGGATCATTGGATCAAATGTCAGTTCCATATTTAATTTTTTGAGGAAACTTCAGTTTTTCTTAATGGCTGCACCAGTCTGCATCCCTACCAGCTGTGTACAAAGGTTCACTTTTCTCCACATCCTTGCTAGCATTTGTCAATTGTTGATTTGTTGATGGTAGCCATTCTGACAGCTGTGAGGTGATACCTTATTGTTGTTTTAATTTGCATCTCTCTTATGATCAGTGATCCAGCAATTTGACCCAGCAATTTCACTTATACATTTTTTTCTAAAAATATAGTTTAAAAAGTTTTATATACTCCTGTGTTAATTGCAGTATTATTTACAGAACCCAATATATGAAAAAAAACCTAGGTACCTATTAATAGATGAGTGGATAAAAAAGACATGGTACATATGTTCAAGGGGATATTACTCAGTCATAAAAAATGGAATCTTGCCATTTGCAACAACATGGATAGACTACAGGGCATTATGTTAAGTGAAATAAGTCAGACAGAGAAAAATATCATAGTTTTAAGTGGTATACTATCATGCTGTAAACTTTTGAAGGTACATTCTATATGTCACCTGTTGTACTTTAATTTATACAGAGCAAACTGCTAATCTTATAGTGGTGAAGAACATGTGGGTAATTTCTTTATAAAATAAAAAAAAATGCCAAGTAACATTTTGAGAGTCAAGCCTTAAATAATAAAATCATGCTCACAAAACTATTTATGCTTTTATTGAAATTTTATTAGTGATTCAAATTTTATTCGGAAGTGCATCACAAACTTCTATTTTCTATGTTCAATACTAGACCTTCTTTGAGAGACAAGGCCAAATTAAAGTCTTCAGAGTGTTCAAGGAAACATCTATGGTTCATCTTTTCACGCAGGCAAAATTTTGATCCTTGATCCTCACTTGGACTGATAACAATGTTAAAGAGGTTCAATTTGCTTTTTTTTAAAAAATATATTTTATTGATTTTTCACAGAGAAGAAAGGAGAGGGATAGAAAGTTAGAAACATCGATGAGAGAGAGACATCGATCAGCCGCCTCCTGCACGCCTCCCACTGGGGATGTGCCCGCAACCAATATACATGCCCTTGACCGGAATCAAACCTGGGGCCTTTCAGTCCGCAGGCCAATGCTCTATCCACTGAGCCAAACCGGTTTCGGCTGGTTTGCTTTTTACTATTCATATTTTCTCACTGCCATTTTGTGTGATAATGGGATTTAAGGTGGAAACTAAAACGATTGGAAAACTGTGATGGTTCCTGTAAGTTTGTAATAATAATAATAATAATAATAATAATAATAATAATAATAATAATAATAATTGTAGTAGTAGTAATACAGTGAGACTTTCAAGAGTCATATGATGTTAATGTGCTCTATATAATTTGCCTTCCATCAAGATGCTAATTTCCTTGCCTTCGGCAGAAAGGAAAAGGAGAGTAAATAAATGTGACTTTTTTTACATCCAAATGTTAGGTTACCAAAGGAAGCAAAATAAAAGAAAGAAAAGTATACAGTATATAAAATGAAAAATGAACAGAGTGGTAATGAAATGAAAAATTATCTCCCAACTTGGAAATTCATAAGAATAAAAAAGATTATAGTTAAAATTCAGGTGAGCTTTGTGAGTCTCTTGTCAGTATACCATGAAAAATTATTATGATTGGAGAAACATACTTAATCACTAAGCCCAGCACTATCAAGACAGTGACAGCAAAGCCACAGTGTTATAGAGATCTCTTAGCACTCAGAAGTAAGTAGTCAATACATTTTTTTCACTATAATATTCCTGAAATCAGATATTATACCCATTAATTTCCCAATGCTATTACATGGAAAATATGTCAAATTATAAAATTCAGAATAATAAAAAACAGATGTTATTTTATTATAAAAATAGGCTTAAAGAAAAGAAAGAAGACATATACCAACATAAAATAATATACAATTTAAATAATTTAAATCTGGTTATAATCACTTAGATTTCTATAAAACCAAGGTATAGGAGTGAGTCAAAAACTTTTCTATATAAAATTATTGTCAGGTATTTATTCTATTCAATAAATATATACTGAATTCCTGTCATGTTTGGGGATTAGTCAATAGAAACACAATAACAGCTTACACAGATTTGTTCTGTAGACCCACTCAGTGAAAAATTTTCATAAAATAAAATATACAAACAAAGAATGTCCATATGTAAGGATATTGGAGTAAGTAGATATCAAGGAAAAATCACCCATACAATTTTATTACATTAATGGAAGGCAATGTTAGGATGATCCAGGACTTTAATTCCCTATTGTCTACTTTAAGAAGATATTTTTCTTAGGATGAAATTGAAAGAGTATGAATTTTTAAGGCAAATAGACAAGGATTCAAATTTTGAATATGCTCCATCTACTAGTTATTTTATTTTCATAAATTTGTTCAGTTATATTGAGTCACATGTTCCGCATTATAAAAAATGTACTAATACAATTTTATTCCTATTAGGATTAAGTGCACTAATATATGTAAGTGCTTAGTAGAAAAACCGATTCTTAGTAAGTCTTTATTATTAGCTTCTTTCCCTTTGTTATTGAAGGCAAAAATGTCTGATATTCTAGCAAAAGAAAACATATCATGTTTTATTTGTTTCCCCAATTTATTTCATCCATGGATTTGAATTATCTTTCAAAAGTTCAGGGTAATAGAATTTTAAGTAAGGTTTCAGCAATAGAGGTAACTATAATACAGCAAGTTCAATAAACCTCAATATTTTATGTAAATTATCCTAATTCCCCAAATTCCGTTTAAGTCAGATTATTGCCTTCAAGTCATAAGTTACTAAAAGTCAGGAATCATATTTTCTTTTGCTATATCACAGTCATACTTAGAGTACATCCAAGATAATTAAACACAATATTATTCTCTTTTCTCTCTTACCACATATACTCATCTAGATTTAAAAGGCATGTCTCCGCATTTTAATAATAAGCTACAAAGAATGTTTAGAAGAGAGAAAACCCACTTGACTTGTAGTTTTAGAGTAAGTTATTGGCAAACCAGACACCTGAACTCAGTCCCATTATGTTCGTTTTATATGTTGGAGAGTCTAGCAACAGGCTGGGAATTTAGCCCAGAAGGACATGGAGATATTCTAAATCTGTTGCCGTAGACTTGGTGCCTTGTCAAGAGCTTTAAGTAATTCAGATAGTTTACAAAGGGGCAGCAAGCTGAACAGACATAGACCAGCACATCCAAAAGATCAGACAGGGGTAAGAGTGAGTTAAAACCCAGGCAAGGAGATAAGAACAAAAGTAGGCAAGGCTCTGGATGGAGGACCTTCACAGACACTAAACATCAGGGAACAGCATGCAGAGTGCACATGAAGCAATGGCCACACAAGTCTTTGTACAGAGGAAATAAGCGATCTTAACCCGAATGCTTCCTGTTATGGAAGGAAAAAGTGTCTAGGCAAGTTCATAATTTAATTGTATAGAAGGGAGCTTTGTGGTGAAGCCGAATACTACTGGGGTGTTTTGAACTGAGCATCTTGCCTTAGGAACAAGGCAAGTATGAAACACACCTAAGTTCTTTTGCTTTTATTCTCTGAGTTAGAAATGCTGGAAGTAAAAAGGACTGCCTGCAAGGATTTCTAGGACCTTCCTCTATGTATTTTCCTTGCTAACGGTGGTTTACTTGATTAAATATCCATGATGGCTTAGGCTGAATGGACTGAAATATCCACTCTAATTTTTATGAGTGTCTTGTATAATGATGCTTAATGCAGTCACTGCTCAAAACTTACTAAGTAAAATAATTATTTTTGACAGAGAAAGTCTCTCATCATTTATATTTGTGATATCACAAGCCTCCATATTAAGTAACAGATCTATTCTTTTTCCTAACCCTGCATTAAAAAAAATACTAATTTTAAAACTCCTCTGATCAATATTCTGCCTTAAACCCACAAATAACAGGACTAAATTCAATGAGGGAAATTTCTAAACCTTAGCAAAACTGTTTTCCAAACATTTCTTTTTACAGATAGGTATCCTGACTCAGGGAGTATCATGTTTTACAGGAGTTATATCAGTGGCTCATGGCAGAACAGAAGCAACAAGTAAAATTTCTCGACAACCACCCATTCAAATATTTTACTTCCAAGAAACTTGCAAAGACCATCACTTGCAAAGACCATTCACTACAATAATTACACTTTTTGAGAGCTTACCATGTGTCAGTACTATTCCCTTTCAAGTTTTTACTCTTCAATGAGCTCTAGACCACTTTTTAAAAATAAATATAATTTGCCCAACTAGTGTGGATCAGTGTTTGATCCTTGAACCAGGAGGTCATGGTTGGATTTCTGGTCAACACATGCCCAGGTGTGGGCTTGATCCAGTAGGGGATGCAGGAGGCAATGATCAATGATTCTCATTGATATTTCTATCTCTCCCTCTCTTTCCAAAATCATTAAAATATGTTTGTACCTTTTTTAGAGATGATGAAACTAAGGTACTGATGGGTGGATGCTAAAATTTAAGAATCTTCAGTCTATATTTTTCTGCTTATATTCTTAATTTCATAATTTTCTTCACTCTTTTTTCTCACAATGTTTAGCATTTAAATAAATAACAATAATAATACCTTATCTGTTTCTTGAGCAGTATAAAACATCTTCCCTGAGCTCAAGGAACTCTCAGTAAACTAGCTGACATTTTTATCTAAATCAATAATTTCCATATTGTGATATGTTTTATAATACCTTTTTATCAAATGCACATATGAAATGTAGTAGATGAATCAACTCGCCAGCAGGGGAGGTGAGGAAAGTGCCTATGAATTGTGTGTTGAAAGAAACATGTTCATTGGCTGAGAAGTGGAGAGAAAGATTTGTGAAGATGTGATCAAAATTAGTTCAATTGTGCAAGGTGAGCATTATAAGAAATTTGATGAAAGAGATGACTCCAAACTCAATTTTTCTGTGTTCATGTATTTTCTTCTTTAAGTCGCTGTAACTTCAATTACATCTGTACCCCACAAGACACATAAGAAAATATATACCCTGTGTAAGTAATTGATGCACTAAATAGAGAAATACTTGATTATGACTTTTCTTTCAGTTGTTACCCAAGGTTATGTGTGGTAATATTTTAGTCTGGCCAACAAGGAAAAACTTTGGAATTCTTAAACTAGCTTATTCATATTAGCAATAAATTATGCATTCCCATTTAGCATTTGCTTATTAAATAATTCACTTACTTTAAATGTTGTCTAAATACCTTTCCCCAACAATTTATAAAGTCTTCTGAAAATTAATAAAATGAAATATACCATTTTCATTTTATCTTCCTCCCTCCACATCTTCTCATTCCTTCCAGCTTTTCTTCTCCCACCTCTCTCTGCTCCAAGAGATGAATGATAACAAGAAAGGTTTGCGGTATACCCGAGATGTAAGTAATTCATTCTGTGTCATATAGCAGTGTCAGAATAGATAGAACATTTCAGATGAGTGAAATATATGATTCATATGTTTAAGAGCCCTGGGAAGTTTTTAGCAGAGTTCTTATTAAAAAAAAAAAGGATATAACTCGCCTGCCTTTCTCTGCCATCTGCTTCCCAATCCTTTCTACTGATACACTACTAAGATTGAGGAAAACACTTTCTCACTGAGACCAAGCTGGGCTCTCTGGCAGTCCATTTTCATTGCCTTCATAACACAATTCCAGAATATACCAGTGTGTTTTTGATCTTCAATTTCTTTGAGGAAAAGCACAGTTGATGAATTGGATGGATATCTAGTAGTTTCCAGAGGAGCCACTGCTTGTGCCCTGATAGAAATGAGAGAGCAAGACCCAAATGGCAAACATTTAACAATAGGCACTTATTCTTCCCTTGCCTGTCCTCTGGCACAGATAACTAACACTAATATTCAGCTTTAATTAATAAAGGGCTGCGTCTGAAGTTACAGCCCTCCCAACAACAATAAATTATGTTCACATCTTATTAAACCTTTCTGCTGACGCCTCATTGGCTGCAATAATGTACTCAATGCATGGAACATGGCCTGATCCATCATAGATACTCAAAAAGAGTATTTATTTGTTGAATGAAAAAATGCATAAATAAATAAAGGCCTAATTCTTTTATATCTTTCTGAGTAACCATATTATTTTGTTTATGTCATAACAATATTGCCAGGTTTGATGAGGATGACAATAATAACAAAGCAAACCCCCTATGGGTAAGGGTGCTTTACAGTTTGTAAAATATTTTAACATATATCGACTCAACCACTTTTCATAGAGAACGGAAAGAGGAATTTAATTCATTTAAGTTTTTATTGTTGGTTAGTGTTGGTAATTCCCATCCTAGTATGTCTCTTTGTCACTAATTCTAGTGCTTCTTTAATTATACTAAACTGTGATCATAATGGGTCATTTTCAACTGTAATATATTAGGATCAAGGAGAGCTCATAATGTTAAACTTGTTGGGTTTTATTTAAAGTAGGCTTTAAGACAACAGAGGGTATCATCATAAAAATATATTAACTGTCTACTTTTATGACATTGTGTGAATACTATGCCAAGCAAATATACTCCTTGCATAACTTACTTCTTATTACCAGGAACATACAATCAAGGACAGTTGCATTTGAGAACAAGAGTCATATCCTGCAGTGTTCTGTCTTTGGCAGTTTAATATATATTTGGTTTGAGAGATAAAGTGTTTGCTCTTAAAAGTGTAAAGCATTAGTCCACCTAGTGTGGCTCAATGTTTGGGCATTGATCTATGAGCCCCCCTCCAGCTCTTGGCTCCTTCAGGCTGGGCCTCAGCTGCTGATAACTGCCTTCCTATTCTTTTTCAACCTGTGACTGAGGTAGGGTGTGCCTCAAGGTCCTGGGCCAAGCAGAGCCACTTTGATGGACAATGTGTGCCTATCCTCCCCACTACCTTTGGCACCTCGAACTTCATCTCAGTGTTTGCATCAGAAAACACAACTCATAACACCAAAAAAAAATGACTCCTCATTCAACATGTGGACTATTATCTAGATTATTACTTCTGAAATTGTCAGAACCTATAACTTGCTCTTACTACAAATTATGAATCTAAGACAGGCAGGACTATGTAGTGTTTCCCAAACTGAACAGGTTTTCCCTTCATAAGAGTAATTTACCACATTATTTTTCTGCAGAAAAGTAAGGTAAAGAATCAGTACAGCAATTTCCATAGTCAACCATAGGTTGATTTCTCAGCCATGAACGCAGATAAATATTTGTGAACATATTACATTTCACTGTACCACCTGATAGAGACTAAGGAGTATCTAAAGTTTTCTTTTTTCTGCCTGTTAGAAATAAAATTATATCTGATTTTTTTCTATATTTATCTTTACAATCCACAAGGGAGACCTTTGTCATCTTAGAGCTCTCTTATTTCCCCAAGACAAATTCAGATCCTCTGTAGATGCTTCCTCACATGCTAAGCACCCACTGCCTCCTATCCCACCCCTTGGTTGCAGCAGTGCTGAACTATAGCTATATTTACATTGTTTGTCTTTATGACCATAATTGTTTTGATTTTTATTTGTAAGTTTTAATTTCAAACTTACAGAAAACTTACAAAAATAGTATAAAAAATCCATATGCATTTTCCCCAGATTTACTTATTATTGTTTTGCCCCATTTGCTTGTCACACGCCCCTCCTCCTATTGGTATATATGTGCGAATATAAATATATATTTATATAGATGGATGTGTGTTTTTTTCCTGATCCATTTGAGAATAAGTTGTTTACTTTATGGTCCTTTACTTTAAATATTTCAGCGTGTATTTTCTAAGAATAAGTATATTCTGTTACACACTCACTGTATACTAGTTCCCAACCTTAGTTGGAATTGATCCAACAGCTTTATCTAATTTACTATCTGTATTTACATTTTGTCAATTGATCCAGTAGTGAATGCTCCTTTTAGCATGTTTTCCCAGTGAGAAGGCTCTCTTTGATCATGGCAAAATGTACAGAGACAAGGTAATAATTCCCTATTAACCATGTATCTTTTTTTTTTAACATTGGAGTGAAGTCATCAGCTATCATTGTAAACCATTTAGCATGTATCAGGTATTTTTACAAAGATAACATCATTTAATCCTCTCAAGAGGGAGATAAAGTAATGGTATCCCCACTAAGTAAGTGGTATAACTAGAACTCAGAGAGTTTAATGACTTGGCTCAGTTTAGAGAGTAACTAGGAGATGATTAACCCATTAAACTAGCCTTCAGGGGCTTTACTTGTTCCATCTTTGCCCATAGATATAAAAATATTTAAAATGATTTGTTAAATCAAATGACTAAATGGATAGCTGGGTGAAGAGTCAGTACCAACCTCTGGCAGTGGTTCTCTAATCCCAAACTCAGCAATGGCATATAGTCAGATGGGCTTCTATGCCTTCTTTTGTGTGTGTTGTTGTGTTCTGGGACATAAAAGTGACTGCTTGCTGGGGGAAAAATAAATTATTTTAATCTTTGAAAATATTTGTACCAAATTGTGTTTCTTGGAGATGCCTTTTATATTTTATGAAAATTATATTGCTTGGCCATTGGATTAACTTAATAAACTTATGATGCTCATATTTAGATATGCTCCAGCCATATGGATAAATTAAAGCCCACTAAAGAACCCAAGAAAGAGAAAATAATAAAATTAAATAAATTAGAGTAAGAAGTAAAAAGGAATAAATTAATGGGACTATTACAGGACAGGAGAGTCTTTTATATTTCAGCAAAGAGGCATCATTAACTATTTTAATCATGTGTACTTAAAGAAAAATATCCAAGAACCTTTTAAAATAGGGTTCTAACAAGTTTATATTATTTTTTCTTAAAGAATCTAAAATATTATAAGCCAGCAGCGCTTAACATGTGTGTGTGTTAAGGTAGCTTGTAAAGGCTCCAAAACAATGTTAGTTTTGGTTCAAAGGGGTTATTTTATCAATGGAAGCTACCTGAATTTGTCAGAGTGCTATCTGAATTTCCAGAGATTCCCCCTTTGCTTTTGGGTCCAATCTAGCTCATATATGCTTAAAAGATTTAGGTGCTTTGAATTCTTTTTTTTTTAATTTTTTCCAAGAGTTTTCTGTAAAAGAGTGGAACTAAAATCATTTCTCTTAATTTGAGTAAATTGAATTCAGTTAACCCCCACTGTGGTATACCTCTGTGGCCTTGCCCCTCAGAAACTACACTCAGGAGCTCTGGTTTTGAAACTGTTCTTTCCACATTCAGATTTGGGTACTGCAGGTGCTGGAAGAAGCAATTTTCAAATTCCATGGTGGCTGGATTAAATGACTCCCAGGCCGAATGTCTCACAGACCTACTAGCGTGGATTAAATATTTTGCTTCCTCTTGGCATTTGAATTTTTTTTCATAAAAGAAAGAGAATGTTTATGCAGACCTGGCGGGGTAGAAAGAGACAAACACACAAACAATTAGCAAGAAAGTATTCTGCATATTTCCCATTGGTGCACGTCAGTCATACTTGATGGATTGGAAAATGAAAAGGTTGAAGCTGGCCATTCTGGTGGGATTTCATTAGTCTTTAATATATGTCTATTAATAATATATATTTAGGGAGGGAGTAAAATTAATTCATTTTTAGAGTTTGATGACCACTTATTGATATTTAAAAATAAAAAAATAAAAAACCAATGGATAATAAAAGCATAATATGCTAATTAGACTGGATGGCTGAACAGTAGAATGACTGTCTGAACGACCTTCCAGACAACTTCCAGAGAACCTTCCAGATGAAGACAGGGCTGCAAGGGAAAATTTTGTGCATCAGACCTCTAGTATATCTATAATTGCATACTGATTAATATATATTTTAGAGAATAAAACATGAATAGTGATTTTCCAACCATGTAAATTCTGACATGATATTTGATACTTTGAGCTTTTATTTTTTTCCCATAGTAAATTGGGAATAATAATTACTAGGTTAATGAACTTCTATAGATAATAGGAACGTAAAGTTCTTTTGTGTAATCACTATATGTCTGGTATTTGCTTTTCACTTCACCCTTAAGAAGTTGTACTTTTGTAACCGCATGGAACTTTCTTTCTTTTTTTTTTTAAATATATTTTATTGATTTTTCGCAGAGAGGAAGGGAGAGGGATAGAGAGTTAGAAACATCGATGAGAGAGAGACATCAATCAGCTGCCTCCTACATGCCCACCACTGGGGATGTGCCCACCACCAAGGTACATGCCCTTGACCGGAATGGAACCCGGGACCTTTCAGTCCGCAGGCCGATGCTCTATCCACTGAGCCAAACCGGTCTCGGTGGAACTTCCTTTCTTTAATATGATTATTTCCTTAATTCAAACTAGTCTTGTGCAGCCTGATAGCACCAGCATTCACTTGCCTCCTTTTAACCAGATCCACCCTTGCACACACTGCATCTCCACTCCCTTAGGAACTCAGGCTCTGGTCAGCATTAAAACTGTCTTAGGAAAAAGCCTCAGGGCTATTGTCAAGAGAACACAGTTTTGGTCAAACTGAAGATAACATCTTGACCTCATTTGGATTTCAGCCTCAGTTCCTTGAAGGCAGAATGACCCTCACTCATGAAGCTAGACAGAACCAACACAGTGGCTGACATGAGGATCTGTGACAGTGATCAACTACTCCCTACCCTAGGCTCCAACCGATCAGTAGACACCACAACCCCAAATCCCTTTGTTGCCATGATTAATGAGTTTTCCCCGTATATAATCTATCCCCTAGAGTTCAGCCAGAAACCAGCTTTACTAGCTCATTTATGTCTTCAGGCTTGTTCTATTTCCTAAAATAAGTCCTTTACTTTCTGTGTTGCAAACTCCTGTTCGAGTCTTAATGGGCTTTGATGGGCGCAGGCAAATGAACCCCTTTAGTTCAGTAATGCTCTGATGGTTGTTATTTTAAAACAAAGAAATTGAGATTAGACATTGCACCCAGGATTGCACAGTGAGGCTGGGATTTTAATCCTGTTTTGTTAACACTTGAACATAGGTTCTCAATCATAACCCTATACTTACTCTTCTGTGGAGAATAAAAATAAAGTCTTTGGGTCTTTGATGTTAGCTTCCTTTCTGTTATCAGATTTAAAATCGTGGGGTTGTTGTTGGGGGAGGAGGGAGATGGAAAGTAAATAACACTTTTGCTTCTCATACTAGCTCTCACTCGGAGAGTATTATGTCAAAAAATGCAATACTTTGCTTCAGATTCCTCTGAAGAGATTAGCAAGGTCAAATACACACACCTAATTAGTGGAATGTGAAATAAACACTCTTCAAGGTCTCTTAGCTCTATGATGAGGTAAGCTGCCAGCCAAAGTAGTGTGCAACTGAAGATGCGACTAAGCAGAACATCTCAGAGAAGCATGTGCAGTAGGATTTGCTCAGCAGCAAAGGAAATACTAAATGAATTGAATTTTAAGCCATCTACTGATTAGACTATTAGTCAAAGAGGCAGTTAAGTGGGCAGACACTGAGTCTACATATTTAATAGTTTTTATTTATCAAATATTTTAAATGTTCTTCTTTGCTTTATATTCTCATACTTGGATTTAGATGATGATAAAAGGCTATTTGGTTAACCCATTGCTTCAAGAGCATTTTAATGTCATAGCAAACAGAGATAGTGAGTATTAAAAATAACACACATTGTTGCAGGTGTCACTCATGAAGCAAGTTAGGATGCCACTGAAAGAATTCATCAGCTGCACAGTGAAGTGCATGTTTTAATGTGAAGATTGGTGCTTGGCAGAGTGCATGCTAAGAAACCTTCCCTGACTTTCTCTGTCCCTCACCCCTAATCCAATTGCCCACACCTGAGGTTGGCCTGGTGCTCTGGCGATTGAACACAGTTCCTTTAGCAAAGTCCTGGCTGCCTTTGATGGAAGCCACCTCACCTTCTGCATTGAGCTGCTAAAGTAGGTTGATGTTATGTTTTCCCTAAGGAATGGTGAGTGCTAAATGTCCCACACTATGCCTGCTGCCAGTGACAACTACAAGGGATGTACTGTTCAACTACCCAAGTATTCCTCGATGAGGCTTTCTGTACAGGTCTTTGCCAACCTAGGATTTCCATCTGCCCCCAAACCCTGTCTGGCAGTTCCAAAGATATACTGGCTCAATAGCACATGCCACAAAGCACCAACATGGGCATGGGTCCTCATCTTTTAGAAATCAGTTTTGCATCCTTCTAACACCATCTTAAAACCAGAGTATCAAAGTCAAGAATTAACAGGTAAAATAGTTCTCAACTATCTGTTCTGTCCCATAAAGGATTCCTGTATTAAACATTCTGGGAGTAATAAGAACAATGGGAGCTGCAAGCCATGGAACTTGAAATTGGTTCAGGTGAAGGAATGTTTTGTGAATTGCTTCTATTATACTATAGTAGGCAATATGTCACAGGAACCTGACAAGGTTAGAAATAATCTCATAATTTACACTCCAGGAGAACTCACAAAAGCATTTTGAGGTTGAGAGTTCATTGGAACAGAGAAATAGTTTCACTTATAGTGATCTGAGGTAAAGGGTTATAAATCACTAGAGGCATTAGAAGATTATTTTCCAGAATATTTCAGGTCACTTAGATAACATTTATTAATATTTTTTTCTAATTACAAGAAATTGTATAAAGAAAATTAAAGTTAATTAGATATCACTTATAATCCAACCACCCAGAAGCAACCATTAGAAATATACTGAGCATAACTTTCTGTTTATTTTTCTATTAATGGGTAAGATATATTATTTGTAAGCAAATATTCTCATCACTAATTCTCATGTGTGTGTGTTGGCAGAGGGCAGCATAGTTTACACACCACAAAGCAATTCTTTGGCTCCAGCTGGGTGTCCTACAATTCAACTCCCTCTGACCCTGTATATTGAAAATAGCAAAGATTCTATAAGTCAGGAGCTCAGTCCTATAGACTGCCCACTTCAGATGCTGGTGCAAAGCCCACCTTATCACCTGTATTAGGACCAACCAACTATACACTAGAGGTTCCAACTATACCCTTCTTAGGTTTAATTAATGTGCTAGAGCTGTTCACAGAGCTCAGAGGAATATTTTGCTTACTCTATTACTAGTTTATTATAAAAGGATAAACTCAGGAACAGTCAGATGGAAGAGAGTCTAATGCTTATAGTGATTCATAACCCTTTACCTCTTTCACATTAATGTATGAGGGCAGGTACCACTTCAGGAATATCTCCAATATAATGATAATGATTTTAACTATTTTATTTAATATTGATAATGGAGTATACCATTTCTACCCCAACAGTTTTCAATACTTAAATGTGAATGAAAATCCATGCAAGGTATGGGGGAAGGGCACAGAGCTTCCATGCTCCTTTTGGCTGTGTCACTCTCCCCAAATTCCCACATGTTCCCCAACTGGGAAGCCTCCAAATCCAGTCCCCCTTTTTTTTTATGAAGGCTTAATCATATAGGCATGATTGATTAAATTACTGGCCATTGGAGATTGAACTCATTCTTGTTGAAACCCCAACCCTCAATTTATATGGAGTCCTTAAGAAGTAATTAACATTAAATTAGGATCATAAGGGCAAGATCTTATTCTGATTAGACTGGCCTTAGCCCTGGCCAGTGTAGCTCAGTCGGTAGGAGCATCATATCAATGCACAAAAAGGTCATGAATTTGATTCCTGGTCAGGGCACATACCTAGGTGTGGACTTGATCCCTGGCTCCAGTCAGGGTGCTTATGGGAGGCAACCAATCAATATTTCTCACATCAGTCTCTCTCTCTCTCTCTCTCTCTCTCTCTCTCTCTCTCTCTCTCTCTTTCTCTCTGTCACAGGAGGACATGTGATTTTCTTAGTAACAGATTACTTTTCTATTTGTATTTCAAATATTAAGACAAGTTTACTTCCCTAACTTTACATCAAATTACATTAAATTTTCCAAAATGTTCTAAGATAATGGGCAGAGGAAAATCGTGCTAAGATTTTGAAACATCCCAGAGAATATACAAAGTGAAGTTTCTCCTGAGGATAGTAGTTGTGTTAACAGCAACTCATGAAAGATCTGCTCTGTTTCTCAGACTAATCTTGAGAGAAACAGGGAGGAGAATGAAGATTGAAGGAAGTATGGAGGACATAATTGTCTATTAGTCATAGCTTACTTATGGAGTCCTTACACTGGAAGTGAGATCATTGAGGGGGATATCAAGCCAGAGTCTGCAGTCCTCAAAAGAAGAAATGGAGAAAACAGAACCCCAGGCTGCTAAACGACATTTCCAATGAGCTGACAGTGAATCCAGAATCAGAATTACTCTCTTGAGTTCGGCTTCCTTTCCTCTCCACACAGTGACAAGCACAATGATCCATATTTGCAAGTGTGACAGCTTTCATTTGTAAGATTTCAAGTCTACATGTATAAAATATTGTTAATCCTGAACTCAAAATAGAAAATCTAAGAAGAAAACTGCCATTTGTTTTATTTCCACTCTCCTTTTCTTCTTTTTCTCCTTTCTTTTTCTTTCTTTATTTTTTTATGTTAAAGACATTTATGGAGAATGTTACTTTCTGGAAAAGATGTAATACCCACAAATCCCTTAATGAATATTGGCTTAATTCTTCATCAATTAAATTGGTTTCATAAGCACTCTAGAAGGAATACAAATAGCACCTGTATTTAGAATTGATTTTTTTTTCCCCTCTGCAATGCCTCAGAAGGGAGGAGGGAGTTGAAAGAGTGGGACTGTTTGGTAAAACTCTTTGCCCTTTTCTTTTTGTAAATGTTGTCTTTTTTGTAAATGTCAAGTCCAAATTGTAGGTAAGTATTGGCAGAGTTGCACAAACTATCTGAGACCCATTACAGCCTCTGGCATTTGTGCTGCTAAATTTGTAATGAGTTGCAGGTGTTTGTGATTGAATTTTGTGTTGCCTTTGTGATTGGCTCACTGCTTCACACTCCATTAAGGCTACACTTTTTTTGTGGATGTTAAAAGTGAGGTGATGCAAAATTCCAGTTAAAAGGTAAGGTAAATGGCAATGATTTTAACATAGAGAGAAAGGTCCGTATGTTTTAGACCAGTGGTCGGCAAACTCATTAGTCAACAGAGCCATGGTTTACTGACCACTGTTTTAGACCATTGTTGACTTTCACATTAATGTATGAGGCAGGCACCACTTCAGGAATAAAACTCCAATATAATGATGATGATTTAACATATTTCATTGAGTTTTGACAATGGAATATACCATTTCTACCCTACATGTGAATGAAATCCTTACATGTGAATGAAAATCCTTGCTTTAAAGACTGAGATCCATGTTTAAAGTAAGGTAGTTCTGCTGCCACTTCTCCTTTCTCCAAAAGCCTTTCTTTCTTCAGACAGTAGGTGTGGGTATCAAGGCCAGCAATCTGTTATTTAAAGGCAATAATCCTAGGTCATTCCTAAGCAAATGTTTCAAGTTCAGCTCTTTGAAAAGCACTATAACAGGTTCACTTCTTTTGCTTTGTAGATGAGGGATGAAATCCTGAGTTCATAGAAATGAGATCTACTTATGCTCTCTGATGATTTCATAAAGAGTCAAGCTTACTCAGGTGCCTTCATTCCCACTATAATAGCAACATAATAGAACACAAATTGTTTGCTTCTTTTTTTTAACCCATATTTTACTTTAGTGTTGTTTTATTTTAACTTTTAATTTTGCCTGAAGCCTTGCTATCTTATTTAATTAAAGCACTGACATGACTCTTATGTATGTATATCAGATACAAAGTAGTATTGATTGCCTGCTTAGTGCCTGGTATGCAATAGACACTCAATAAATATTTTTGAGAATATGTGCTAGGTAGTCTATGTAGAAAGTGCCCACATATAATATATATTAATCATAATCTAGGCAGGAAACAAATGCTCATCTAAAAGGGTTTAGCTAATGTTAATTAAGGAAAGGACTATTTACAAAGTTTTGAATAGTGAGGTATCCAGACACAACAGCAGGAAGACATACCTATAATAGAAACCAAGGTATGGCTTCCTGCTGCCAGAAAAGCCGAACTCAAAAGACAGCTGCTAGTGAAAAAGGAAAGAGGTTTATTCAAGTGTCAGCCATCTGAGAAGATGAAGCATTCTTGTTGCAAAACCCATCTCCTCGCCTCAGTGCAGGCAGAGGGTTATATAAAGAGGGAAAGGGAAAGAAGACAAAGAAATCAAGGTGGGGGTGAAAAGTTCTCTGTAGACTAGCTTAGCGCAATCTTATAAGGGCCTTGAAACTGGTCAAGTAATGGTTTGGTTTGGTGTGTTATCCTGGTCCTACTTCATCCTGGTTCTACAGTTGAAGGTCAGCAAATCTCTTGGAACTTGGATGACTGAAGGTGATCTGTATTTTCTAAAGTTAGTTCCTAAGATTCTTATACAAACATGCTGTTCATCTACAAGTTACATATTAGTCACAGTCAGCATTTACAGAAACAATGTCAAAATAATGGTTGGGTGGGTTACATTACCCTATTATTACATAACTACCTCTGAAAGGGCAAAAGGAAGGGATGATGTTATCAGTGCCTGACAAGAGCTAAGGCTTGGAAGAGAAGAGGAGCTGCCATGCAGAAGCTTCCCCATAATTATCTGGTGGAAGAACATAGTCTGACAGCAAGAGGATGGGTACCCAACAGGAAGAAAAAGTTTCTTCCATTATTGGATCTCAAATAAACACTTAGGGGGAAATGAATTTAGGTGGTACATGGATGCTAGCCACAGTGATAAGCAAGATAGGGAGGGTAGAGAACGAATCTGGAATGGAGGCAAATGGAAAGTAGTAAGCTTTATATCATTTCATGCCATCAACCTAACAATAATATGTCTTATTAATTATCTCTACTTCAAAGACAGGAAAATGACTCAGAATAAAATGAATAACTAAAGCTAATTTAAAGTGGGTGGAGCTACAGTTAAAGTCTTTGATTCACTAGGAAAAATAAAATAAAACAAATGCATGGAAAAGATCATTTCAGACAATGCTAAGTGTACCTTAGTACTCTCAGGTACACTATGGTGACTGGCAAAGGAAATGGAATTCTTCAGACTGAGTGACTAGGAAAGGACTCTCTCATGCTATTTAAGCCGAGACCGAGACTCGAGACTCAAAGGGTATGTAGAGGCTGTAAAGAGGACAACCTCTTAAAATCTAACAGAAAAGTGCTCCAGGCAGAGGGAAAGATAGAATAATGACTAATATGGTGATGTGAAGAACAGCATAACAATGCCCAGGAGGCCTGTGTTTGGAGATTAATAAATAAATTGGGGAAGCCAAAACCGGTTTGGCTCAGTGGATAAGAGCATCAGCCTGCCAACTGAAAGGTCCTAGGTTCAATTCTGGTCAAGGACATGTACCTTGGTTGCGGGCACATCCCCAGTAGAGGACGTGCAAGAGGCAGCTGATCAATATCTCTCTCTCATCGATGTTTCTAACTCTGTAAAAAATCAATAAAATATATTTTAAAAAATTATTAAAAAAATAAATAAATAAATTGGGGAAGAGTAACACAGGAGGAGGTGGAGGGCAGAGGGTATTTGATGAATTTGAATTGCATGTAGAGAACAATAACTCCTTTGGAGGACTTTAAACTGGGAATTAATGCTATCAATTTATGCTTTTTCTTTCTTCTTTTAGAAAGAAACATCAGTTGTTCCACTTATTTTTTAAAATATATTTTTATTAATTTTAGAGAGAGATGGAGGGAGAGGGAGAAATAGAAACATCAGTGATGAGAGGGAATCATTGATCAGCTGCCTCCATCATGCCCTTTACTGGGGATAGACCCCACAACTTGGATATGTACCCTGACCGGGAACCGAACTGTGACTTGGTTAATGGGTCAACACTCAACCACTGAGCAATGCTGGCCAGGCTAACTTACGCTTTTTCAAAAAATAACTCAGGTTACTGCTGCCTTAAGAATGGATTATAAAGGGCAAGAGAATAGGTGCAGAGTCATAGTAGTGCATATGATTAGGAGTGAATGGAAATGAGATCTTTTTTTCAGTACCAACATTCTGATGTGAAGAGAGAGAGAGAGAGAGAGAGAGAGAGAGAGAGAGAGA
>JAAGEH010000389.1:9218990-9405807 GCA_011751065.1 Lasiurus cinereus
GAGAGAGAGAGAGAGAGAGAGAGAGAGAGAGAGAGAAGACAGAGAGAAGAAAGTTGAATACATGACTGAATCAGAATTTAAGTACTTTTTATACAGGCATTATTTTTGGTGCCTTACCTCAAATTGATTACTAAAGATTTTTTTCTGATAGAATTCATTTAGCCTGTTAGTAATTTTCAAATTTATTTCATTTTTTTAGTATCAGAAATATTTTGGAAGGCAAATCTTGTGAATAACCAGACTAATAAAATATATTGAAATGTTAATTGTATAAAGCTGGGTGATGGGCACATGGGTGTTTATTATAATGTTCTCATTCCTTTTAAATATTTTAAAAACTCTTCATAAAATATGAGTGCAGTTATGAGTAGAACTGTCTTGAGTCAGGGGTGGAGACTCTAAGTCCAGTCTACTCTCCTTAGCTGCTTCTAGAGAATCTCTGTAATTCCTTAGAACAGACATCAACATTCATGCCATTAAAATTTTTGGAATCTCTGCAATAATAATTAATTTTGAGCAGAAAATATTGCACAATCACTATAATATACTTTAAGATTGTTATTTTATTAGTGTTTAAGATATATTATATGAGGAGTACTATTAACACCCCCATTTTGCAACTGGAACAACTATGGGTTAGTGAGATCATGCAATTGACTCAGGTTCAAGTAATTGGTAATTCAAGCTCAGGTTGCTCAACTTCACATTAATAAGTGCATTAATTAAAGTAGTTGGCACTCAAATTAACTTAAAAAAATAACAACCACAAATTCAATCAGCCCTTTATTTAGGATGAGAATTTTCCAATTAGAAAGAGTAAAGATGTTAAATCGTGTCTGTGAATTTCTTTACATCATGAACTTTGTCTTTAATGTTTCTCAGAGCTACAATTTGTCTCCTTTTTTCTTTCTATTTACAAAATATTGGTGCTGGAAATGGGTGTCAAATAGAATTACAGTGACTGGCATTTACTCCTCACCTAGCAACAGCAGAATATGGAAATTCAAAGAAATGATTAATTAACTCAGTAATGCACTAACCACATATAGTAACACCAATTCAAAGGCATTGTACCAGGTGGCTTTTTCTTGACTAGACCATTATCACATTATTTTAGCTGTGATTTATGTCCTAATCAGGAAAAACTTTGATCCTGAATGGTTTTTTGGAGATCAAAGTTTCACATGTAACACTCTGCTTTACAAGGTCTCAACAGAATGCATACAGTTGTAAAAGTATAAAATTAAAGCAAAGGAGTACTTTGCATTGGTGCTGGGAAATGTTACCTATTTAATATATGCAGGTTCTCCAACACTCTGTTGTAAACAATTGTCTAGCTGAAATATGAAAAGAAAAGTGATTCTGCTATAACAATATATCACTATCCACTCTTTCCCTTTTTATCTTCACCTTTGGCTTCTAGATTTTAAGAGATAAGTTTGCCTGGTGTGTGTGTGTGTGTGTGTGTGTGTGTGTGTGTGTGTGTAAATAAATTTTGTGCGTTTCATTGTTTTCTCCTAATTATGTTGGGAGAAAGGGGAATGTAAAAGATTTACTCATGGTCTTTCTTGTTCTTCTGATTGCTAACTGATGCAGAATATATATTATTATCTTTTAAAACATAGGTTTAGTCCATGTATAAAACAGCAATGCAAGTACTATAAACATCTGTCACTTCCCCACATATAGTTTCAGCAGAATGACTTCTTTAATTATAGCAATCACAGTAGAATCTTGGGTCCTCAGTTGTGAAGTGAGGCAGAGAAGAACTTCCTATCTAAATTAATGGTATTATCATTCTATATGAATATTCATTTTAAAATAAAATTAAATTTAAAATGACATATTTTTAACCTAAATGCGTTTGTATCCCTCTCTCCCCCAAGCCAACTTCCCTCCCTTCCTAGGTTTTCTCCACTCTGTTCTTTCTTTAGCTTGTCCTTCTATGGCTCTCACCCTGTCTGTTTCCATCTTTTCTCCTTGCCTCTCTGATCCCTCTTCTCTCAAAGGTGGTATAAAGCACAAGAGAAGGATAGATTTAATGAGTCTTGATGGTACTTAGAAATTACTCAAAGATAATACTGTTTTTGTTATACATTTTGAATAACAGTATTTAACATGGTCTGATTACTCAACTGTTATTTGAAGAATATCACATTATTTAATAAATAATGTTAAACTTTCAGAGTGCACACTTTTGTATATAAACTACACCAAGATAGCAGATCTGAACTTCTACTATTTCTGACTTAAAGATCTAAACTAAATTAGAACCAGCAGGGAATATCAATACTTAAACAAAAGGTAGATTACCAGGAATCCCAAATCTTTGAAAACTTTTGCTTGAAAAGAAATAAAACAGAAGAAAGTAGTGTCCAAAATCCACAGAAATGTTTTGTATAGTTTGGTAAGAATACTCGTCATGCTTCAAATAGATAGTCAGATGGAGAAAAGTGAGGCCACTAAATCCAGGCAAATGAAACTAATCTCCTTCAATTTGTAGAGAGGCAGATAAAGAGAATAGGTAGAATGGGAAACTCATAATTCATTGGGAATAATTTGGTAATGACTGCTTGGGGAAGGTAAAAAAAAATTAACACAATAAGTAATCTTTCTGGCAGACACAAAGCATTTGGTCTATTCTATTTAAAAATTCAAAGCTTATGGAGACCTAACACAATGAATGTTCCTGTTACAAAAGTCCATCAACAGGATTGTAGGAAAAATAAAGTTGATCTTGGATATCTGGTTTGTTCTACTTGAAAGAGAAAACATTCAATATTGTCAATTAAATATTTTATAGATTTTTGGTTATATTTTGTAATATGTATTATAAGGAGTTCTGTAGATCTTTAAATCTATAATAAGGAAGTTTCTTTCTATTCTTATTTTTTAATGCATTCTTTTTTTTCATAAAAATTACTGAATTTTGCCAACGGTGTTATCAAACATCAGAATTGGACACAGATATGGCAGAAATTTTAATATCAGACTTGAAATTTAAACTACTAAAGAAATTCCTATAGTAACCATCTGTGCCTATATGTGTAAATATTTTAAGTAAAATGAACAATTTCTTTAATAGTTGTAAGGATATAGAGATTTATTATATCTTCTAATATCACTTTTTTATTTTTAGGGATATATCCTACAGATATCTATATTTAAAAATTTATTGCCACTAATTTACTTCTAATACTATGTTGTAGCAGTTTTAATATCTATAAAATTTTAGCAGTACTCTTTCTAAATTCTCAATGTCAGTGATTTGTGCCTTTTGTTTATTTTTGTTGATTAGTATTCCAGGAGGACAACATTTTATTGGCTTTTCAAATATTTAACATTTCTTTTTTTAAATTTTTGTAATTTTTTTTAAAAAAATATATTTTATTGATTTTTTACAGAGAAGAAGGGAGAGGGATAGAGAGTTAGAAACATCAATGAGAGAGAGACATCGATCAGCCGCCTTCTGCACGCCCCCTACTGGGGATGTGCCCACAACCAGGATACATGCCCTTGACCGGAATCGAACCCAGGGCCTTTCAGTCCGCGGGCTAACGCTCTATCCACATTTCTATTTGTTGATTCTTTCCTTATTTTTTATCAATGTTTTTATCTTTGTTGTTTCCTTCTTTTTAATTTCTTCATATTTAACTTGCTTTATATCTCTAATTTCTTGTTAGATACTTAGCTTATTTTTTCTGCTTTTTCAATGTATGGATTTAAGACTATAGCTTTCTTATAAAGATAGATTGTACACTTTAGTTAACATTTAATTAAATGTACACTTTAGTTAACATTTAATTAAAGATATTTTCTAGCTTTCATTTTATTTACTAATCTTACCTTAAATTATTTAAGATATGTATGTAGTTTCCAATTTCTGATATATGAGCATCTTCTGCTTATCTATTTATATGGATTTTAACTTAATGTATTTTGGTTAAGTCATTGGAATTTTTCAGAAGTTTTGAATTATTATTATAAATATTAAAAATGTTTCATATGTGCTTAAAAGTCACATGTATTCTGCAATTGTGTGCAGTGTTCTATATTATCAAGTATATTAATGTTGCAAATTATAATGATCTAATCATCAAGATCTGAAAGGAGAAATATAAGAGGTGGCCTGTTACCTTTGCTCTATCATTAGAAACACAAGGAGACTTGATTGCTGGTGGAATTCTACTTGTAATTCTAAGTCAAAGACCCTATAAAAGTATGTTGTAGCCAAGATCAATACTATACACTGACTGAGCACCTGAAACTCACTGTTGAATTAGCTTATTGAATAATTTGTAATTGCTGAGTAGACAATACTGAATGTGCTATAACTCACCCTAGGGAGTTTACAAAAAATTTGTTTTTATTTTGCTCACTGACATTCATTAGTAATTTTCCCATAAAGCCTGCATAAAAATTAAAGCACCTCTCAGGCCACTGCCTGCTTCTTGGGCATAAGTGTCCATACTTACCAGGAAATGTGCCTACTGTTCACTCCTTGAGAGGCCCAACTTTCAGGATGTTCTAAGGGTTTTATCTCAAAGTAACAGCCTACCTTTTCCCAGAAATTCTGATTATAGTTTTTATCTATTACTTCTGAGTTTAGAATATTCATGAAAAATTCCTCACTTCTCCAGAACTATATTGGTACATACATAGGCTCTAAGTACTTTCTTTATTATTTTTATTATTTTTTATTTTCAGGGGATGTCTTCTTTTTCTTTTTCTTTTTTAAATTAATTTTTATTAATTTTTTATACATATCGCCCCATTGCCCCCCCTCCCTCCCAGGCATACCCCGACCCCCGAGTGTCTGTGATCATTGGTTATGCTTATATGCATGCATACAAGTCCTTTGATTGATAACTTATCTACCTCACCTAACTTTAATCTTTCTGCTGTAATTTCACAGTCTGTTTGATGCTTTATGATTTTTGTCCTCCTGAGAATTATCAGTCTACTCCCTTTCTGTGCTCCTGATTCTATTATATTCACCAGTTTATTCTGTTGATCAAATTTTTAATGCACTTAATTTTTAGATTCACTTGTTGATAGATGTGTATTTGTTGTTCATAATTTTTTGTCTTTTACCTTTTTCTTCTTCCTCTTCTAAAAGAGTACCTTTCAGCATTTCATATAATACTGGTTTGGAGATGATGAACTCCTTTAGGTTTTTCTTCTCTGTGAAGCTCTTTATCTGCCCTTCAATTCTGAATGATAGCTTTGCTGGATAGATTATTATTGGTTGTAGGTTCTTGCTGTTTATCACGTTGAATATTTCTTGCCACTCCCGTCTGGCCTGCATCGTTTCTGTTGAGAAATCAGCTGACAGTCGTATGGATGCTCCCTTGTAGGTAATGAACTGTTTTTCTCTTGCTGCTTTTAATATTCTCTCTTTGTCTTTTGCTCTTGGTATTTTAATTATGATGTGTCTTGGTGTGGTCCTCTTTGGATTCCTTTTATTTGGGGTTCTGTGTGCTTCCTGGACTTATAAGTCTATTTCTTTTACCAGATGTGGGAAGTTTTCAGTCATTATTTCTTCGAATAGGTTTTCAGTATCTTGCTCTATCTCTTCTTCTGGCACCCCCACAATTCTGATGTTGGTATGCTTAAAGCTATCCCAGAGGCTCCTTACATTATCTTCACATTTTTGGATTCTTTTCTCTTCTTGCTTTTCCAGTTGAATGTTTTCTGCTTCTTTATATTTCAAATTTTTGACTTGATCCTTGCCTTTCTCTAGTCTGCTGTTAGGACTCTATATACTATTTTTTATTTCAGTCAGTGTATGTTTAATTTCTAGTTGGTCCTTTTTCATCTCCTCTTGGGTCTCACTAAATTTATCCATTTTTTCTAGCATGTTCTTAAAAAACCTTATAAGCGTGGTTTTGAACTCTATATCCAGTCGTTTTTTTTCCTCCATTTCTTTTGCTTGTAATCCCTTCCCTTGTCTCGGCATTTTCACTATGCCGGGGAAACTTCTGTGCTGGATTCAGCCGCAGAAGCCTCTGCTGAGCTTGGGAGGGTGGAGTCTCAGGACTTAAGGGACCGCCTTGCCTTCCAGTCGGCCCCGCCCACCATGGCCTCTGAGTCTCACGTGACTGGGTAATGGCTGGAGCGGTCCTTGTGTGCGAGCTGGCAGTGCCTCTAACCACTGCCTTTCCGGCTCCCTTGTGCACCAGGACCACAGGAGTCTAGGTCTCCAGGCTTTCACCCGAAACAGGGGCTTAGTGGAGTCAGAAGTGGTGCAGTTGGGAGGGTCTGTCTCCCGCCCACTCGCGAAAGCCAGCAGCACAATCAGCAGTCTGTCCTCCGCGTGCGCGATCAGACCTCTGATCCTTTGCGACTCCCCTAAATATCCGTGCACTTCTCCCTTGCACAGTCCAAACTCCCCCCGTATGAGTTTCGGCTGGATCTGGGGTTTAGTGTCGTAGGATAAGGGGTTCAATGCTGTTGGGAGTGTCTGTTTCCCTCCCGCAAGAGAAAGCCAGCCAGGTTCTCAGGCACCCACTGTCTCCTTGCGCGCGTCTCCGTACCTCAGCTTTTTGCAGCTCCTCTGGGTCTCCATGAGCCCCACTCTTTCCCTCTAGTTGTAGAACTTCCACTCAGCCAGCTTTCCTGTGGTTCTGGATGATGTCCGTTCTGTCTTTTAGTTGTAGTTTTGAAATTGTTGTGTGAGGCAGCAGTGTAGGTGTTTACCTATGCCACCATCTTGGATTCCCTAAGTACTTTCTTTATTAAGAAATATATTTTATTGATTTTTTACAGAGAGGAAGGGAGAGTGATAGAGAGTTAGAAACATCGATGAGAAAGAAACATTGATCAGATGCCTCCTGCACACCCCCTACTGGGGATGTGCCTACAACCAAGATACCTGTCTTTGACTGAAATTGAACCTGGGACTCTTCAGTCTGCAGGCTGATACTCTATCCACTGAGCCAAACCGGTTAGGTACTTCCATAAATCAAATCCATTTTTCTTTTGAAAATTTCTAACATTCTAGGCCCACACATAGCACTCTCTGTGTTCTCAGTACTCAGTATTTATTTATTTATTAGGATTCAGTATTTATAATTTTTAAATACATGTTCTGCCATGGCCGGTGTGGTTCAGTTGGTTGAGCATTGTCCCATGCACCAGAAGGTTGTCAGTTCTATTCCCAATCAGGGCACATTCCCAGGTCATGGGTTTGATTTTCAGTTAGGGTGTATACAAGAATCAACCCATTGATGCTTCTCTAACACTGAGATCTCTTTCTCTCTCTAAAAATCTATAGCCACATATTATTAAATAAACAAACAAACACATGTCTGGAATGTTAGTAATTTTGGCTATAAGAATAGGTCTATATACTCAGGCATACATCTTGACCAATTCCTAGCCTTTATATTTTTCTTCTGAGTCTTTCCCAGTAGCATTTATTATGATGAGAACTAGAGAAATTTCCCTATTTACAAAGACTCTTCTCCAGGGTAAAATGCAGCATGCATATGTTATCATAGTTATTCAAAGTGGGGTAGGGAATCATAATATGCTGCTCCCAAGCATACTACTTTCATGTATGGTTTATTTCCATTTAAAGGCCCTTGAATATCAACAGATGCAGAGATATCTTCTCAGAGCTGTTACCTGACTGAGAGTACAAACTTCTGAGAAGTGAGGTATGCCATAAATCCCAATTCTCAGGGGAGTTTCAGTGCATGAGCAAATAGAAAGCAAGCACCAAAATGGGCCTGTACAAACTTTACTGAATAACCCTTGTTTTCCAGTATTTTCTTCATATAATTGCCTTTCCACAATTTACCACCCTGAAAGCTCAAAACCATTTTCTTGTTCTCTTCTAGCTTCTACACAAATTTGCTGTCCTTTGTTAAAACAGTAAATAAGCCTCAGGGCCTGATTATCTCTTTGGGGTTTTTCATTTAATTTCTGTGACACGTCTATATGCATAAGACATTGCTATTTTTCCATGATAAGTTTTCTTTTGTCAGTTCAATTTGTAGGTCTCTGGCACTGAACCCAAGAAAACAGAGCAACAATTTTTTTTTCTGTCCCTTTCAGTGGTATGTATTCTCATAATATGTGAAAATATAGGTGTGCTCAGTCCTTTCAAGCCCTAGTTGTATTTCCAAATAGAGGCTATTGGGCAGGAAGTATGAATAACTTTAGGCAAAATAAAATGATGGAGATAATAGTGCTAAGATAGAAAATTTTAAAAAATTACTTTTTAATTTTTTTTTAATTTTTAAAAATTAAATTATTTAAAAGTTAATGGGTAAGTTAGTTTAGCTAGAACCAAGGTTTAAGCAACAAAGGGTTGGAAGATGAGGCTAGCAAATTGAGACTCAGCATTGTAAATGGAGCCATGTCACTCTCCTGAATAAAACACTTACCTTTGCTTGAGCAGCAAAACCTTTCATCTGTCCTTACTTGAATCCATACAATCTGGTCTCTATCAGCTGTACAAGGCTGAACTCTTGACTCTTCCCTTGGGCATATGAGCTCACTGGTCCTATTTAGGTTCCTCAAACATAACTGTCCCTCAAGTATTCTCATGACTTTGAATATTTTTCCCTTGGCCAGAATGCATTCTAACTATATTTAAAAACAAAGCTAATTAATTTTTTGGATCTCAGCTAGTACTTACCTTCCTAAAAATGATTTGAATCCCTCCCTTTCATAACCTCAGATTTTTAAAACTTTCATATAAAATTGTAAGGCATGGACCGCTTATCTTCCTTTTATTAAGTTGGATAAGTAGGGCTGTAGATTTTGGAGATTAAACCTTTATCAGCGATAACATTTGCAAATATGTTCTCCCATACAGTGATCTTTCTTATTGTTTTGTTGATGGTTTCTTTTGCTGTGCAAAAGCTTTTTATTTTGATGTAGTCCCATTTGTTTATTTTTTCTTTAGCTTCAATTGCCTTTGAGCAGTATCAGTGAAGAAGTTCTTTTGGCATATGTCTGAGATTGTGCTGCCTGTGGATTCCTCTAGTATTTTTATGGTTTCCCTTCTAATGTTTAAGTCCTGTATCCATTTTTAGTTTATTTTTGTATTTGGTGTAAGTTGGTGGTCCAGTTTCATTTTTTTTGCATGTATCTGTCCAATTTTCCCAACACCATTTACTGAAGAGCCTATCTTGGCTCCATTGAATGTTCATGCCTCCTTTGTCAAATATTAGTTGAGCATAGTGGTTTGGTTGGATATCTGGGTTCTCTATTCTATTCCATTGGTCTATATGTCTGTTCTTGTGCCAGTACCAGGCTGTTTTGAGAACAGTTGCTTTGTAATATAGCTTGAAATCTGGTATTGAGATCCCACCTACTTTATTCTTCTTTCTCAGAATTGCTGTAGCTATTCGTGGTCTTTTTTTGTTCCAGATGAATCTATGAAGAATTCTTTCTAGGTCTGTGAAATATGTCGTTGGTATTTTAATGGGTAGTGCATTGAATCTATAGATTGCTTCGGGTAGTATGGACATTTTAATGATGTTGATTCTCCCAATCCATGAGCATGGTATGCTCTTCCATCTGTTAACATCTTCCTCTATCTCTTTTTTCAATGTCCTGTAGTTTTCTACATATAGGTCTTTTACCTCTTTAGTTAGGTTTATTTCTAGGTATCTTAATTTTTGTGGTGCGATGGTAAATGGGATTGCTTTTTTGGTTTTTCTTTCTGTAATTTCACTATTAGTGTATAGAAATCCACAGACTTCTTAGCATTAACTTTGTATCCTGCTACATTGCCAAATTCATTAATTAAGTCAATTAGTTTTGCGATGGAGTCCTTCTTGTTTTTTATGTACAATATCATGTCATCTGCAAATAAGGACAGATTTACTTCTTCTTTTCCAATTTGGATGCCTTTTATTTCTTCTTCTTACAACCAACTTATACAACTTAATAAAAGGAAGAAAAATGACCCAATATAACAATGGACAACGGACCTAAATAGAACCTTTTCAAAAGACGACAGAAGAAAGGCTAATAGTCACATGAAAACATGTTCAAAGTCATTAATCATCCAAGAGATGCAAATCAAAACGACAATGCGATACCATCTTACACCGGTCCTAATGGCAATCATAAACAAATCAACAAACGACAAGTGTTGGCGAGGATGCGGAGAAAAAGGAACCCTTGTGCACTGTTGGTGGGAATGCAGACTGGTGCAGCCACTGTGGAGAACAGTATGGAGTTTCCTCAAAAAACTAAAAATGGATCTCCCATTTGATCCTGTAATCCCACTCTTAGGAATTTATCCTAAGAAATCACAAACACCAGTCAGAAAGGACTTATGCACCCCTGTGTTCATAGCAGCACAATTTACAATAGCTACAATTTGGAAACAGCCTAGGTGCCCGTCAGCAGATGAGTGGATCAGAAAACTGTGGTACATCTAAACATTGGAATTCTATGCTGCCATTAAAAAGAAGGAATTCTTACCATTTGCAGCAACCTGGTTGGAACTGGAGAGCCTTATGCTTAGTGAAATAAGCCAGTCAATGAAGGAGAAGCATCACATGATCTCACTCATTTGTGCATAATAAAGAACATTATAAACTGATGAACAAAAGGATAGATACAGAGGCAATAAAGCATCAAACAGACTGTGAAATTACAGCAGGAAGATTAAAGTTAAGTGAGGTAGATAAGAGATCCATCAAAGGACTTGTATGCATGTATATAAGCATAACCAATGAACATAGACACTGGGGGGTTGGGGTATGCCTGGGAGGGATGGGGGGGCAATGGGGAGATATGTATAAAAAATAATAAAAAAAATTGTAAGGCATGTTGATAGAGGTGATTTTTTATTTCACTTTCAATTATAAAACCAAACATCTTTTACAATAAAATTTTACAAACATGTTGAAGCTTTGAGTATTAAATTAAGAACGAAAAAAATGTGTATTCTAATATCTATCATTAATTGAATGACTTTATTGCTTTGATGCTCCTGTATCATTTATAAGATGTAAGGTTTGAATAAAACTAAGTCTATAAGTTGTTTTGACATATTAAAATACTTTATAATTTTAGCTGTTATTATTATTACCCCAATGTTCTGACATATTTAAGAAATTGTAATCATTGTATTCAATTTAGAGTTTTGTTATCAGAAATTTCCAATAACTTTTTGGATTTGTACATATCCTCTGAAGGCCAATATAACTTTGGGTTAAAAAATTAATGGCCTTTTAGGTTTAGTATATTCTTGATTCTTAATTAAAAATGTCTTCTCACATCTTGACCCTTTCTCTCTCCCCCTAAAAAAATATATATTTTTATTGATTTCAGAGAGGAAAAAAGAAAGAGAGATAGAAACATCAATGATGAGAAAGAATCATTGATCAGTTTCCTCCTGCCTGCCTCCTACTGGAGATCAAGGTTACAACCTGGGCATGTGCCCTTGACTGGAATTGAACCTAGAACCCTTCAGTCCACAGGTGAATACTCTATCCATTGAGCCAAACCCACTAGGGCCCATTTGACACTTTCCAAAGAATGCTATCATGTTATTATTTCTTGGGAGGTTAATTTTGGAATGTTGAAAATATATATTCCTTTTTTGGATCATGGCACACATTCTCAGTGGTCAATGTGAATCAGATCTGTCTGAGGCATCCTTGTATCAGAATCTTCTTTCACAGCACCAGGTGCCATTGGGTTATTTTATATCCAGCTCATGTTCTGGTAATGACTCTGGTTTTTAATAAATGGATCCTGATAAAGGTGTGTGTTCACCTGGGTCTACAATATTATTTTCAGGTATTTTCACAATAAGGACTGTATTTTCACACATCAACAACAGCCAGAAGGAAAAAAAAAAGATATGCTCTGTAGGGTCTCCTCAATGAGATGTCAATCATAGTATGTTAGTTGAGTTATCAGTACTGCATTAATACTGAAAGGAGCATTAAGCTTTACAAAAAAATAATGACAAGTTGGAGAGGCTCTAGCAAGGCATTGATTTTCATCTTAGTCAAATTAAATATTTATTTGACAAACTAAAAAATCTTTTAAAAACAAACAACAACAAAGACCTCTTGCTTTTCAGGTCATTCCTCTAAGAGTTCAGGGAGGTAGGGCTGGCAACTATTGTCCTTAAATGTTACCTTAGTATGGGTAGTTTGCAAATATGGAGAGTTTATTGTTTGATTTTTGCCTTCCTTACAACCCAAATTTGGCAGAAATCCTACAACATATTCTCTGGGGTGGGGGGGGGGGGGAAGGGAGGCCTAGACATTGCAACCATCTGGCAGATATACCTATCAAATTATTCATTTCTCAGGCTGCTTAAGGTTATTTAAATTCATGGCTTTTCAAACTACTGACAAGGTTTGCACACTGAAGAAAATGAATATTGTTAAGGGTTAAATGGACAGCTTCACACTTCAAATGAATTATAAATTCACCCCAGGCATTCTCCTACTGATTTTACTCTCTATTATTTGATTTTATAATCAAAGAGTTGTCATAATTGTAGGCCATGCTGACAATCTGTATGACAATAGAAAGACTCAAACAAAAGTGACCCAGGTATAAGACAATAGTTGCATTAAACCTCCAAGGAAAAAAGCTTTCACATAAATTTTAGATAGACAAACTGTGCTTCCAGAAAGGAAGATATACAAAGATGAATCCACATTCTGTCTTGCTGGGCATATATAGCCAACTCTATGCAATTTGCACGATTTGATGTGGAGACAGGCAAGATCACTTTTAGAAGTGGTCATCATTAAAATGCAGGCTGTCTATCAAGAAAACTTGTCTCCCAGAAATCAATACCTTAAAAAACAAACAAACAAACAAAAAAACTCCTGTGGCTAACTCTTATGTTAAATACTTTCAAATTTTTATGATGCTTAAAATAGTGTAGAGGAAGTACAGGTTCCATTTATTTGATTTCTTTTGTTTTTTAATTTTTAAAACTTTTTAAATCTTTAATCTTTTTATCACATTCTGTCAGTCCTTGCTCAATCAACTTTCAAACTCAAAGACATACTTTTACCACTAGGTGTAGTTCAAAGGATGTTGACCTTTGATTTACAAAAGTCCCTTAGATTTATGCTATGCTTAGGTTTTCCCTTTCTATATGCACCAAATTAATACAAACAAGGAAAGGCATGCTGAGTTTGGAACACCACTTAGATGGATTCTGGACTTTGCTCCCCCTGGTGGTCAAGGGGCTATACACCAACATCCTTTTTTGGTTAGTTTGCAAAATTGATTCAGTGAGAGTTTGCAAATAACTTTGATATAATTTGATACAAAGGGGCAATTATCTGTGTCTGACAAGCGTTGTATGCTTGTAAATAGTTATGCTTGGATTTGGGTTATAAGACCCCTATAATAAAACCTTGTTTTTTCTTATTAGACACACCTGGCAAAAGACATTCTGATCCTACCTCAGAACTAAATGAGCCTTGATTTTTCTCACCTGAAAATTGGATTAATAATTTTCAGTCAAAGGGTTCTTAAAGTGTGGAAAGAAATGATTATTGAAATGAGAGTTGTAATATGATATCTGTATGATGATAGGTCTAAGGATAGTTCTGAACAGTTTTATGTAAAGTGGAGTTAGATTCTTAACTTTTCAATTATGAATACTATTTCTTTATTGGTTGGTAGTCTTTAAGTCCAGATATATAGAAAATGGAAATTTTTTTCCCTTTGTCCATAGAACCAAGATCACAACAAAAGCCTTAACTAAAATATTGTCCCTGGAGCACTGAAAACAATAGAAAATGGCCTGGTTATAATAGCACTCATTAAATCAAAATACTCAAATTTCATATAAAACTTGCAGTGTTTTATTTAGATTTTGTTCCAGTCAAACTTAGATTACTTAGGTGATAATAAAGAAACAACAAGAAATAACAATATATAGAAAACAACAACATATAGAAATATTGAGTACATCTGGGCACCTGCATAGGCTGGGAGTTTAGAGGCAGTAGAGCCTACGAATAGGTTCTAGTGACAGATGTCCCAAGTCTGGATTCTGGCTCACCCCTAAACTTGGTGGTGAACAGAAGATTCCTAAATATCTCAGTGTCTCAATTTCCACATCTGTGCTAGAGGGATAATAATAGCTTCCATCTCGTGAGATTTTTTAGAGGATTATGTAAATTCTTATGTAGAGTTGGATGTGAGATCACTGACAGGCAATAATAATAATACTAGCTAACCCTGTATGTACTGTACTCAGATACATTACCTGATAAATGTTTGGTGATATATTTAAAACTTCAAGAATACATTAGCTTAATATTCTTAAAATGTTTAGATTTGGGGTCATGGTTCATGGTCATTTTTGAAATAATGAGGAGGGAATGCATAGATGCTCTCTTTTACACTTGAGCCTGACAATATGCTGAATGTGAAGCAATAAGACTTGTTAGTTGCAAATAGAACTTCCTAAACCTGGAATGCCTTATCCATTAAAATAGATTATTGAATGAGGTAGTGGGATATCTTTCTTTAATGAACTTTAAAAAAGTGAGAAGGGTGCTATTAAACCTGATTATACCTGAAGGCCCAGGGATAAAACATTAGACTGTATGACTTTGATTTTCACAAGTCATCTTTGGCAGCACAGAGCACACTGAAGACTTAGATCCTGCAACTATCCTGTCCCATCTCCTTCGGCAGATACTGATGATGCAGAATCACATGTTGGTTCTGAACCCGGCAGCCAGAGCAGAGTGTCAGGACAGTGTGACATGGGAGCTTCCTCCCTGAAGTAACTGGCATTCCATGATTGCAAGTGAAACAGGACGCAGTGTTTCTATAGAACTGACTCATTTGAGTCCTCTTTTATCCTCCCCCAAACTACAAATAGCTCATAAAAATATACTCAATTCAGCAAACTAAAAGTTATTAGGGGAACCTTTCTGGACTTAGGGGAGATAAACTTGATAGAGTCAGGACTAAGATTAATACACACAGATATTGGCTGTATAGTCATGCATAACTGATAGAGATGAATGCTGAATTTTTCTAATAGCTATCAACAGGTGGACAAGTGTCAGGTGTTCAAAAATAAACAAGCCAGTTAAAAATAGTGGGTTTGAGATGAAGTATAGTGATTCCAGCTTCTGGATCCAAAGAGAAAGTCTTCCTATGAATCCAAATAAAAAGCGCACTGTGCAAGGTGGTAAGAAACAGCCTCCAAAGCAGCCTCCCAGTGCACATGAGATACATTCACAGAACTGGCGAGTTCCTATAATGTTCTTCAATGCAGGCTAATAGTGAACAAAACAAGCTAGTGTAACATGGCAACTACAGCATGAGCCACCAGGCAAAGATTGTTCTATCAGCAAATGCCAGAGTTGGAGTTTTTGGTGGGATGCAGATGCTCAGATACTACTCTGGTTAGGAGAGTATCATGAACAATGGACCGGTGTAGACCTAATGGAACTAGAGAATTTCTCCGATGATAAAAATAGGAACTAAGGTAGAGGAAAGAACAGACAACGTTATCAAACTGAGACACAAATGGAGGTGGTGTTTCAGGAATGCTTTTTAAGTCCAGTGTTAATGAGATTACGAAGTCAGAGTCCAATCTGAATCAAGAGAATCTGAATGCATATTTTCAAAATAGTTGGGAAGGATCTATGAAGTTCATTCTGATCATGTGAGAGTAGGGCTAGAATAAACCTAGAGGCAGATGAGGTTGAGCAACATGAGCTAAGGGAGTGATGGCATATTATTGTAAGACATTATGAGATGACTTGTTATGTCTTTCTCTAAAAATACAGAAAATCTCAGCACTCTCACTCAGACAAATGAACATGAACACACTTATTTTTCCAAAGGCAATTTGAAGCTTCTCCTTGTCATTAAGCTTGTTTTGACTACTTTTTCTGACTCTCTGATAACTTTGATAGAACTCCAAGATGTGTCACTTTTTCAGAAACCCTGTAACTTCCATTGTGACTTCAATTCAAATCCTAGTTACAATTTCAATCTAATTTCAATTTAAAAGCTTTTTAGTCTTTCTATTTGCTACTTCATTGCTTCTCCTCCCTACCACTTATTCTACAAGTTATTATTTTTCAAATGTTGACCATGTTATTTTTTTAAAATATGTTTTTATTGGTTTCAGAGAGAGGAAAAGAGAGAGATGAAAACATTGATGAGAGAGAAACACTGACCTTTTTTTCCTGTATGTTCCCTACTGAGGATTGAGCCCACAACTTGGGCATGTGCCCTGACCCAGAATCAAACAGACAACTCCTGTTGGATGGGCTGATGCCCAACCAACTGAGCCACACTGGCTGAGCTTGACCAGATTATTTTGCTTACAATATAGGACAAAGAAATGTATTCATTTAACCCAGTTAAAATATTACTTAACCTGTTTCTACTAATTCTACATATTCATTCTCTACATATTCATCCTTAATATTTTAATTATTCCCAGGTGTGTTAGTGTATTGTGGCAGGCTGTGCAGAAATTAAGTAATACAACCCAACAGAAACAATAAAGAAAAATAAATGTATCTAACATACTGAAAAACTATTTATCTCTTCTGAGAATTGATTTAACCAAACAAAATGGAAAACTCAGATATCTTTTCAGAAATTGTTGTCATTACATCAGTGACACTGCCAGCAAGGGAAATCATTCTGTGCTTTAGCAAACAGTTCGTTGCTGCCACTTCTTTTCTTTGCGCCAGGAAATTCCCCTGAAGGTACACACATGAGGGTGAAGTTCAATAACATTTGGAGTTGCCTGACTTGGTGTCAGTTTGAAACTTGGATTTCTAAATAAAATTGACAAAGTCATTTATAGAAACTTCACATTTTTATCCTTGGGACTAATAAAATCAGGGAATAGAAGAATCTAACAAGCAAGATAGAAAGATAGGTCCCCAGATGCTTTGCAATTTTTAAATGAATATAATGGAAGATGAAAGCAAATCTTCATTTTGTCTTGTTTGTGATGCCTAATAATTATGCTTGAGGAGATAAATACTCATTGAGATACAAAACATTTAAAAACTTTATAGGCTATGCCATGGTGATTCAGTTTTGACTATATTTCTTTATTTTCTTTATTAATTAAGGTATTACATATATGTCCTTATCCCCTGATTGCCCCCCACACTCATGCCCTCACCTCCTCCATAGTGTCTGTGTTCATTGGTTAGGCTTATATGGATGCATACAAGTCCTTTGGTTGATCTCTCCCTCTTTCCCCCACCATTCCCTCTGAGGTTTGGTGGCCTGATCGATGCTTCTCTGTCTCTGGATCTGTTTTGGTTCATCAGTTTATGTTGTTCATTATATTCCACAATGAATATAATAGACTGTATTTCTTGATTAATCCTTTTAGAAAGAACTTTCTCTCAGATATCTCTGAAAATGGCCTGAGACTAGTTTATTTTTTTCTAGTAATTCATTTATTCAATATTGAACATTTTACAATTACTGTATTCTAGTGAAAGGTACAAGAAAAAGATGTGGGAGACCACGCCACCTTGCAGAGGGAGGTGGATGTCTGCGGCGGTCTGAAGCCTGCGGCAGGGGCACCCATCGAGCAGCCAGAGACCGGGGACACAGAACTCCGCTCTCCAATTGGCGCAAACACCTGGCAGAATCAGAGATCTACAGAGCACACGGAAATTTTGTGCCTTTCAATCAACGTAGGAGAGAGAACTACATAACCAGACACCCGGAGAAGAAAAACCATGGGCAGAAAAAGAAACAGCCCACATAAGACAGAAAGGCAGGTTTCACCAGAAAAGGAAGTAAACAAAATAGAAGCAGAAATAAGCCTGCCAGAGAAAGAGTTCAGAGAAATGATCATAATGTGGATGAAAAGAATGGAAGACAAAATCGACAATCTGAGTAAGAGCCAAGACGAAATGAAGAAGACCCAAGAGGAGATGAAGAAGCAGCAAGAAGAAATGCAGAAGAACCTAGAGGAGGTGCAGAATAAACAAGAAGTAATGAAAAATGACATCACTGCTATAAAGAACTCAATAGAAAGCATCAAAAGTAGACTAGAAGAGGAGGAGAAAATGGCGGCAGAGTAGACGGACGCTTCTGGAGCTTTGTCGCTGGGCAGAGAGAGAGAGAGCGGCTGAGAGTTGCATTGGGAGTATTTGTTGGCAAGCTCTAAGAGTCAGTTATCCTCCAGGAGAAGGCGGGGAACTGCTGGAAGGGGCTCTCCCGGCCGGGCAGCCCCACTGCCATGGGGTTTTTGTCAGCCGGAGCCACCAGCGCGAACGCAGAGCCCGAGCCATCTTGCAGTGGGAGGTAGATGTCTGCGGCGGTCTGAAGCCTTCGGCTGGGCACCCATCGAGCAGCCAGGGACCGGGGACCCAGAACTCCGCTCTCCAATCGGCGCAGACACGCGGCGGAACCAGAGATCCACAGAGCACACGGAGAGGTCAGATTGCACCTGCAGCTGACGGAGGCACCCACAGAGCAGCCGGGGACCCAGAGCGTGGCTTCCCAGGCAGCACGGACTCACAGGCAGCGGATTCGGAGCGGAAGGGTCAGATTTCGCCTGGGTCAGGGTGAGGTCTCCTACCCCCACACAACAGAGACTCGCACACTGTGGGAGCCGGGCTGCGGGAAAGCTGCCTCTGGGAGGTCAGCAGAGGTGGTCAGGGCGTGATCCCTGAGTGTGAAGGCAGACCCTCCGAGCTGTTGACAGAGAAGAGCTCTGGAAAATGACTCGTTTTTTTTTTTCTTTTTCTCTGGGGCAGAGGGACAACCTGGGTGTTATTGCAGTGTCCAGGCTGCAAAAGCCCCACAAACTGGCTTTGAGAACCACAGAGTAACAGGATCTGAGCACAGCCTAGAGAGTTCCTGTGCTTTGTCTCAGACATCAATTCCGAAACACTGCCACCCAGTGGATGACACACAAATTGACTCTCGCATAACCACAAAAGAATAAAGAGATTAAAACACCAAGAGGGGAACACAAGGAGCTGCAGTGCCTTCCCTGCTGGGAAACAGGAGTGCCAAGCAGAATAATAGTGGAAGTGAAGGACCATTCTATTTTTCTTCTTTTATTTTATTTTTCCTTTTTTCTTTTTTTTAATTTTTAATTTTTTATTTTTCATTTTCACATATTTTAATGAAAAGAATATTTTTTTTCCGCCTCAATTGATTTTACCTTTATAATTATTACATTATTGTTTTAAACTAGTATTATTAATTACTACTAGTACTTAACCGTTTTGGGAAAAAAAACACAAGTGTCATTTTGTTTTCTCTTTATTTTATTTCGGGATTAGAGTTCGACATTCTATTTTCATCTTTCCTTTAGCATAATTTTACTCCAACTCAACTCTACCTTTATGCCAACATTTTTCTCCTAACTTTCCCCATTTTGTTGTCTTGTTTCTCTTTCCCTTTTCCAACTTTAGATTCTCCCTATTTTTCTCTTTACCTGGTTAAAATTTCACCCCATTTATATATCTAATTTCAAATCCCCTACTACAAGTCCACACAAACCTCTCTCTTCTTGTCTTTACTAGCCAAAAAGTTGTTTTTGCTCTATGTCCTTTTGTTGCTATTTGCCTGAAAAGTGATTATATTGATTTTTTGAAATTTTTTGTGAGATTGTTTTAGTTTATTCTACTTGTTTTATTTTGGTTTTTGCTTGCTTTGTTTTCTACCTCTCTTTTCCCTCACCTCCCTCGATACCAGTTGCTATTTGCAATTTGCCTTAATCTCTAGGCACTGGTTGCTGGCCTTTATTGGGATTAGTGACTGTTCTATTGGAGTTGTCTCCTGACATCTATATTTTGTTCCTCTTTTCTCTCTTATACACTTTCCTTTCTGCCTGACTTTTTTCTCTTCCTCTTTCGAACTCCTTCTTCTCCTTTTTATTTTCTTATTTTATTTTATTTTATTTTATTTTATTGTTCATTTATTTATCTTTTTTTTTCTCACTCTCCCATTTGCTTTTGGCATTTCTTTCTTTTCTTTTTTCTTCATTTTCCTCTTCTTCTTTCTCTATTTACCCTTAATTTGTCCTTCATTGGCGGTCACCTTATTTGTGATTATTAACATCTTGAATACATTTCTACTAAGTGCCTTCTGTGTTTTGCCTGGTCGTGTTCTAGTTTGTGCCTTTCAATCAACGTAGGAGAGAGAACTACATAACCAGACACCCGGAGAAGAAAGACCATGGGCAGAAAAAGAAACAGCCCACAAAAGACAGAAAGGCAGGTTTCACCAGAAAAGGAAGTAAACGAAAGAGAACCAGAAATAAGCCTGCCATAGAAAGAGTTCAGAGAAATGATCATAATGTGGTTGAAAAGAATGGAAGACAAATTTGACAATATGAGTAAGAGCCAAGAGGAAATGAAGAAGAACCTAGAGGAGGTGCAGAATAAACAAGAAGAAATGAAAAATGACATCAATACTATAAAGAACTCAATAGAAAGCATCAAAAGTAGACAAGAAGTAGAGGACTGCATCAGTGAGCTAGAAGACACGGTAGGAAAAAATACCCAAGTACAGCAGCTTCTAGAAAAAAAAGTTAAAAAGCAAGAGGAGAGTCTAAGGGAACTTTGGGATAACATGAAACAAAACAACATCTGCATAATTGGGGGTCCAGAAAGAGTGGAAACTGAATAAGGATTAGAGAATGTGTTTGAAGAAATAATGACAGAATTTCCCCAATATAGAAAAGAAAAAACCCACACAAATCCAAGAAGCTCACAGAGTCCCAAGCAAAATGAACCCCAACAAACCGACACCCAGGCACATTATAATTAAATTGGCAAACACCGATGACAAAGTAAGAATCTTAAAAGCAGCCAGAGAGAAACAGAAAGTTACCTACAAAGGAACCCCCATAAGACTAGCTACTGACTTCTCAACAGAAACTCATCAGGCCAGAAGGGAATGGAATGAAATATACAAAGTCATGCAAAGGAAGGGTCTGAATCCAAGAATACTGTACCCTGCAAAACTCTCAATCAAAATTGAAGGTGAAATCAAAAGCTTCACAGAAAAAAAAAGGACTAAGGGAATATATTACCACCAAACCAGCAATGCAAGAAATGTTAAAGGGTGTGCTGTAATAAAAAGAAAGAGGAAGCGAAGAAGGAACTCAGGGGTAAGGAATAAAAATGGCAACAGATAAGTACTTATCAATAATAACTTTAAATGTAAACGGATTAAATGCTCCAATGAAAAAACATAGGGTAACTGATTGGATAAGAATACATGATCCATATATCTGCTGTCTTCAAGAAACTCACCTTAGGAAAAGAGATGCACACAGATTGAGGGTGAAGGGATGGAACATGGTATTTCAGGCAAATGGAAATGAAAAAAAAGCTGGGGTTGCAATACTTATATCTGACAAATTAGATCTCAAAGTGAAGGACATAACAAGAGATAAAGAAGGACACTTGATAATACTAAAGGGAACAATCGAACAAGAAGAAATAACTCTGGTTAACATATATGCACCCAGTATAGGAGCACCTAAATACATAAAAAAACTCTTGGAGGATATTAAAGGAGAGATTGACAGCAATACAAACATAGTAGGAGACTTTAATACCCCACTGTCACCATTGGACAAATCCTCTAAACAAAAAATCAGCAAAGCAACATCAATCTTAAATGACTCACTAGAACAGATGGAATTAATTGACATCTTCAGAACATTTCACCCCAAAGCCACAGAATATACATTCTTCTCCAGTGCACATGGGTCATTTTCAAAAGATCAACAAAACAAAGAGCTGGTTCTTTGAAAGGATAAACAAGATTGATGGACCCCTAGCCAGGCTCACCAAGAAGCAAAGAGAGAAGACCCAAATAAACAAAATCAGAAATGAATGAGGAGAAATAACAACAGACCCTGTGGAAATATAAAGGATTGTTAAAAAATACTATGAACAACTCTATTCCAACAAATTGGACAACCTGCAAGAAATGGACATTTTCTTAGAAAAATATAACCTCCCAAACTCAATGAGGAGGAAACCAAACATCTCAATAGTCCAATAACTATGGAAGAAATAGAAGCAGTCATCAAAAAGCTTCCAGCAAATAAAAGCCCGGGTCCAGATGGCTACACAGGAGACTTTTACCAAACATGCAAGGTAGAATTAAAACCTATCCTCCTCAGACTATTCAAAAACATTCAAGAAGAAGGAACACTTCCAAACACGTTCTATGAAGCCAGCATCACCCTAATACCAAAACCAGATAAAGACAACACAATGAAAGAGAATTATACGCCAATATCTCTCATGAACATAGATGCCAAAATCCTCAACAAAATTCTAGCAAAAGGGATCCAGCAGTATATAAGAAAGATCATACACCATGACCAAGCAGGATTCATCCCAGGAATGCAGGGATAGTACAATATCTACAAATCAATAAATGTGATACATCACATAAAGAAATTGAGAGATAAAAATCACATAGGCATATCAATTGATGCAGAAAAAGCATTTGACAAAATCCAACACCCTTTCTTGATAAAAACTCTCAGCAAATTGGGAATAGAAGGATTATACCTCAACATCATAAAAGCCATATATGATAAACCCACAGCTAAGATCATATTCAATGGGCAAAAACTAAAACCATTTCCCCTAAGAACAGGAACAAGACAGGGATGCCCACTCTCACCCCTCCTGTTCGATATAGTACTGGAATTATTAGCTATTGCAATTAGACAAGAAGAAGAAATAAAAGGCATCCAAATTGGAAAAGAAGAAGTAAAGCTGTCCTTATTTGAGGATGACATTATATTGTACATAAAAAACCTAAAGGACTCCATTCTAAAACTAATGACTTAATTAATGTATTCGGCAATGTAGCAGGATACAAAATTAATGCTAAGAGGTCTGTGGCATTTCTATACACTAATAGTGAAATTATAGTAAGAGAAACTATAAAAACAATCCCATTTACCATTGCACCATTAAAATTAAGATACCTAGGAATAAACCTAACTAAAGAGGTAAAAGACCTTTATGCAGAAAACTACAGGACACTGAAAAAAGAGATAGAGGAAGATGTTAACAGATGGAAGAGCATACCATGCTCATGGACTGGGAGAATCAACATCATTCAAATGTCCATACTACCCAAAGCAATCTACAGATTCAACGCACTACCCATTAAAATACCAACGACATATTTCACAGACCTAGAAAGAATTCTTCATAGATTCATTTGGAACAAAAACAGACCACTGATAGCTACAGCAATTCTGACAGGGAAGAATAAAGTAGGTGGGATCTCAATACCAGACTTCAAGCTCTACTACAAAGCAACTGTTCTCAAAACAGCCTGGTACTGGCACAAGAACAGACATATAGACCAATGGAATAGAATAAAGAACCCAGATATCAACCCAAACCACTATGCTCAATTAATATTTGACAAAGGAGGCATGAACATTCAATAAGCCAAAATAGCCTCTTCAATAATTGGTGTTGGGAAAATTGGACAGATACATGCAAAAAATTGAAACTGAACCACCCACTTACACCAAATACAAAAATAAACCAAAATGGATACAGGAATTAAACATTAGAAGGGAAACCATAAAAATACTAGAGGAATCCACAGGCAGCACAATCTCAGATATATGCTGAAAGAACTTCTTCACTGATACTGCTCCAAAGGCAATGGAAGCTAAAAAAATAAACAAATGGGACTACATCAAAATAAAAAGCATTTGCACAGCAAAAGAAACCATCTACAAAACAACAAGAAAGATCACTGTATGGGAGAACATATTTGCAAATGTTATCACTGATAAAGGTTTAATCTCCAAATCTACAGCCAACTTACACAACTTCATAAAAGGAAGATGAAGGATCCAATAAAAAAAATGGGCAACGGACCTAAATAGAACCTTTTCAAAAGACGACAGAAGGAAGGCCAAGAGACACCTGAAAACATGTTCAAAGTCATTAATCATCCGAGAGATGCAAATCAAAATGACAATGCGATTCCATCTTACACCTGTCAGAATGGCAACCATCAACAAATCAACAAATGACAAGTGTTGGTGAGGATGCGGAGAAAAAGGAACCCTTGTGCACTGTTGGTGGGAATGCAGACTGGTGCAGCCACTGTGGAGAACAGTATGGAGTTTCCTCAAAAAATTAAAAATGGATCTCCCATTTGACCATGTAATCCCACTCTTAGGAATTTATTCTAAGAAATTACAAACACCAATCAGAATGGATTCATGCACACCTATGTTCATAGCAGCACAATTTACAATAGCTACAATTTGGAAACAGCCTAGGTGCCCGTCAGCAGATGAGTGGATCAGAAAACTGTGGTACATCTACACAATGGAATTCTATGCTGCCATTAAAAAGAAGGAATTCTTACCATTTGCAGCAACCTGGTTGGAAAGGAGAGCCTTATGCTTAGTGAAATAAGGCAGTCAGTGAAGGAGAAGCATCACATGATCGCACTTATTGGGGAATAATAAAAACATTATAAACTGATGAACAAAAAGATAGATACAGAGACAGTAAAGCTTCAAAAATACTGTGAAATTACAGCACGAAGATTAAAGTTAGGTGAGGTAAATAAGAGATCAATCAAAGGACTTGTATGCATGCATATAAGCATAACCAATGAACATAGACACTGGGGGGTTGGGGTATGCCTGGGAGGGAGGTAATGGGGAGATATGTATAAAAAATTAAAAAAAAAAGAAGAAGAAAAAACACACACAGAATAAAAAAAAAGTAGACTAGAAGAAGTAGAGGACCACGTTAGTGAGCTAGAAGACACGGTAGGAAAAAAATACCCAAGTACAGCAGCTTCTAGAAAAAAAAGTTAAAAATCAAGAGGAGAGCCTAAGAGAACTTTGGGATAACATGAAACAAAACAACATCTGCATAATTAGGGTTCCAGAAAGAGTGGAAACTGAATAAGGATTAGAGAACATGTTTTAAGAAATAATGACAGAAAATTTCCTCAATATAGGAAGGGAAAAACCCACACAAATACAAAAAAGCTTACAGAGTCCCAAGCAAAATGAACCACACAAAACAACACCAAGGCATATTATAATTAAATTGGCAAACACCGACGACAAAGTAAGAATCTTAAAAGCAGCCAGAGAGAAACAGAAAGTTACCTACAAAGGAACCCCCATAAGACTAGCTACTGACTTCTCAACAGAAACTCATCAGGCCAGAAGGGAATGGAATGAAATATACAAAGTCATGCAAAGGAAAGGTCTGCATCCAAGAATACTGTACCCTGCAAGACTCACAATCAAAATTGAAGGTAAAATCAAAAGCTTCACAGAAAAAAAAAGGACTAAGGGAATATATTACCGCCAAACCAGCAATGCAAGAAATGTTAAAGGGTGTGCTATAATAAAAAGAAAGAGGAAGCAATGAAGGAACTCAGGGGTAAGGACTAAAAATGTCAACAGATAAGAACTTATCAATAATAACTTTAAATGTAAATGGATTAAGTGCTCCAATCAAAAGACATAGGGTAACTGATTGGATAAGAAAACATGATCCATATATCTGCTGTCTGCAAGAAACCGACCTCAGGAAAAGAGATGGACACAGATTGAGGGTGAAGGGATGAGAGATAGTATTTCAGGCAAATGGAAATGAAAAAAAAGCTGGGGTTGTAATACTTATATCTGAACAATTAGATGTTAAAGTGAAGGACATAATAAGAGAAAAAGAAGGCCACTTCATAATACCTAAGGGAACAATCGAACAAGAAGAAATAACTCTGGTGAACATATATGCACCCAATATAGGAGCACCTAAATACATAAAAAAACTCTTGGAGGATATTAAAGGAGAGATTGACAGCAATACAATCATAGTAGGAGACTTTAATACCCCACTGTCACCACTGGACAAATCCTCTAAACAAAAAATCAGCAAAGAAACATCAATCCTAAATGACTCACTAGAACAGATGGAATTAATTGACATCTTCAGAACATTTCACCCCAAAGCCACAGAATATACATTCTGCAGTGCACATGGGTCATTTTCAAAGATAGATCATATGTTGGGTCATAAGAAAAGTCTCTTCAAATTCAAGAAGATAGAAATCATATCAAGCATTTTCTCATGCCACAGTGGCATAAAACTGGAAATCAACTATAATAAAAACAATAGAAAGAAATCAAACACATGGAGACTAAACAGCATGCTTTTAAACAGTGACTGGGTAACCAGAGAGATCAAGGAAGAAATAAAAAACATCATGGCAACAAATGACAATGACAACACAACAATACAAAATTTATGGGACACAGTGAAAGCAGTCTTGAGAGGGAAGTTCATAGCCCTACAAGCCTACTGCAAAAAATGGGAAACAATGGTGATAAATTACCTAAATCTACAACTCAAAGAGCTAGAACGAGAGCAACAAGAAAAGCCCAGTGTACTCAGAAAGAAGGAAATAGTGAAGATCAGAATGGAGAAAAACAATTTGGAGACCAAAGAAACAATTCAAAAGATCAACAAAACAAAGAGCTGGTTTTTTGAAAGGATAAACAAGATTGATGGACCTCTAGCCAGGCTCACCAAGAAGCAAAGAGAGAAGACCCAAATAAACAAAATCAGAAATGAAAGAGGAGAAATAACAACAGACTCTGTTAATACAAAGGATTGTTAAAAAATACTATGAACAACTCTATTCCAACAATTTGGACAACCTGCAAGAAATAGACATTTTCCTAGAAAAATATAACCTTCCAAAACTCAATGAGGAAGAAGCCAAACATCTCAATAGTCCAATAACTATGGAAGAAATTGAAGCAGTCATCAAAAAGCTTCCAGCAAATAAAAGCCAGGGACCAGATGGCTACACAGGAGAGTTTTACCAAACATTCAAGGAAGAATTAAAACCTATCCTCCTCAGACTATTCAAAAACATTCAAGAAGAAGGAACACTTCCAAACACCTTCTATGAAGCCAGCATCATCCTAGTATCAAAACCAGATAAACACAACACAATGAAAGAGAATTATAGACAAATACCTCTCATGACCATAGATGCTAAAATTCTCAAAAAATTTTAGCAAATCAGATCCAGTAGTACATCACAAAAATCATACACCATGACCAAGCAGGATTCATCCCAGGAATGCAGGAATGGTACAATATCTGCAAATCAATAAATGTGATACATCACATAAACAAATTGAGAGATAAAAATCACATAGGCATATCAATTGATGCAGAAAATGCATTTGACAAAATCCAACACCCTCTCTTGATAAAAACTCTCAGCAAAGTGGGAATAGAAGGAGCATACCTCAACATCATAAAAGCCATATATGATAAACCCACAGCTAACATCATATTCAATGGGCAAAAACTAAAACCATTTCCGCTAAGAACAGGAACAAGTCAGGGATGACCACTCTCACCTCTCCTGTTGGACATAGTACTGGAAGTATTAGCCATTGCAATTAGACAAGAAGAATAAAAGGCATCCAAATTGGAAAAGTAGAAGTAAAGCTGTCCTTATTTGAAGATGACATGATACTGTACATAAAAAACCCGAAGGACTCCATCACAAAACTAATTGACTTAATTAATGAATTTGGCAATGTAGCAGGATACAAAGTTAATGCCAAGAAATCTTTGGTATTTCTGTATACTAATAGTGAAATTACAGAAAGAGAGACTCAAAAAGCCATCCCATTTACCATCGCACCACAAAAATTAAGATACCTATGAATAAACCTAAGTAAAGTGGTAAAAGACCTTTATGCAGAAAACTACAGGACACTGAAAAAAGAGATAGAGGAAGATGTTAACAGATGGAAGAGCATACCATGCTCATGGATTGGGAGAATCAACTTCATTAAAATGTCCATACTACCGAAAGCAATCTACAGATTCAATGTACTACCCATTAAAATACCAATGACATACTTCACAGACCTTGAAAGAAATCTTCATACATTCATCTGGAACAAAAAAAGACCATGAATAGCTACAGCAATTCTGAGAAAGAAGAATAAAGTAGGTGGGATCTCAATACCAGATTTCAAGCTATATTACAAAGCAACTGTTCTCAAAACAGCCTGGTACTGGCACAAGAACAGACATATAGACCAATGGAATAGAATAGAGAACCCAGATATCCAACCAAACCACTATGCTCAACTAATACTTGACAAAGGAGGCATAAACATTCAATGCAGCAAAGATAGGCTCTTCAGTAAATGGTGTTGGGAAAATTGGGCAGATACATGCAAAAAAATGACACTGGACCACCAACTTACACCAAATACAAAAAATAAACTCAAAATAGATACAGAACTTAAACACTGGATAGGAAACCATAAAAATACTAGAGGAATCCACAGGCAGCACAATCGCAGACATATGCCAAAACAACTTCTTCACTGATACTGCTTCAAAGGCAATGGAAGCTAAAGAAAAATAAATAAATAGGACTACAACAAAATAAAAAGCTTTTGCACAGCAAAAGAAACCATCAACAAAACAACAAGAAAGATCACTGTATGGGAGAACATATTTGCAAATGTTATCACTGATAAAGGTTTAATCTCCAAATCTACAGCCAACTTATACAACTTAATGAGAGGAAGATAAACTATCCAATAAAAAAATGGGCAATGGACCTAAATAGAACCTTTTCAAAAGACGACAGAAGTAAGGCCAAGAGACACATGAAAACATGTTCAAAGACACTAATCATTCGAGAGATGCAAATCAAAACGACAATGCGATACCATCTTTCCTGTCACAATGGCAATCATCAACAAATCAACAAACGACAAGTGTTGGCGAGGATGCGGAGAAAAAGGAACCTTTGTGCACTGTTAATGGGAATGCATACTGGTGCAGCCACTGTGGAGAACAGTATGGAGTTTCCTCAAAAAACTAAAAATGGATCTCCCATTTGACCTTGTAATCCCACTCTTAGGAATTTATCCTAAGAAATTACAAACACCAATCAGAAAGAATTTATGCACCCCTATATTCATAGCAGCACAATTTACAATAACTACAATTTGGAAACAGCCTAGGTCCCCATCAGCAGATGAGTGGATCAGAAAACTGTGGTACATCTACACGATGGAATTCTATGCTGCCATTAAAAAGAAGGAATTCTTACCATTTGCAGCAACCTGTTTGGAATTGGAGAACCTTATGCTTAGTGAAATAAGCCAGTCAGTGAAGGTGAAGCATTACATGATTGCACTCATTGGGGGATAATAAAGAACATTATAAACTGATGAACAAAAAGATAGATATAGAGACAGTGAAGCTTCAAACAGACTGTGAAATTACAGCAGGAAGATTAAAGTTAGGTGAGGTAGATAACAGATCAATCACAGGACTTCCTTGCATGCGTATAAACATAACCAATGAACATATACACTGGGGGGTTGGGCTATGCCTGGGAGGGAGGTAATGGGGAGATATGTATAAAAAATTAATGAAAATTAAAAAAAGAAAACGATGTGCTGTTTTGTCCATAAAAAGAAGCAATATATTATTACATTTGCATTCAAAGTACTTTGCATACTATTTGTCATAAAGTAAGCACACAAATTTTGTTGAATTTTAATTTTAAAAATTCTCAGAAATAGTTACAAACATGTTAAAAAAATCTTTTAACAGTATGCAGAAAACACAGTGGGGACACAGGAAAAAAGTTCACTCGGAGAAGTCAGGGACTGGAGCCTAGATACCATGATAATGGAGATGCAGTTTGCAGGAGGTGGAGATGTTTTTTCACAAGGTAATGAAAGGGTATACCATGCTGTGATATGCAAGATGATTGTATTGAAAACCCATCTTGCATTGTACATAAGACTGACTTTTAAAATTTAGAAGATTAATTTCTAGAGAAAAATGAAAGAAACAGCTTATTATTTTTGAGAAAATATTAAAGATATTTAGAAAGAACAAATGTATTTAGCAAGTAGTACAATATTCAAAGTAATGGGAAAAACTCAAACCAAACCCAACAAGGTGGCATTTGTAAGTACTGAGAAGAATACTTAAATAACAAATCCAAAATTGGTTGGAAATGGCAATAAAATATAAAAAACTTTCTTGAAGACATTTTGTGAAACTATCTAACAATCTTAAAACAATTTGACTTAGGAAGTCTACTTCTAGGAATTTGACCTAAGAATATAACCCATGAATGTACCAATATTTATGTAGCAACATCATCAATAAATAAATATTTATAAAAAAGCAAAAGCAAGCAAAATATTCAATAATAACATTAGTTAAGAAGTTTGAATACTTCACCAAATGAAATACTTCACCATATAAATATCATGTTTTTGAAAACATTTCATGACATAAAGATTTCCCCTAAATCTATTATTAGGAGAATATAAAATGATACACATCAGTATAACATGATGATATTCATGCATTAAAAGCAAATATATGTATTTAAGCAATATTTTTTCTTTATTGATTTAGATATTATATATGTATCATTCCCCATTGCTCTCTCCCACCTCCCTCCACTTATCCCCCCACTGCCCCTAATGTCTGAATCCATTAGTTATGCTTATATGCATGCATACAAGTCCTTTGGTTGATCTCTTTCCCTTCCCCCTGCCCTCCCCTGCCTTCCCTCTGAGGTATGATGGTCTGAAAGATGCTTCTCTGACTCTGGATGTTAATATATCTATTGCAATACTCACTTTATTCATCCAAAAGCAGTGGTCTTTGTTTTGGATTTTCAACCACGTTCATGAGTAAGATTTGTTTTTCCCAGAAAAAGAAGTATATATTGAGTTAAGAAAGGATAGAAAAACCACGTTCATGAGTAAGATTTGTTTTTCCAGAAAAAGAAGTATATATTGAGTTAAGAAAGGATAGAAAACAGTAAGCCCATTAAACCCTGTGTATCTAGAAATTGCAATTATTTTTCCTTATCTCTCTATGCACAATATCATTCTCCAACCAAGGGACAGAGCTATTTTCTTCTCCTCACATCTGGGCTGGACCTTTCACTTCTTACTGATGTTCTGGGGCTTTGATTCTAAGCAAAAGGAAAGCCTGGCAAGCAGCTTGTGCTACTTCCTTCTTGGGATCCAACTGCGAATAGGCTACATAGAAAGGTCCATGTGGTGAATAAAGGTGACAAGATGATAGCCCCAGTTGAGCATCCTAGGAACATGTGGATGTTAATACTTGAACCCCAGCTGAGCCATCCCAACTTGTGCTACAGGGAGCAGAGATGTGCTTCCCTCCTGCCATGTGCAGATAGCAAGTAAATGGTGCTCATTTAAATCACTGAGTTTTGTTACATCACAATATACCACCAAAACAAAGGACAACTCCACAGTGGTGTTGAAATACAAAATACTCCTTTGTGTGAATTTTCAATGTCCCATCCACTTTATCCATTTTGCATTTGGGGTCCTGATATACACAAAGTTTTATACTGGCTGAGTATGGGCCATTTCATTTCAGGGATGCTAATAGATCTGTGGTAGTTTCAGCTTTTATACCTTAGAGTTTTGTAGCCTTTTGAGGTACACATGACTAATTTCCATTCTTCAGTAACCATATCTATAATAATAAAAGCATAATATGCTATTAGACCGGAAGCTGAACAACCTTACAGATGTCATTCTGGACATCATTCTGGACAAAGATGCAGTGATGGGAGCTGAGGCAGAGGCAGTTATGGGTGATCAGGCAGGCAGGGGAGCAGTTAGGAGCATCAGGCGGGCAGGCGAGTGGTTACGGTTGATGAAGCAGGCAGGTGAGTGGTAGGGGAAATAAGGAAGACCGGTAGAGTGATTAGGAGCCATCAGGCTGGCAGAGAGGCCAGTGGGTAGGGCCTAGCAGTCCTGGATTGTGAGAGGGATGTCTGACTGTCAGTTTAGGCCCGATCTCAGGATTGGCCTAAACAGGCAATTGGACATCCCCTGAGGTGTCCCGCAGTGTGAGAGGGTACAGGCCGATTTGGGGAACCCCCACCCCCTGTGCACAAGTTTCATGTACCATGCCTCTAGTTATTCAATAAACAATCTGGCAAAAAGCTTCAAATTGCTCTTGTACATTTTTTTTAGGATATTATAATACACTAATAAGTTTCTTGAATTGTTATTAAAAGGAGGATTTAATCAAAGGACAAATTCTCAAGTGTCTTGAAGTAAAGTGAGACCACATATCTATATTCATACTTTCTATTTATCTAGATACATATATATTTAAAAATTACCAGAAGGATATATATTAAAATATATGTCATATTCATTGGATTGTTGGTTTTTATTTTTTAATTATGTTTCTAAATTTTTCATTTTTTAAAATAATAATATAACAAAAACTTAGGTCACATTTAAAAATGCAATGGGAGCCAACTTTTATGCTCCTTCAGGCTTTTACTGAGTGACCTCTCTAAGACAGAAAGCCAGATTCATTTTTTTAGGAGACAGTCGCTCCTTTCCCTGACCTTGTATTTGTACATTGCTTAACATCCAGTAGTAAAACACTCTTGGACACTTGCTCTGGTTCTAACTTCTACCTATAGATGGAGAGTAAGTTACCAAATGGGTAGAGTAGGGAAAATTTTCGGGCATGCATTACACAGACCTTCTGACCCATTTTGCCAAAGAGCCAAGAGGACAGCTGCAAACATTCTGCTCTGCTCCTTCTTGGAAGTTTGTCAGGGTTAGTTCACAACATGAGAATGCCTGTGGTGATTGCCTACTGCCTGCAATTGTTTAGACATGTCTGTTTAATTGTGGAATTTATTATTCAGAAGTCAAATATTATACCATATCTAAGTGACATTCTCCAATATAAATTTAGCTAGAGTGGCCCTATATTATGTGTCCCATAGTCAGAGACTTTTGAGAATGAAAGAGGTTGCCAAATACAATTGTAAAAAATATTTATTAGATACTCAATTGGTAAGTCTACAGATCAGTCCTGCCAGAATTTTACGTATGAGATAAAGTATGAGTGGGCATGTATGATTAAGATCCATATGGGAAATATGATTAGAAGATGATGCATATTCCAAGCCAGTTGGACCTGTGGTTACCCAGTTGTCCTGTGATGAATAAATTAACAAGAGGAACTGCCAAGTGAGAGTCAATACATTAACCCAATTAAGAGGAAGAAGATGTAGGAGCCCCTGAGGTTCAAAGTCTGACCTAGATGCTGAATTCTAAGAACTGGCACACTCAAGGACTGGAGGTGAGGCCAAACATGGTCTTGATGTGAGTGAAGAGAATTTATTGAGCTTACTGCACTTTCAAATGCCAGAATTAGGACCTGATCCAGAAACTGTTTTCCAGCAACTGGCTCAGCCAAAGAATGGGGAGGAGGGCAGAGGTGGCCCTGTTGTCAAGATAAAGATTTTACCAAAACTAGAACCCATTTACATGATTGGAAGGAGGGGAAGGGCAATGAGAGTTTTAAAAGAAGAGAAGCTAAAACCATGGAGACTGCTCATATGTGGGGTATTTGACTATTAAAGTCCTCTCACTAAACTTTTACAGCTTTCTCTAACAAAATGTTTATTGTTTAAGGCATATGTATATGTTGTTAAAAGATATGAAATAAATATCCTCCCCTGGCTTATTAATAATGAAAGTGAGGCAAAAGATATAGTACACAATTAATGAGGAAGCCAGAGTTTGAAATTTGGCCTACTTGGATCCACAGTACATGTGGTTAATTATGGCATTATGCTGCCCTACTGTTCAGCTCATGATGGCTGATAATTGAGTTGGGAGTTAATAGCTCATTTCTCATTTTATTATAAGGCTGTTTCATGTGTGAAGTGCACCAGAGCTCAGTTCTCAGATCAGTAGTGAGTATCCATTCTTAATTACCAAGAATATGTGGTCTCATGTTTTTATAGTCATAGATATGATGCTTCACATTTAAAAGCTACATTTCTATCTCAGTGGAAAATTTACCACTTACATTGTTGTCTACATAGTTCTCATATGACTGATTTGTATGTCTTAGATATAACATTCTATACATTTAGCCATCTCTCCAATTAGCAATAATCAGCACATTTTCTAATATTTTTGTTTTGTTTCATAACTTATTGTGGACTCATCAAATGTGTGAGTGAATATAAGTACAAATTGATTGAAGACAATGTACTTTATTTAATTATGTTTGCTGACAGTTGGAGTTAAATTTTGCACAAATTCTGGATTTCCATTTAATAGCTTATTTATTTTTTAGGAAAATTTTACTTAAGCTGAAAAATCAGGTGAATTAGCTTTGGAGAAGCAAGAATAAAGGCCTGTGGAAATGGCTATGTAATTTTTTACTTATACCACAGACATCTTTTATTCAACTCTAAACATATCCTTTTAAAAAACATACATTCTGATTTTTATTAAAATATTTAACCCACTCTAGAAAACTTTGTATCGATTTAAAATATTACTATTTTAACTGGCATTGGAATACTCTTTGTTTGGACTCACTATTGAAAATTGATGCTGTGTATTGATTAGCTTTGGAAAAGTTGTGAAAATTAGCAAAAGCAGGTAGGAACAATAAATTTGAATGAGTGCAACATCAATAGTACATCAGACTTCCTGTCAAAATGGTGGAGTAGGTAAATGTTTTACTTGCCACACGGGATTGGCACAAAATATTTAAAGTAATGAAAATCAAGAAGTTATTACTAACATTGCTCTACCAGCAAGGCTATTATTTAGAACTGAAGGAGTGATGAAAAACTTCCAAGACAAGATAAAGCTAAAAGAGTTCATCACCACTAAACAAGTATTATAAGAAATGTTAAAGAGACTTCTTTAAAAAGAACATCGCAGATTAAAAAGTGTGAATAAAGAAATATAGAAAAGAAAAAATTATCATGGACAAAGGCAAACATTTAATAAATACAGTGGATCAACCAATTATAAAGCTGTATAAAGATTAAAAGGAAAAGGTAGAAAGATCATGTGTAATAATAAATTAAGAGATAAACACTAGCACATTAACATGAGAAGTAAAACATAATGACAAAAAAAACTGCAGAGGATGAATAAAGATTGTAGTGATTTTAAAATATATTTAAATGTAAGAGACCATCTACTAAAACAATAGCAAGCATACTTTGTATATATGAAGCATTTGATAACCACAAATCCAAAATCTGCAAGATATATACAAGAAGAGAAAGACATCCATTATGGAAAGATCATCAGAGAACAAGAGAATAAAAAAGAAACAGAAGAACTACAACAATAATCATAAAATAATTACTAAAGTAGCAATAACTGCATACCTATTAATAATTATTTTAAATGTAAATGGACTATATGTTCCCATTAAAAGACTCAAGGTTGCTGAATAAATTAAAAAAAGCAAGACTTGTACACGTGCTGCCTACAAGAGACATACTTCAGCATGAAATGTACACACAGACTGAAGCTAAAGGAATGGTAAAATATATTTTATGCAAATGGAAACAAAAAATTGGGTAGCAATCCTTATATTAGACAAAATGGACTTTACAACAAAGGCTGTAACAACATACAATCAAGAGGAGTTCATAAATATAAAGGGATTAATCCAACAAGAGGATATAACTCTTATAAACATTTATGTACCTAATGTAAAAGCACCTAAATATATCTCAGCAAACATAGACAAATTTAAAGAGAGGGGTTGATAATAGTAGGATACTTCAGCATCTCATTGACATCAATGGATAGATCATTCAGAGAGAACATTAACAAGGCAATGTGGCCTTAAATGACACATTAGACCAGATGGTTTATATTGATATTTTAAAACATTTTACCCCAAAGCAGCAGAATATAATTATTTTCAAGTGCATATGGAACATTTTCCTGGAGAGACCACTTGGTAGGCCACAAAACAAGACTCATTAAATTAAAAACAAAACAAAACTAAAATCACATTAAGCATTTTCTTGAATGACAGTGGTATAAAACTAGAAATCAATTACAAAATGAAAACTGAAAACACATAAAGACATGGAGACTAAATAACCTACAACTAAACAATGAATCAGTTTACAACAAGATCAAGGGTAGGGAGAATAAAAAGTTACCTTGATAAAAATGAAAATAAAAGCACAAAGACCACAAATCTGTGGTACACTGGGAAGAGTGGTTCTAAGAGGGAAATGCATGGCCACACAGGCCTACCTCAAGAAACAAGAAAAATCTCAAATAAAAAATCTAATTGCATCTAAAGAAACATAAAAAGAAGTAACAAAAGCCAAAGTGAGTAGAAGAAAGGAAATAATAATGCTCAGATTGGAAATAAACAAAATAGATTCATAATAAATAAAATAAAATCAGAAATGATAGAGGAGACATCCAACAGCATAGAAATACAAGGGATCATAAGAAAATACTGTGAACAATTACATGCCACAAATTGGAAAACATGGAAGAAATGGATATATTTTCACAAACATATAATTTTCCAAGACTAAATCAAGAAGAAACCAAATCTGAAAAGGTAAACTACTAATAAAATTGAATCAAAATCAAAGAATGCCCAACAAACAGAAGTACTGGAATAGATGGGCTCATGGGTAAATTTTACCAACTTTTCAAAGAATAATACCTATCCTTTTTATACTATTCTAAAAAACTAAAGAGAGGAAGGCTCACAAACTCACTTTATGAGGACAATATTACCCATATACTAAAACCAGAAGACAACATTACAAAAAAGAAAATTATAGGCCAGTATCCCTAATAAACATAGATATAAAATATTAGACAACTGAACACCACTCTCCAATCAGCACACTCAGATTCAGAGGAGCTCCACATACCACACAGAAAGGTCAAATTATGCCTGGGATAAGGAGAGAGAACTTCATAACAAGACACCTGGAGAAGAAAGACCATGGGCAGACAAAAAAACAGCCCACATATGAAAGAAAAGCAGGTATCACCAGAAAAGGAAGTAAACGAAATAGAAGCAGAAATAAACCTGCCAGAGAAAGAGTTCAGAGAAATGGTTAGAAGGTGGGTGAAAAGAATGGAAGACAAAATTAAAAATATGAGTAAGAGCCAAGAGGAAATGAAGAATAATCAAGAAGAAATGAAAAACGACATCGCTGCTGTAAATAACTCAATAGTAAGCATCGAAAGTAGACTAGATGAAGCAGAGGTCTGTATCAGTGAGCTAGAAGACAAGGTAGAAAAAAATACCCAAGTACAGCAGCTTCTAGAAAAAAAAAAATTAAAAAGGAAGAGGAAAGCCTAAGGGAACTTTGGGATAATACAAAACAAAACAACATCCGCATAATTGGAGTTCCAGAAAGAGTGGAAACTGAGCAAGGAATAGAAAACCTGTTTGAAGAAATTATGACAGAAAACTTCCCTGAGATAGGAAAGAAAAAACCCACACAAATCCAAAAAGCTCACAAAGTCCCCAAAAAATGAACCCCCCAAAACCGACACCAAGGCACATTATAATTAAATTGGCAAACACGAATGGCAAAGTAAGAATCTTAAAGTGGCCAGAGAGAGACAGAAAGTTACCTACAAAGGAACTCCCATAACACAAGCAACTGATTTCTCAACAGAAACTCATCAGGCCAGAAGGGAATGGAATGAAATATACAAAGTCATGCAAAGGAAGAGTCTGAATCCAAGAATACTGTACATAACAAGGCGTTCAATCAAAATAGAGAGTGAAATCAGGAGCTTTACAGACAAAAGAGGACTAAGGGAATTTATTACCCCAAACCAGCAATGCAAGAAATGTTAAAGGGTCTGCTATAAAAAAAGAAATAGGAAGCAAAGAGGGAACACAGGGGTAAAAAATAAAAATGGCGACAGACAAGTACCTATCAATAATAACCTTAAATGTAAATGGATTAAATGCTCTAATCAAAAGACATAGGGTAACCAATTGGATAAGAAAACATTACCCATACATCTGCTGTCTATAAGAAACCCACCTCAGAAAAAGAGATGCACACAGATTGAGAGTGAAGGGATGAAATATGGTTTTTCAGGCAAATGGAAATGAAACAAAAACTGGGGTTGCAATACTTATATCTGACAAATTAGATCTCAAAGTGAAGGACATAACAAGAGATAAAGAAGGCCAATTCACAATACTAAAGGGAACAATCCAACAAGAAGAAATAACTCTGGTAAACATATATGCAACCATATAGGAGTACCTAAATACATTAAAAAAAAAAAACTCCTGGAGGATATCAAGGAGAGATTGACAGCAATACAATCATAGTAGGAGACTTTAATACCCCACTGTCACTACTGGGCAAATCCTCTAAACAAAAAATCAGCAAAGAAACATCAATCGTAAATGTCTCACTAAACCAGATGGAATTAATTGACATCTTCAGAACACTTCAACCCAAAGCCACAGAATACACATTCTTCTCCAGTGCACATGGGTTATTTTCAAAGATAGACCATATGTTGTGTCATAGGAAAAGTCTCTTAAATTCAAGAAGATAGAAATCATATCAAGCATTTTCTCAGATCACAGTGGGATAAAACTGCAAATCAACTACAATAAAAATACAAAGAAATCAAACACATGGAGACTAAACAGCCTGCTATTAAACAATGACTGGGTAACCAGAGAAATCAAGGAAGAAATAAAAAGCATCATGGCAACAAATTACAATGACAACACAACAATACAAATCTATGGGATACAGTGAAAGCAGTCTTAAGAGGGAAGTTCATGGCTCTACAAGCCTACTACAAAAAACAGGAACCAATGGTAATAAATTACCTAACCCTACAACTCAAAGAGCTAGAAAGAGAGCAACAAGAAAGCCCAGTGTAAGCAGAAGGAAGGACATAATAAATATCAGAGCAGGGATAAACAACATAGAGACCAAAGAAACAATTCAAACAATCAACAAAACCAAGAGCTGGTTCTTTGCAAGGATAAATAAGATTGATGGACCTCTAGGCAGACTCACCAAGAAGCAAAGAGAGAAGACCCAAATAAACAAAATCAGAAATGAAAGAGGAGAAATAACAATAGACCCCTCCAAAATACAAAGGATTGTTAAAAAATACTATGAACAACCCTATTCTAACAAACCTGCAGGAAATGGACATGATTCTAGAACACTATAAACTTTCAAAACTCAATCAGGAATAAATTGAATCAGTCATCAAAAAGCTTCCAGCAAACAAAAGCCCAGGACCAGAGGGCTACACAGGAGAGTTTTATCAAACATTCAAGGAAGAATTAAAACCTATCCTCCTCAGACTATTCAAAAATATTCAAGAAGAACGAACACTTCCAAACACTTTCTATGAAGCCAGCATCACCCTAATACCAAAACCAGATAAAGACAACACAATGAAAGACAATTACAGTCCAATATTTCTCATGAACATAGATGGCAAAATCTTCAAAAAAATTCTAGCAAATCAGATCCAGTAGTACATCAGAAAGATCATACACCATGACCAAGTAGGATTTATCCCAGAATGCAAGGATGTTGCAATATACACAAATCAATAATTGTGATACATCATATAAACAAATTGAGAGATAAAAATCAATAGGCATATCAATAGATGCAGAAAAAGCAATTGACAAAATCCAACACCCTTTCTTGATAAAAACTCTCAGCAAGGTGGGAATAGAAGGATCATACCTCAACATCATAAAAGCCATATATGATAAACCCACAGCTAACATCATATTCAATGGGCAAAAACTAAAACCACTTTCCCTAGGAACAGGAACAAGTCAGGGATGCCCACTCTCACCTCTCCTGTTCAACATAGTACTGGAAGTATTAGCTATTGCAATTAGACAAGAGGAAGAAATAAAAGGCATCCAAATTGGAAAAGAAGAAGTAACGTTGTCCTTATTTCCAGATGACATGATACTGTAACATAAAATAACCCAAAGGACTCCATCCAAAAACTAATTGACTTAATAAATGAATTCAACAATGTAGCAGGATACAAAATTAATGCCAAGAAATTTGTGGCATTTCTATACACTAATAGTGAAATTACAGAAAGAGAGACTAAAACAGCAATCCCATTTACCATCACACCACACACACAAAAAAATAAATAAATAAATAAAATGAGATACCTAGCAAAAAAACTGAACTAAGGAGGTAAAAGATCTATTTGCAGAAAACTACAGGGCACTGAAAAAGAGATAGAGGAACACTTAACCAGATGGAAGAGCATACCATGATCATGGATTGGGAGAATCAACATCATTAAAATGTCCATACTACCCAAAGCAATCTATAGATTCCATACACTACCCATTAAAATACCAATGACATATTTCACAGACCTACAAAGAACTCTCCAAAGATTCATCTGGAACAAAAAAATACCCTGAATAACCACAGCAATCCTGAGAAAGAAGAATAAAGTACTTGGGACCTCAATACCAGAGTTCAAGCTATATTACAAAGCAACTCTTCTCAAAACAGCCTGTTCTGGCACAAGAACAGACATATAAACCAATGGGATAGAATAGAGAATCCAGATATCAATTAATATTTGACAAAGGAAGCATAAACAAACTATGCTCAATTAATATTTGCTCAATTAATATTTGACTATGCTCAAATAATATTTGACAAAGGAGGCATGAACATACAATGGAGTCAAGACAGCCGCTTCAATAAATGGTGTTGGGAAAATTGGACAGATACATGCAAAAAAACAGAATGAAACAGACTACCAGTTTACACCATAGACAAAAATAAACTTCAGATGCATACAGGACTTAAACATAAGATGGGAAACCACAAAAATACAAGGGGAATCCACAGGCAGCACCATCTCAGACATATGCCAAAAGAACTTCTTCACTGATACTGCTCCAAAGTCAATGGAAGCTAAAGAGAAAATAAACAAATGGGACTACATCAAAATAAAAAGCTTTTGCACAGCAAAAAAAAAAAAAAAAACATCAACAAAACAACAAGAAAGGCCACTATATGGGAGAACATATTTGCAAATGTTATCACTGATAAAGGTTTTATCTCCAACATCTACAGCCAACTTATACAACTTAATAAAAGGAAGATAAATGATCCAATAAAAAAATGGGCAATGGACCTAAATAGACCCTTTTTGAAACATGACAGAAGGAAGGCCAAGAGACACATGAAAACATGTTCAAAGTCACTAACTATCTGAGAGATGCAAACCAAAACGACAATGCGATACCATCTTACACCGATTACAATGGCAATCATTAACAAATCAACAAACGACAAGTGTGGGCGAGGATTCGGAGAAAAAGGAACCCTTTTGCACTTCTGGTGGGAATGTAGACTAGTGTAGCCACTGTGGAGAACAGTATAGAGTTTTCTCAAACTCCCATTTGACCCAGCAATCCCACTCTTAGGAATATATCCTAAGAAACTAGAAATACCAATCATAAGGATTTATGCACCTCTATGTTTATAGCAGCACAATTTACAATAGCTACAATTTGGAAACAGCCTAGGTGCCTGTCAGCAGATGAGTGGATCAGAAAACTATGGTACATCTACACAATGGAATTCTATGCTGCCATCAAAAAGAAGGAATTCTTACCATTTGCAGCAACCTGGATGGAACTGGAGAGTCTTATGCTTAGTGAAATAAGCCAGTCAATGAAGGAGAAACACCACATGATCTCACTCATTTGTGGATAATAAAGAAAATTATAATCTGTTGAACAAAAAGATAGATACAGAGTCAGTAAATCATCAAACAGACTGTCAATTTACAGCAGGAAGGTTAAGGAGAGGTGGGGTAAATAGAAGATTAACCAAAGGACTTTTGTGCATGCATAGAAGTATAACCAACGAACGCAAGACACTAGGGAGTTAGGGTATGCATGGGAGGGGGGCAATGGGAAGATATGTATATATGTAACACATTAATAAAAAAAAGAAAAAATATCCAAGAAAAAAAAGAAAAAATAAAATAAAATAAAAAATAAAAATCAATGGAAAAATATCCTTGAGTGAGGATTAAAAAAGAAGAAGAGCCAGAGCATATTAAATTTTGCTCACATGCAATGAATAAGGCTGTAAATTCTAAACAGTATTTCATTTTATAATTTGCTTTTTAAGAAACAATTTTAGACTTATAAAAATATTAGAAAACTGTATTCAGCAATATATTCAAAAGACCATACACCATGATCAATTAGGATTTATTCCATGGATAAAAGGTTAGTCCAATATTTACAAATCTATTAATGTGATGTACTACATTAATAAAATGAGGAATGCAAATCATATGATCATATAAATAGATGCCGAAAAAGCATTTGACAAAATCCAATATCCATTTATGTTAAAAACTCTTAGCAAAGTAGGAACAGAGAAAACTTATCTCAACATATAAAGATATTACAAATCTAGAACTAATAGTATATCAATTGTGTAAAGGTAAAAGCTTTTTCTGTAAGATCAGAAACATGACACGGCTGTTGACTTTCAGTTTTATTTAAAACATTACTGAAAGTCCTATCCTGAGTAATCAGACAAAAGAAAGAAACAAAGGGAATCCAAATTGGAAAGGAAGGCAAAACTGGCATTATTTGCAGATTACATGATACTATATATAGTGGAGATTCCTCCCAAAAGCTATCAGAACTAAGTGAATTCAGTGAATTTTTAGAACACAAAATTAATATTCAGAAATAGGTTGCATTTTTCTAAACCAATAATGTACTATATAAAAGAGAAATTATGAGAAAAATATTATTTCCAATTTCATCAATAAAAAAACATATCTAGCAATAAGTATAACAAATGGAGTAAAAGACTTTTATTCAAAAACCTATAAAACTATGAAGAAAGAAATTGAAGAACAGACAAGTGAAAGGATACACCAAGCTCATGGACAGGAAGAATTAACATTGTTAAAATGCCCTACTCAAAACAATCTACAAGTTCAATGCAATCTCTATAAAAATAACCAATAGTATTTTTCACAGAACTAGAACAAGTAATCCTAAAAATTATATAAAACCACAAAACTTTGAATAGCTAAAGCAACTTTGAAAAAAAATTAGAGATATCACACTACCTGATATCAAACTATTCTATAAGGCTTCAGTAATTAAAATAGAATGGTACTGGCTAAAAACAGACACATAGATCAATGGGACAGAATAGAGAGTCCTAAAATAAATCCACTATTATAAGGTCAATCAATCTATGACAAAGGTGACAAGAATATGCAATGGGGTATAGACAGTATCTCCAATAAATGGAGCTAGGAAAACTGGATAGATATATGCAAAATAAAACCATTTTCTTATAAATATACAAGAATAAACTCAAAATAAAATAAAGACTTAAATGTAAGACCCCAAACCACAAAACGTCTAGAAGAAATCATGGGCAGTAAACTCTTTGACATTGTTCTTAGGAAAATTTTGGGGATATGTCTTCTTGGGTAAAGGCAGCAAACAAAAAAGTAAACAAATAAGACTGCATCAAACTAAAAAGTTTTTGCTCAGCAAAATAAACCATTAATGAGAGAACATACTCTACAATGATACATTTGATAAGGGATTAATACCCAAAATATATAAGGAACTCATATAAATTAACACAAAAAATCTGATTAAAAATTTAGCAGACGACCTCTTCTCCAAAGAGGACATACAGATAGGCAAAAGATATACAAAAAGTTGATCAAGGTTACTAATAATTAAAGAAATGCAAATTAAAACAACAATGGGGTACTACCTTCCACCTGATAGAAAGGCTACCATCAATAAAACAACAAACAAGTGTCAGTGAGGATGTGGAGAAAAAGAGAACCCTCCTGCACTGTTGCTCAGATTGTAAATTGATGTAGCCACCATGGATAATGTCATGGAGGTTCCTCAAAAAATTAAAAATAGAACTACCTTATGATCCAGCAATCCCACTTCTGGGTATTAGAAGAAATCCAAAACATTAATTCAAAAAGATATATATATCCCTATGTTAATTGCAGTATTATTTATAATAGTTAACATCAGGAAGCAGGGAGGAGAAACCAAGATGATGGCATAAAGTGCTGCATTGTACAACAATTTCAAAACTACAACTAAAAGACAAAACGGACATCATCCAGAACCACAGGAAGGCTGGCTGAGTGGAAATTCTACAACTAGAAGGGGAGAGAAAAGCACATTGAGACTCACAGGAGCTGCGGAAGGCAGGGTATGTGCGCATGTGGGGAGGGCTGGCAAATGAGTATGCAGCTGGCTTTTTCAAGTGGGAGGGAGACAAAAGCTCCCAACTGCTCTGAACTCCAGTTCCCAGTGAGACTCTGGGGACCCAGACTCATATGGGGAGAAACTGGACTGTCTGGCAGCTGGTGAAACTAGAGGTGCTTGCAGTGATTACTGTGGGACACTGAGACCCAGGGAGCCTCTTAGGGAGAGAGGGTGGATGGGAAGCCATTGCTGGTTGCTCTGCCCTGAGACTCCACCTTATCCAAACTGAGTGCAGAGGCTTTTGCATAAGAACGGTCGAGTCCTTTGGATTCTAAACTTACCTAACAACTGCAGCTGAGTCAGTGAGACCCAGAACATCCAAAAGAAGGCCCAAGGCCCCAAGGCAGCTTGAATTGCTTCACAACTGGGCCTCATCTGGGCACCTCCAAAATCCAAATAAAGAAGAAGAATCTGCAAATCTCTCCATAGCTCCTGCTAGGTGGCCTAAGGCAGAAGCTAAATTAACACCTCCTTGGAGATCCAAGAGCCAATATACCCAAGGGTCAGATTAGAACTCCTCAGATCTATAAGGGATACACTCAGGGGGCAGACTCAGTGAGCAACAAAGCCCCACTGAAGCAAGTCTTGTCTCATAAGGGTGTCTTCAGCACATAAGTTCTCCCAGTTTAGACAGCTGATCCTCACAGCCAGTTGGCCTGGAGATCAATTCCTCCCAGTGATACCAACAACAATCAAGGCTTCACTACAAGACTATGCACACAGTCCACAAAGGGTTGCACCAAGAATGTCCACCTCAGGTAACTAGGGAGGTGTAGCCATTAGGCTCTAATAGGACACATAGCACACAAAGCCACTCTACCAACTCATCAAAACAGCAAAAATGCAGGAACAAAGAAACAGATCACAAATGAAAGAAATGGAGGAAAGCAGATGACTGGATATAGAATTCAAAAGCACAGTTAGTTATAAGGCTTTTCAAGAATTTTCTAGAAAAGGTTGATAAATTTAGCAAGACCCTTGAGGATATGAAAAAGGAACAACTAAAAATTGAGCATACACTGACTGAAAAAAAATATACAAAGATCCAACAGCAGACTAGAGGATCACAAGAATCAAGTCAAAGATTTGAAATACAAAGAAGCAAAAAACACCCAACCAGAAAAGAAAAAAGAAAAAGAATCCAAAAATTGGAAGATAGTGTAAGGAGTCTCTGGGACAACTTCAAGCGTATCAAGATCAGAATTATGGGGGTTCCAAAAGAAGAGAAAGAGCAAGATGCTGGAAACCTGTTTGAAGAAATATAGACTGAAAACTTCCCCCACCTGGTGAAAGAAATAGATTTACAAGTCCAGGAAGCACACAGAACCCCAAACAAAAGGAATCCAAAGAGGACCACACCCAGATACTTCATAATTAAAATGCCAAAAGCAAAAGACAAAGAGAGAATATTAAAATAAGCAAGAGAAAAACAGTTACCTACAAGGGAGCACCAATACGATTGTCAGCTGATTTCTCCACAGAAATTATGCAGGCCAGATGGGAGTGACAAGAAATATTCAAAGTGATGAACAGCAAGAACCTACAACCAAGATTACTCTACCCAGCAAAGCTATCATTCAGAATTGAAGATCAGATAAAGAGCTTCACAGATAAGAAAAGACTAAAGGAGTTCACCACCACCAAACCAGTATTATATGAAATGGTGAAAGGTATTCTTTAGGCAGAGGTAGAAGAAGAAAAAGGTAAAGACAAAAATTATGAACAACAAATACATATCTATCAACAAGTGAATCTAAAAATCAAGCGAATAAAAAATCTAATATATAGAATAATCTGGTGAATATAATAGAATCAATGTCATTGAAAAGGAGTGGACTGACAATTCTTGGGGGAAAAGGGGTATGGAGGTGTGGGAAGAGACTGGAAAAAGATTGTACACTTATGGATGAGGACAGTGGGGGTAGAAGGGTAAGGGCAGAGGATGGGGTCAGAATCAGGTGGAGGGGAACTATGGGGAAGAAAAAGAGGAATAATTGTAATAATCTGAACAATAAAGATTTATTTTTTAAAAAAAGATCAGAAAGCAATCTAAATATTCATTGATAGATAAATGGATAAAGAAGAGGTAGTACATGTATACAATGAAATTACTCAGCTCTAAAACTAGAGTGAAATATTATCATTTGGAACAACATGGTGTATTATGCTGTGGAATAAGATAGACAAAGACAAATATATGATTCACTTATATGTGGAAACTAAACAACAAAATAAACAAACAAAAAAGAAACTAACTCTTAGAGAACAATTTATAGTCACCACATGGCAGGGGATTTGGGAGGATGGGTGTAAAATGCAAAGGGATTAAGAAGTACAAATTGGAAGTTATAAACATATAACATATAAACAAGTTATGCACCTTGGCCAGTGTAGTTCAGAGGTTAGAGCATTGGCGTGCACACTGAAATGCCCTAGGTTTGATTCTTGGTCAAGGGAATGTACCAGTATTGCAAGTTTGATCCCTATCCCTAGTCAGGGTGCACATGGGAGGCAACGATTGATGTGTCTTTCTCACATTGATGTTTCTCTCTCTCTCTCTTTTTTCTTTCTTCTCTTCCTTCACTCCCTTCCACTCTCTCTAAAATCAATGGAAAAATATCTTCAGGTGAGGATTAACAATAACAAAAAATAGTTAAGGGGCTCTAAAGTACAGCATAGGGAATGTAATAAATAATTTATACTAATAAAAGCATAATATGCTAATTAGACTGAATGACCTTCTGGATGTCATTCTAGATGTCCTTCTGGACAAAGCTGTGGTTGCAGAGGCTGAGGCAGAGTCTGTTAGGGGGTTATCAGGCTGGCAGGGGAGCAGTTAGGGGCATCAGGCCAGCAGGCAGAAGCTGTTAGGGGCTATCAGGCAGGCAGGCAGGCAGACAGGCAAGTGGTTAGGAGCCAACAGTCCCAGATTGCGAGAGGGTGCAGGCTGGGCTGAGGGACCCTACTCCCCTCCATGAATTTCATGCACTGGGCCTCTAGTCTATAATAATAAAGGACGTCCTTCCAGACAACCTTACGGACAAAGCTGGAGCTGCAAGGGAAGCCCAGGTCCCAGGTGCCTGCTGGTGGCCAGAGGGAAGCCTGGGTCTTGGGCACCAGAGGGAAGCCAGTGCCAGCAGCTGGGAAAAGGAAGGCCTACTCTTGCACACATTTTGTGCATAGGGCCTCTAGTATTGTAATAACTGTTTATGGTATCAGATGGATCCTAGACTATTGGTATGCTCACTTTGTAAGTTATCCTCCTCCTCCTTCTCCTATCTAATAAAGAGGGAATATGCTAATTGACCATTACTCCATCACAAAGATAGCTGCACCCACAGCTGAGGCCAAGTTCCCATAGTAACCTTAAGGAGCAATCAGCAGGGACCTGAGGCTATCCCCTCCTCCTCCACCATGGGGCTTGACAGGAGATCTCAGTCCACATACCTCCACCTGGCAGGGCTTGACAGGAGATCTCAGGCCATACCCCCACCAAGTAGGGCTTGACAGAGGACCTCAAGGTGTACTTTCCATCCTGGTGCTGGGCTAGGGGACCTCAGGCTTCTCCCCCTGCTCCAGTGCCAGGCTGGGGAATCTCAGAAGGGCTTTACAGGAGACCTCAACCTGCATTTCCATCCTGGTGCTGGGCTAGAAAACCTCAGGCTGCTCCTTCCTCCCTAGCACCAGGCCAGGGGACCTCAGATGCACCCCCCCAACCCCGCTGGCAGAGCTTGACAGTGGTCCTCAGGCTGTGCCCCCCACCCAGAGGGGCTTGATAGGGGACCTCAAGGTGCACCCCAGTGCTGGGTCAGGGGAACTCAGGCTGTGCCCCTGGCCAGTGGGGCTTGATGGGGGACCTCTGGTTATGTCCTCCACCCAGCAGGGCTTGACAGGGGATCGCAGGCTGTGTCACCCACCTGGCAGAGCTTGATGGAGGACCTCAAGGCATGCTCCCTGCCCCAGTCTGGTCTGGGGTACCTCAGGCCACGCCCCCTGTGCTGGCACTGGGCCAGGGGACCTGAGGCTATGCCCCCTACCCAGCAGGGCTTGACAAGGGCAGGGGGGAAGCCAGGTCTAGGTCTCATGCGATTTTGAGGTGTATATGGGTGGGCAGGGACTTGACTCTGGGTCTTGTGGTATGCCCAAGCCTCTGACAGGAGGAAAGTTTTCATATACATTTTACCAATTTTCTTTCATCTCTGACACTTCTATTATAGAGAAAGGGCAAATATCAATATTAAATTATTTCCTATAATTAATCCCCTTTTAATGTGCACAAATTTTGTGCACTGGGTTGCAAGTATAAATATAAGTATGGACAAATATTTAAAAATAAATTTCCATTAAAGGTTATGACCAGCATGCTCTGAAATTTTTTTTTGAGGCAGCTTGTTTGTTTATTCAGTGAACATTCAATGCATACCTTTGTTGTATACAAGTATGGAAGACAAAGTACAGACACACAGTTCTTATCCATAGGAGCTCATTATCTTTTGGATATAACAATGTGGATTCCTTAGGAATGAAAACTGCCTAGGTTTCTTTAGTTTGAAGTAAATGGAAAGGCCTTCATTTCTAGAATGTAGGCAACTTGAGAAAAATTGGTATACATTTTCCTCATATGCAATTCCTATTAACAAAGAAACTAAATTGAATATATTTAGTATGAAACACTATATATTAATGTAGTAAAAAGAGGTTTACAAATATTTTGGAAGTATGAGCTAAAGAGTAGATGGTTTGTGGTAAGTGGGCAATATGTTTTTCTCCCATTGTACTCACATTACATTGGTGCTCATTGTTTATTATAGAATTTTAAAAAACATGATGGAAAAATGAAAGCATTTTTCTTCCCAGAAAATTTTACATTAGTCTTAGATCTCAACTTTAAAAAAGAACCTTGACATAAAAATTGCATTAATAATTCATGGACCATATTAATGGTTGAGTTAAAACTTTAACAAGTTGGTGTAGCAAAACTGTCAAAAATGTAACAGCCCTGCCTTCTTTAATTTCAACTGCTTCTGATGAAGCGTAGGGAAATGCCTTATTGGTGTGCAGTGTTACCAATTATCTGACAGAGCCAGAGTGTGTTTCCAGCTAATCAGAAATAAGAGTGCAGCATTAAATCTCCGGTGTGAAACTCGTCATTTACATATTTATGATTCTGAAATTATAATAAGGCTAATGAGAAACTCACATACTGCCTTTAAAGTCAATTCAATCTTACAGCTAATTTTGAACAGATACATGGTTGTTGACAGATGAGGTCTGTTGATAATAATTTATTTTAATTAAACATTACAAGTTATTTGTGTGAACTTACCCATATATTATATCAGGGTTTTGTGTTTTTATTTTCTTAAACTACCACCTTTGGGCTAAGAGTGAAATACAAGGTTGTTGGAAATGGGTGCAACACGTATAGTTTATACAAACATAATGCTTTGGGGAAAATGGAAATAACATATGCATGTATGTCCACGCCTAACCCCAGCACTACTCTATATGTGTCTGGTGGATCAGAAAGGAGGTGACAAATTGTAGTTTATGAGGGATCTTTAAAGCTGTTAAGTGCTCAGAGCTGTGTGTTGCATATGTATTTCTGAGTTGAGGCAATATGCTGTATGCTGTGATTATGCTCATTAAGTGGCACTAGCTTCACAGCCAAGGCATTTGAATACGTTCACTGCTGCAATATCATTAACAAAAGAGATGATATGTTCCCACCCCCACATCCACTCTCACTGAGAAATGTCTTCTTATACGAGGCATCAATTTGCTGATGCTGACAGATGACCCTTTCTGTGTATAATATGGGTTTAGCTCTCCGTGGGTGTTCTTATTTGTGCAAGGATTTAGGGCACCCTTGTATAAAATAGCACTGTCATAGATCTTATTCTCAAAGTATATTTTCTCCCCTGAAGTGGCTTTGAAATAAACTTGAAAAGTTTTAGTAGCATAAAGTGCATTTATTTGTATTTGGCTTTTTTTTAAATGCCTTTTTAAAGAATATATATATATTTGCATTGAATAGCATACTCCTGTATTGAAGAGACTTGGCATTTTTAGGCTCTTTTAAAATGCTGTTTAGTGTCTTATTGTTATTAACTTCTTAGGACAATAATAGTGTAACAATAACAATCAAAATTATGAAAGCAATAAAAAACACTATATAGCTTATATGGTCATGGAACCAATAGAGGGCAAATGTATATCTAGAAAAGGAAAATGTCTTCAAGGTGTACCCAGAATCTTATACCTTCATTGCTGTATTAGGATTATATTGCCACATAAGAAATTATAGCAAGCAGTGGCTTGAAACATCATATAAAGAGTCTATTCTTCCAGTCTGCTAAACAGTGCCTTATACAGTATAATACACAATATAATTCAATTGTGAGAGTGGCATTCCATCACCTTTGCCATATGCTATTTGTTACAAACAAATCAGAGGTTTTGTTCCCACTCTAGGGGATTATTCAAGTTTTGAGTCATTATGAGTAACTTCTTATTTCACTAGGTCAATGTCTTTATCTATATACTAGAGGCAGGTGCATAAAATTCGTGCATGAGGAGGGAACTACCCAGCCTGTTCCCTCTCCAATCTGGGACCCCTTGAGGGAGGTCCGACTGCCCATGTAGGATCAGGCCTACATGGGCAGTCAGACAGCCCTCTGACAATCTAGGACTGCTGGCTCTAAACTGCTCACCTGTCTGCCTGATGGATGCCTAACTGCTCCCCTGCCAGCCTGTTTGCTCCTAATTGCCCTCCTCTGTGGGCCAGGTCACCCCTAACTGCCATCCCCTGCAGGCTAGATCACCCCCAACTGCCCTTCCTTGCAGGCCTGGTGGCTCCCAACTGCTTTCCCTGCTGGCCATCTTGTGGTGGCCATCTTGTGGCCACAGAGGGACAGTCATATTGTGTGTTGGAGTGATGGTCAATCTGCATATTACTCTTTCATTAGATAGGATAGAGGCCTGGTGCATAAGTGGGGGCCAGCTGGTTTGCCCTGAAGGGTGTCCTGGATCAGGGTGGGTATTCCCTTGGGGTGTGGGGTGGCCTGGACAAGGAGCCTGTGATGGTTGGCAGGCTGGCCATGCCCCTCAGTGACCCAATCAGAGGCCCTGGTATCTGAGATTTATTTATCTTCTATAATTGAAACTTTGTAGGCTGGAGTGGAGGGAAGCCTTCTGCTTCCATAGCCATTGAAACTTTGTTGCCTTAAGCAGAGGCCTGGACCACCCAGGGTTTGTGGAAAGCTTGGCTTCCTCCATCTCTAGGGGGAGCCCAATCCTCCCTCCTGCTCTCTCTGTGGCCATAGTCATCTTGGTTGGGTTTATTGGCATACTTACTCTGATAGGCTGGTGAGCATGGCTGGAGGTATGGTCAATTTGCATATTACTCTATATTAGATAGAATATAGGGTCACCTCTTCTCTAAAAACTGTGAAAATGATGATTGCTTATTTCAACATAATAATCAGCAACAGTGGTACTTATTGAGAACTTACTATGTGCCAGAAAGTGTTCCAAATGTTCTAAATGAATTAACATTTTAAATCATCACAACTAAGGTATATGATAGAGCTAATATGTGACTGTGTGTGAGCTGTGACCTATATTCTTAACTATTATTCTATGCTGTGTTTCAATGGTTGTGGTGACTAGTGGACACACTGTAAGGTATTATATCCCTACTAGAGGCCTGATACACGGAATTTGTGTTAGAGTAGGCCTTCCTTCCCCTCCAGCTGCTGGCACTGGCTTCCCTCTGGCACCCAGGACCCGGCTTTCCTAACAGCCCAGGCTTTATCTGGAAGGTCGTCTGGTCTAATTAGCATATTATGCTTTTATTATTACAGATATCTTGATTTTTGGAAAAGTTGACCCAGTGAGTAAAGTGTTGACAACTGAAAGCTCCTTTGCTCTAAACAGCAATAGTAGACACAATTTTCAAAATGAATAAGTAAATAAACCAAAGTGACACAGGGAAATAAGAAAAGAAAAAGTGTATGCCTGTGACTAAGAAAAAGACAAGAACTAGAAAGTACTATGCAGCTGTCAAGGAAAAAATGACCATACAACTATAAGTAGGGAGGGATATCTAGAGTTTGACTAAGATGTGCTAAACATGACTAAAAGTATTCTGTATAAAACAGAGTGCCAAGCCAGGCTAATGTCTAGAAATTAGGGAATGAGTTTGGACTTCTGTCACCCTTAGCTACTATAGCCTGTGAACAAATACAAAATTTGCACCTATTTCCTACATGGGAAATGAACTAACACACACACACACACACACACACACACACACACACACACACACCAGGAGCTAGAGAGACAGTAAGAAATAAGAGAGCCCCTTTTCATCAGAATCTGAAAACACTTGCTTGATGACTCTGTTACCTTCTCCAGTAACACAATGAGGCAATAGGAAAGCTGAACTGGTATGATAAAATCTGGTTATGGACAAAATGCCTGGAGGAACAATAGATTGCACAGTCCCTGGCTCTGTGTAATAAGCACAGAGGAAAGAGAAAGGGGAGAGAGAAAAACATTATTTTTTAGAAGGAAATAACCTTATGGGAGTAGTGGGGCAATGGGAAGATATGTACCCATGTAATACCTTAATTAAAAAAAATAATAAATAATTTTAAAAATCAATAAATAAAAGGAAATAACCTTCACTTAAAATGAGTTTACAGAAAGAGCAGCTAAAATACATGAAGAAGCATACTGCCAAAAAGCACAAGCAGGACATGAATTCACTGAAGCACAGTAAAAATTAACCTTATGCAAACATTTTCTTAAAGTACAAAGTTAGTATTTTATCATGACTGATGAAATTAAAAGGAAGATATGACTTCTCTAAAAAAGTACAAAAATTTAAAACTGAAACTAAACTAGGAAAGGTTAACAACATATACATTAATTTTAAATAGTTGAAAATTAAATTTATTTCTTTAGGTAAAAACTTTAAAAAGGAAAATTTAGAGCACATAGTAACAGACCAGTGAATGAACTAGAAGAGATCACTGTGGTTTTCTAAAAACAAACTAAAAAAAAATTTTTTTTTTTAGAAAACATGGAAGGATTTTTTAAAATATATAAAAACATTTTAATAACATAGAGGTTAGATGGAGAAACACCAGAATTTATTTAATGGTATATTTTCAAATAATAAATATAAATAATTACAGTATATATTTGAATAAATAATTGCTGAGAGGTTTCTAAACTTAAAGAAGTGAATTTCCAGTTTTAAAAAGTTCATTTCAAATAGTAACCTACATTTTTTAAAAATAAAAAGCAAATCCATACCAAGAAATACTGTAGTAAATTTATAGGAAATAAAGACAAAGGAAACAATGTTAAAATCTTCTGGAAAGGATAAAAACAAAACAAAACAAAAAACAAAACAAAAACAGCTACATATGAACAAATGGGTATCATTAGCAACAATATTTTTCCTGAAGAAACCGGAGTTACTTCAACTAATAATGATAATTAATTGTTACATTGGATTTACTATGTTTTAAATAATCTGTATATCTGAGAAGATAGTATTCCCATTTTAAAAATGAGAAAATTGAGGCCCAGGGAAATTAAAGGACATTCCTAAATTTATATAGCCATTAAAATGTGAAGTTATTTACTTATGTTTTTATACCCAGTTTATTAATATTTGATAGTGAGAGGTAAATCAATATAGCTTAAGATACTATAAAAGAAAGAATTTACCCTAAGGTACCAAATAACTCTTGGAGAATGCGCTTGGTTAAGAAGATAGGTGACAAGACCGGTTTGGCTCAGTGGATAGAGCATCGGCCTGCGGACTAAAAGGTCGTGGGTTCGATTCCGGTTGGGGGCATGTACCTTGGTTGCAGGCACATCTCCAGTGTGGGGCGTGCAGGAGGCGGCTGATCGATGTCTCTCTCGCATCGATGTTTCTGACTTTCTATCCCTCTCCCTTCCTCTCTGTAAAAAATCAATAAAATATATTAAAAAAAAAAAAAAAAAGAAGATAGGTGAAGCCAGAGAGCATGCACAGGGTATAAAAAAGTACAGCAATCTCTCAACCATCTGGTTAGTAGATGGAGCATTGGCCTGCGGACCTTAGGGTCCCAGGTTTGATTCCAATCAAGGCCACGTACCTCGGTTGCAGGCTCTTCCCCAGCCCAGTCTGGTGAGGGTGTATGCAAGAGGCAACCAATGAATGTGTTTCACTCACATTGAAATTTCTCTCTCAGAAAATCAAAGGAGAAATATCCTGGGATGAGGATTAAGAAAGAAAGAAATAAAAATAAAAAGGAACAGCAAGTACAGACCTTGTGAATAAATTTGATTGACTTTAAATTTGATTTATAGTAAAATTTTATTTACTATAAAAATAATAACTATTTTCTGACTTTAAATAAGTAAAATAAACACTAAAATATTATGATGTGTAGACTGGGATAGTAAAGCATGACAAGGTTTACTTCCATATTGAAAGGGAGACAAAAATATTTAATAACAATTGGCTTTATTAGATAAATATGTCAGAAATTTTTATTAAAATTATATCCTGTACTATATACTGTATAGTAGCTTACATATGCCATATATTATAACTTCCAAACCAATCAATAGATAAAAGAAGAATATGGATTGTAGGGAAAAACATCTTAAATTCATGGTAGCAGAGGGAAAACATAAATACAGACCAGAAAGTTGGAAAAAAATTAAACTATCTAATCACAATAAATGTAAATGGATTAAATATATACTAAAGCACAAATACTTTTTTGATAGAAATAAAGTTTTCTAGCTATTGTTTACTTTTAAAAGCTATATCACAAATAATATCACATTGACATGTTCTAAATAAAGTAATGGACAAAAGGTATACTGAACAAGAACTCTTCAGAAGAATGCTATTGAACCAATACAATATTATAGAAAATTAAAATTAAGACAAAATTATTAATAGGTATATGGTATAATAAGCCAAAGAAAATTTACCATGAGGACATACAATTAGGAAATCTTATGTACATAACCAAATAGTTGAGAAATTATTAAAGTAAAAATTGCAAGCATTGCCATTTTACCAGACACTGCTAAATCATGCAGATACAAAAAAAAAATAATAATAATAATCCTTGCCCTGGCCAGTTAACATATCAGTCTTCAGATTGAAGGGTTAGGGTTTTATTTCCAATCCAGAGCATGGACCTCGGTTGCAGGTTCACTCTGGCCTGGTTGGGGCATGATGAGTTTCATGTCAACATTTCTCTCTCTCTCTCTCTCTCTCTCTCTCTCTCTCTCTCTCTCTCTCTCCCTCCCTCTCTCTCTCTCTTTCTCTTTCTCCCTCCCTTTCTTCTTCCCTCCCTCCTCCTCCTTTCCCTTTCACTCTGTCTGAAAATCAATGGAAAAAAAATATCCTTAGGTAAAGATATTTTAAAAAGAAAGAAAATCTTTAAACTCAACATATTTTTATGCAAAATTTATTATCATTTTAAAGAAATGATTACCCACAAAACTCATTTTCAACCATATAGCAATTAAACTGGAAAGCAACACTTTAAAGATTGGTATAAAAAATAAAATATACTTCCAAAGTTTAAAAGCTTTCAGAAATAACATAGTTTCTTTGAAACTTTACTTGCTTGACTGAGTTTTTAAAAATCTAAATGCTATATTTTATATTCATTGCTTTTCAATTTCAACTTATTAAACATGTGGCCCTTTGTTTAACCTTGAGAGATAATCTTAGATATTAACTTTATAACTATTATAATTTTTATTTCTCCATAATTTTTGTTTTTATATTAATAAACATGTCTTTCATACATTACTTTGAGTCATTTATAAAAATGGCAAATCTGTTAACAGGAAGGACAGAGAATTAAACTCCTAATATATCTAATTACTAATGGAATATTGCATTAACCCTTCCAGATTATAGAGAGTTTTATTTTAATCACCTGTTTTATTCTCTGATACTGTATAAGATAGCAATGCATCTACTTTTTTTAAAGCATTTGCCCAATTATGTACTTAAACTCTCTTTTATTTATATATACAAAACTGAGAAAAATTTGATAGACTTTAAAAGAAAAGAAACTTTTCTAAAGGCTTAATGGAGCAGAGGATAAACAATCATACATGAATCATTTGGCTTGCAGGTATACCATGTTTTGAGGCATATGGAATTTTTCTTTATTGACATAACAGAAAAGAAAAAAGAAAATTTGCGAAAACACTGAAATTTCAGGTTCTCATCTCTAAGGAATCTACTTAGGAAGCTAGCTAGATCCAGCAGTGAAAACCAAGAAAGGGGACAAATGTAACCCACACACAGATTTGTGCTGATTCCTCCAATCTATACTGCATCAAGATAACTATATCTTCAGAAATAAAAATAACAATATGCATACACAAGGAGTTCCACTCCTAGTTATGGAGGAGATGATTCCAGAAATACATTGTCTATTTAGGTGTTAAGTGGTTGGGGCTTCAGTTTCACTGGAGTGTGAGTTAGAGCAAGACTTTCCCTTTTGGGTCTTGGTTTTCTCATCTGCAAAATAGGGGGTTGGAATACCTTAGGTACAACATTTGTTCTCGCTCTAATCTTTTGCTGGGCTTTGATCTATCCCACCCACTCCATCTATTCAAAGCTTGGTGCCCCAGAAAACTCAGACAAAAAAATTTCTTTTTACGTAGTTCAGCATACAGAAGAAATTATTTTCTTATTTTTAAATACCTTTTGCCACAAACAATCTCATTTGTTTTCTGGTTAAACCTAATGCTCTCTTCCTTTAGTTGGCTACATCTCTTTTTTCATGGGTGTCCGATTATATATGTATCTGGTCTCTCTACAGCAATGTTTTAGCCATCTGGCTTTTTAAACTTTCTTGATAGAGAATTAATCCCTCTCTAACCTCTCAGTTTTTGTGAAGCATATAAAAATCTCCCTTTATTGCCAGATTCTTCTTCATGTAGAATGTTTTGTGCTGTTTCTTTAAGTCTGTTGAAGGTAGGTCTTTAGACAAATGCAAATATTCCCCAGTGCAATCAGCTACATGACCTCAATCTTCTTCAAGCATATCCTTAGCCTACATGCACTGCTGACCCTGCAAAGCTGTTTATAATCTGTCCCTTAAATATGCATTTCCAGAGCAAAGTCATTAACTTTCCACTCAGATGGCTATATCAACAACATTTGTTTGTAGACTTTAAAGGACACCAACTATCTGACCTAAGTGTTCAGGTCCTTTATTGCAGCAAGGTACTATCCTGTAACATAACATGGAATTTACTGCCCTCTGATCTCACTCATCAACAAGCTAAAAATTGTTGGAAACATCACTGAAATCTAAGAAAATCAGCTTGCCATTTGTAGATTCTAATGAACTTTAAGTTAATGTTTCAGCAACATGTATTTTTTTATATACTAGTGAAATGTGTAAGTTATCTTAGAGGGGTAGCTACATTTTCACTCTTTTTTTTTTTGTGTGTGTGTGTGTGTGTGTTTTAATCCTCATCAGAGGGTATTTTTCCATAATTTTAGAGAGTGGAAGAGAGAAAGAAAGACAGAGAGAAACATCAATGTGAGAGAAACACATTGATTGGTTGCCTCCTGAACACGCCCTGACCAGGGTCAGGGCCAGGAAGGAGCCTAAACCAAGGTATGTGCTTTTGACCAGAATAGGACCTGGAAACCTTCAGTCCACAGGCTGATGTTCTATCCACTGAGCAAAACTGGCTAGGACTCTGACAGACCCCCATTGGAGAGAGCCAGCCAGACCCTACCTGTGCACAAATTTGTGCACCAGGTCTCTAATCTTATATAATAAAAGGCTGATATGCAAATCAACTGAACAGTGGAATGACGGGTAGCTATGACATGCACTGACCTCCAGGTGGCAGATGTTCAGTGCATGAGCTGCCCCCTGGTAGTCAGTATGCTCCTACAGGGAGAGCGTGGCTCAGCCAGAAACCAGGCTCATGGCTGGTGAGCACAGCAGTGGTGGTGGGAGCCTCTCCCACCTCCACGGCAGTGCTAAGACTGTCCAACTGATGGCTTAGGCCCACACCTCCAAGGGCTCCCAGTCTGTGAGAGGGCACAGTCCGGGCTGAGGGACTGCCCCAAGCGCATGAATTTTGTGCACCAGCCCTCTAGTTGTGTTTATAAAATGAAAGGCAGTCATTATGGGTACAGAGTTTAGATATCACCATTGTTAGCAAAGCCACCTTTATTTACTTCTTAATACCAAACACAACTAAATCTGTAAAGACAATGATTTTACCTCCACCTGACTCTTAGAATGTGACCTTCTTTAAGGTACTTATTATTAAAATGCCCTGAACATGATCTAATAACACATTTCCATTGTTACTTTCAACCGTATGGATTAAAATAAATTAATGAGAGATTTTGAGAAATACAATGAATGAGGATAAATTATATATTAAAACTATCAGACATAATATCAGACTAATGTATTCTTAGTCATTTATTATAGTTTAACCAAGACAGTCTGTCTATGAAAATTTTAATTAAATTTGACTGGAACTTCTTAAGTGAAAATTTTAGTGTTTCTTTCAATATCTGAAGATTTACTCATTTACTTTTAGAGTGGCAGAGAGTTTCTCTCCAGGGTACCTCTGTGCTCCAAATTCCCTTACTCAGTCTCTATGATTCCTTTGAAACAGTGCCTATTGTATTTTTCCACACTTCTTTATTAAAATCTCATATAAGGATAGTAGTATAAGACTGAGGCAACTGTCTAGTGATGTCTTGATATCAGTAGACATGATATCATAATGCTATACATGTAGCATATTAATGTTATTAATACCATTAATTCACATTCTTAAAACTTTATTTGTAATTCCTTTCCTCAGAAACTTTATACAACTCATTCCTACATGTAGAATTCTGGCCTTCCAACACACTTTTGGTACACATCCCACATCATATTCATCATATTTGTTTATTAGCAGAAATATTGTTTCTAGCTAATTCTTTGGGTCTGATATCAGTCTTTTAGGATATACTTAGCCCAACTTCACACTAAATAAGCACATTAAAGTATGTCTAAAAACAGACAAATTTTCTACTTGAGAAAAATGTTGGGGATGAGCTCTTAAAATAACATTTTCCCTCTGAGTTCTATTATAAATTATTCATCAGTCTCATCATGTAGCAAATTATAGTGAATAAAAATTCTCTAATCTACTAAATCCCATTAGGTGTTTTTCTCCTTTAAATAGGCTCAAAACTAAAAATAACACATGGCTCACTTAAATGATTGCTATTTTATTCTGTTGGTATAAGGTATATTGCAAGAAACATTCTCTACTCAATTGACAACAAAAATATCAAAGTGGTTACCAACTTTTAAGAACAAATGCTATATTTTTTAAATTTGCAAAAAAGACAAAATATCTTGGAGTTGTGACAGAGATGTTCACTTGGGAGTAACGCACAAACAGAATTTGTCTCTTAGAAAGGAGAGTCCAGGAATAGAGATCTGAGAAATGGTGAAGAAGATTACAGGGAAACTGAACAATCCCACCCAAAAGTAGGGGCAGTATTGCACAGTGAAAGAAGTGTGGCTTTGTATTGTTCCATCCTATTGAAGTATCTGTAGTAAGACGGAATCAGGATTATACACTGGCAGGAGAACTATCTCATCTAAGGAAGATGAGGAATTTGGGGATGAGTTTTCTCATGATAAGTAGGTTCTGCATCCTAAAAAATCTTGTCAGTCCATCTGATAAAGGAGCAAACAGACAAAATCTCCAGGAAGACCTAAAGCCCTAGAGATAAAAAGGACTTCACAACGCCATAGTAACACATTCTCTAAAAAGAAGAGCGAATTCATTTTCAAAGAAAGGATAGGCAGTAGAGATCAAAGGTCAGAATGTAATGGAATGTCTCACAGGAAGATATCCCTGACACTGACCACCCAATGCCGAAACCTCTGAGGATTAGAGATCTTAACTTCTTCAGGAAAACTGTCTATAATATCCATTTAGGTGGACTTGACAAACTCCAAAGCTATTTAGTTTATTTAAAGTTTATTTTATAATATATTATTTTAATATATATTATAATAAATATATAATATTTTGTTCCAGGTCCTTATGGCTTATTTGTAATTCTTATAATATTGTGAAACTAATATTATCAGTGAGTAAATTAAGGTTTTGTTTACATAATTGCCAAATATTACATAAATACTAACCATATGCACCAAGATTTAAATCTCAGTTTATGTGGACTTAAACCACCTGCTAGCTCTTACATGGTTATAATTTGCTTAGCCATGGTAGAATAGAGGGTTGGGATATAAAAGAAAGGGAAAATATACTATAGGTAGTTATATATATTTTAGGTCAATTATAACTTTTTGTTATATAATATTTAATTTTTTTCTTACATAAGTACTGGAAAATTTCTTCCTAAGATATCGAGACCATTGGTAACTATCACAGAATAATACTCTGGGCAGGAATTTACGCATATGTTTAGGGTCAATTGCACTCTCGTTTTATCTGGCATTTAAGTAGATGAGAGAGCCTAGTGAGGAATGGAGAAAGGGAGGCATTTTAGGGAATAACGATCAAGTTTAAATGTATGTGAGAATGAAACCTTACATATTTGATGATATCACTAGTACCAGAAATATCTGGAGAGAAAAATTAATGGTTTGTTTAGTTGTTTATGAGCTGTTTGTTCTCATCTGGAGACATTTTAATGGACTTCAACTATGACCCATACTTTATACCTGTAGTGGCTAAAGAGTGCACAAGATTTGCCCAGCAATCTTAATATGTAATTTGAGTGGATTTTTATGATTACAGTGCTCATCATGATAAAAATAAGCATAACTTGTAGTATTTTATTATAAAATTAAATATCAAATTATTTAATTTTATAATAAAATAGTTTGAGTTATATTTTATTGCATTAATATTTTCTATGATGTATAGGTGGTAGCAACCAAATATCCTATTTAATAAAAGCCTAATATGCTAAGTGTCCAGTCGTCTGATCCTCTGTTCAACCAATCAAAGCATAATATGCTAGTGATATGCTAAGGCTGCTGAATTGCTCACTATGCCATGCACTGACCACTGGGGGAAGACACTCCATTCCATTGGTTAGCTTGCTGCTAGGGTCTGGCCAATCAGGACTGAGAGAAATGGGCTGTACACTCCCTGGAGTCCTCTTGCTCTCCTACCCTGGCTGGCCAATCTCTTGCATTCCTCCCTGGCCCTGATCATGCATCATTGGGGTCCCTTGACCTGGCCTGCACCCTCTGGCAATCCAGGAGCCCTCAGGGGATGGCAGAGAACCAATCTCACAGGCCAGTCTGAGGGACCCCACTGGTACAGGAATTTGTACACTGGGCCTCTACTGTATCATAAAGCAAAATAATCTATTACTCATTAAAAGAATAGAAGAATTTGTTAAGTTACAAAAGAGAATTTTCAGGCTATTGAGAGATATTCAGAGTAATAAGTTTTAAAGTATATTATAACTTTATAATTTACATGCATATGTAAATTACTCCATATCTAAAAAAACTCTTTAAAATAATATTGACAAAATATCTTCTCTTATTCTCAACTCAAGGAGGCATATTACTCTTAGTTTGGAAAAGGATCATTTTAAGCATAACATGTATTTGTGTGCTTTGAGTACTTGTTAAAAATAATATAATTCTAAAATTCTTAAGATGAGGAGTAAAAGTTTGATCTATATTAGAGGTTTTTTTAAATAATAATTTAATGATATATTTACCACATCACTGTTTATAAATATTTAACATAATGGGGCAATTTTAATTATTTTCAAATTACAATGATCCCTTCCTCTTATTGCTATAGTAAAGTGGAAAAGATATTTTTGATCTAGAAAAAACTATCATGTTGTTTTCCCCTGAGGCAAATTAATTCAAAATATTACTTTTCTCTTTACGCTTTAATAATATGATAATAAGCAACCAAATGTGTAGAGTGAGACATTAGCATTATTATTTGTGGGGTTTTTTTTATTCACCAAATGTAGACTAGGCAGATAAAGAGGTCCAGAATTCTACATAGAAGTTCTCATGAAACTTTGCCTGTATGCATATACAGAGGGTTACACCTATTCTGTTGTATAAGAATAACTTATAAGAAAAGAACAATTAATACGGTAGCTGTATGGAAACCATTCCCAGAGTGAAAACGGAACTAGCAATCATTTATGTTTCTCCAAAGCCAGAGAGGAGAAACCTCACTGACTACACAAGGAATTAAGCAGAGATCACATAAGTTCACATGGAGAGGAGGAGATGAATTCGTTCTAAGATGAAGACTAAGTTTTATCTCCTCAAAAATAAAACATTCAAAATTTGTGAAATGTAGGTAAAAAGTGTTTAGAGGAAAATTTATAGCTTTTACTGCTTAATTTAAAAGGTATACAAACCACTGATTTAAACTCCCATATTAAAAATATAGTAAGATATGTTAACACAAAAATAAAATAGAGAGCATAATTCAATAGAAACAAAACCAATGACATCCAAAGTTGATTCTTAGAAAATATCAATAAAATTGATAATCTCTAGAACGAGCATGTCAATCTTGTGTCCTGTGGGCTGCATGTGACCCACAATGAGTATTTTTGTGGCCCAGCCAATATAATGGTATGCAAGAAATGTTTTAATAAAAATTTCATAAATTAATTTTATAATATCCTGTTATACATAATCATTAATAACAAACTACAATGTTCACTAATGACTGATTACTAAAATCCTGTTGCATTCATTTCCCTTATGCGACTTATGAGCAAGTGTACCATTTCTCTCCACTAATACTAGCAGTGAATATTTTAGCAGCCGATTGCAACGTCATTAGTTTTGGAATGACTTGTTTAGTGTGTGCAACAGGAAATATTTCACTTTCAGAGAACAAAAAAAATAGCTTTATTTGTGTTACGCTTTAATTTGTTTAGTTATTCAGTGTCTGGTAAATTAATGTTTAAAAAAATTAAGTTTTATTATTTTATGTTAATGATTATTCATTTATTTCAGCCTATTGTATTCAGCATTCCTCTATTGAAATAAACCTGCGTTTCAGAGAAATGAAGCTTTGTGTGTGTGTGTGTGTGTGTGTGTGTGTGGCCCACTTAAACTTAAACCTCCTTTATTTGGCCTTTGAGTTTGACATACTTGCTATAGATGGACTAAACTGGAAGAAATAAAAAGCACACAAATTTTAAAAACCAGTAGTGTAAGAAGATTCCACAGACAAGAAACAATGAATTAGGTAAGGAGAAACTACTAAGGGATATGAGGAAACTTTATGGCATAAAATCCATATGTTCTTTTGATTACTGTATTTCACATTTATATACATGTGCTAAAATTATCAAATTATAAACTTTATATATGTATAGCTTTATTGTATGTCAGTTACATCTCAGTAAAGCTGTTAACAAATGTAGTTATTCCTATATATAGAAATTATAACTGGACATATGTGTGAAGTGTTTGTATGTATATGTGCATGCACATAGGTATTGGAGTGTAGTGTATGTGAACAAATCTACATCACAGTTTTCTAGGAGTTCCTTGTAGCATTTACTTCTGAATTATCTTTTCCCAAGAATACATGCATTCTTCATAATTATCTTTCTTTATATTACAATATATTGACATAGCCTGGATTTTCAGTTTTCTGACTTGACAATCATCAACGTAGTGAATAGTCTAACATATATATGATTAAAACATTAAGTTTTCCTTTAGTAAATAGAATTTTCATAACTCTATATGAATGTTCTGGTGAATGGTTATATTTATTATGCATTTATGTGGCACAACGCCAGTTTAACCTATGAAACATCCTTTAAAGGAGTTATTTTTATCATTTAATTTTATAATTAAGTAAAGTGAGACTCAGAGAAGTGAAGTAAAGGCATGAGTAACTGCACATAGATATTAAATGTTAGCAATATAGTCTGGTTGGCTCAGGGCCGGCATCACCATCTACTGCCCTATACTGCCTTTGCTGCCGGGCAGCTGCCAGAGATTGGGTATTTTAGCAGGTGGAAAGAAATCGAGGAATATTCATGGAAATTGATCAAAATCTAGAAACCTTTACAGAGCATCTGCTATATTCCATGTATTTTGCTAGAACTGAGAACCTAGAAATATGTTTTTATTTGGTTAGGCAAAAATGAGTAATAAATACTCAATATACATATACAGAAAATATTTGTTATTATTTTATTTGTGATCTAGAGTCCCAGTGCACAAAATTTGCACTTAGGGGGTTGGGGGTGGGGAGGAGGGAGGGGTTCCTCAGCCTGGCCTTGGGCTCTCACAGTCTGAGAGCCCTCAGGGGATGTCTGAGTGACAGCTTAGGCCGGCTCCCTGAGGACATCCATCCCTCAGACATCCTTAGCTCTCCCGCCACTATCGTCCTGCACTCACCAGCCATGAGCTCAGTTTCTGGTTGAGCGGTACTCCCCCTATGGGAGCGCACTGACCACCAGGTGGCAGCTCCTGCCTTGTCATTCAGTATAGGTTATTTTCAAAGGCAAAGAGAAACAAACCAGTTAATCCTCCAAGATCAAGCAGTTGAATTTCCCCTTCATCACCCTGACCCTCCCTCTAAAAAGACTTCTCTGTGAAATTTCACAAGCATGACAGAGCCATGATATCTCAGCTTTGCTCTGAACAAGGAACTTTTCCTACAGCTCCAATCAAAAGGAAGCTTTAAACCTACAAATTATCAGTTTTAATATGCTGTTCCTGGTGATTAACTGCTTCATTTTAACAGGCATTCACTGTTAACACTGCAACTGTTAATTTTAATGGCTTGATTTTTAAATTTCAAGAGGCATAAAACTGGTTCAAAGTGATTCCTATAATTTTTACTATTGGTTTAACAATCTTTATTCAGAAAGTCTTCTTGAATAGCATTATTCTCCTTGCAAGAATTTTATCTCTCTTACATATAATAGACACTTAGAGGAAATCTCTCTTTTCTTTATTTTGGACTTTATCTCAAACTACCTTTCCATATTACTATGCTATGCCTCTGGGGACTGGGTGAGAAGAAAAGTATTTTATTTTATTAATATATGTTATTGAGTTTTTACAGAGAAGAAGGGAAAGAGAAAGAGAGAGAGACAGACAGAGAGAGAGAGAAAGAGAGAGAGAGAGAGAGTTAGAAACATCGATGAGAGAGAGACATTAATCAGCCGCCTCCTGCACGTCCCCTATTGGGGAGGTGCCCGCAACCAAGGCACATGCTCCTGACCGGAATAGAACCTGGGACCTTTCAGTCTGCAGGCCGACACTCTATCCACTGAACCAAACTGGTTTTGGCGAGAAGAAAAGTATTTTAATGACAATCTTTAAAATCAAACATTTTCATATTATTTTTTAAATATTATAGTTTTAGGAAACATATTTTAAATTGAGCCACATTATAACCAACTTATAATACAGATACAAGAATATATGATAAATTAAATCTCCTGGAAAAGGTGAGATAAATATGCAAGGTCAGCTTTCCAGAAGCTGATTTCTAATTTGTATCCTAAAAGAATCCAAGTTCCTGATTATCAAGGATATATTAAAGCCATAGACAATCCAAAAAATTCCTTTGAGCCTCTAGCTTTATTTTTTTTTTCTTAAAGAAATTTCTCTCCTAAGCTGCTAATAAGTAGCTAGAGCAACTCTTTATAAATGCATCTCAGGTTACTGTATTTACATATTTATATTGAATGCCACTTTCTTGTATCCATTCTCTCCCATTTTAATCTCTCCATCATTTTCAACCTATTTCTATCACTTCCTATAAGAAACTGATCTCATTCATTATTGTGTTTTTCTTCTTGTTTGTTTCTGTTTATCCTTTCTTTTCCTTTTATTGCTGGGGGAGATTGTGTTCTTTCACAGGATTGCATGGAAAGCATTCTACAGACCCATTCAGAGAGATTGCTTTGTGGCAAAATTTATTCAGCTTATTCAGGAAATACAAGGCTGCACCTGGGTTTCCAATTTTCTATCTTTGACTGTTCCACCCTAGAAAAAGGTCCAATTTTGTCTTCACGAAGACAAAAACAAAGGCCAGAGTCCAGAGCTTTGTTTCATATTAATGCTTAGTCCTTTGGAGCCTGCGTGGTCTGTTGTGGCCCAGGTGGCTGCTAGACCCACATGTTGACTTTGGATGATGTGTACACAGTGCAATATACAGGTCATGCACCATAGAAATGTGCACTGGAAACCTATATAACCTTATTACCCATTGTCACCCCAATGCATTTAATTTAAAAAATATAATAAAAAATGTATGGAGCACAGGTAATGCATTAGCAGATTTTACCAATTATCCTATAATTTGGAGAATCAAGGACTGGAATTCTGATTAAGTTAAGGTGAAGTTTTTTTTTTTTTTATTCCTTTTGGACACCCCCCACCCCCACCTTCCAATGGTGGGAGGGTTAACATCACTACATGTTATTGAAAACCGAAAATAACTATGTGAAACTCAAAGTCCTTTCTTTTAAATGAAGCTTTCTCACTCTGAATGGCCACCATCTTAATATTTTCCCAGCAGTGGTTCTCAACCTTCCTAATGCCTCAACCCTTTAATAGATTTCCTCATGTTGTGGTGACCCCCAACCATAAAAATTATTTTTGTTGCTACTTCATAAATGTAATTTTGCTACTGTTATGAATCACAATGTAAATCTTTGTGTTTTCCAATGATCTTAGGCTCTACAGCAGCAGTTCTCAACCTATAGGTCGCGACAGGGTCGCCTAAGACCATCAGAAAACACAGATGTTTACATTACGATTCATAACAGTAGCAAAATTACATTTATGAAGTAGCAATGAAAATAATTTTAAGTTTGGGGGTCACCACAACATGAGGAACTGTACTAAAGGGTCAAGACATTAGGAAGGTTGAGAGCCACTGCAATAGAGCATAGTCCTCTCCTATTGGAGCAGGTATTGTCCAGTTAAAGAGGCAATCCCAGGAGGAAGAATGACAGTCTCAGACATGTTGGGGCCCAGCATAGATCCAAGGCCACATTGAAAACTAAGTATGGATTGCTGGTCACTGACTCAGCAGTCTCAACAAACTCAGTTCACCAATCATATAGACATGCCATCACTTCTAGGAGAGTTTTTTCTAGCTCCATGTCTCTCATCCCACTAAGACTAGGGTTCCTGAAATGCTAATATGAAACTACATCATATTATTTCATGATTTATGCTCTGCTGGCAGATTCTGACAGTTTAGTAAAGGTAAGAGATCTAGTGAAAACCTAGTAATAAGTTTGGCAAATATTTGCCTTGAATAAACATATTTTCAATTAGAAATACACTTGAAACTTCTGTTCTTTGAAAAAATTGCACAATGTAATTGGAAGAAATATACATAGGCCTCTTGAGGTAAGGGAAAGACTCTTATATAAGTAATCCTATATAATAAAAGCCTAATATGCAAATCAATCAAACAGTGGAACGACCTGTGCAAGACTGGTCGTTATGATGTAGACACCTAATGCAGGAGCTGCCCCCAGAGCACAGGCCCAGGCCAGCCAAGGCAGGTGCCAGTGGGAATCCCCCAATCGCCCTGCTGGTCACCACACAGATCAGCCCTGATCACGGAGGCCTAGGGACTTAACGCATGCATCAATTTCATGTACCGGGTGTCTAGTATTATGAATAACAAGTAAATTTTATTTTTCACTTTTTATTGATTTTTAGAGGGAGAGGAAGAGAAAACGAAAGAAACATCAAAGTAAGATTGTCTGTCTCCTGGTGGGATCAAATCCAACCAGCAATGTTTAGGTGCACAGGATGAACACCTAACCCACTGAGGTCAGGCAGAATGATAGAAATTTTAAATGGATGAAGACAAAAGCAATAAACCTGAAAGGTTATATAAAAGCCAGCATACCAATATGAAAAAGGATATTTCTAATAATCTCACTTTGGAAAACTAACATTGTTTGAGTCATCTTCATAAATCTACCAGTAAATCATCGATCTATGGTTTTAGGTAAGTGCCTTTCAAATTAAGAACCATTTGTTAGGCCAGTTTAGCTTAATGGTTGAGTGTCAACCCATGGACCAAGAAGTCACTGGTTTGATTCCAGTCCGGACACAAACTTGGTTTATGGGCTTGATTCCCAGTATGGGGTGTACAAGAGGCAGGTGATCAATGTTTCTCCCTCATCTATGTTTCTCTCTATTCCTCTCCCTTCCTCTTTCTCTAAAAATTTATAAAAACATATTAAAAAAAACTAATTTGTAAGCATTTTAGTGTAAATGGGACTAAATGGCAAGGGGTTTTGGAAACATAAAGTCTGTTGGAAAGAAATTTATTTTATATGATATAGTTGAACTATTTTTAATGTGAAAATTTTGCCTAGCATAGAAAAATCACTTTTTCTGTGAAGATGAATGTAAAATTATATAGGTGCTGTGAAGTTCACTTATAAGCATCTGTTACTGTATTGCTAAAACTTTCCAAATATTTCCCATGTCATTTTTATATTTTTTCCTTTATTGTCCAAATCCATCACTCTGACAAGAGTCGAATAACTTTCTTTATCACTGTCTTTCCAATCACAAACAACATATGCATCTGGAAAAGTCTGGTCATTCACAATGATCTATAATCTTCAAAAATATTTCTTCTCACATTCTCAATACAGGGTTTGTAACTGCTGTGCATCACTCAAACTCTTCACTGTAAATTCCAAAAACAATTCATTTATGAGCAATCTTTAAAATTAACAAGAGTTAGATTACACAACAAAGCAATAGATTTTTTTTAAAGAACTTGAAATAATTTAACTATGTGCATGCACTTGTTTCTACATATCTATATGAATATGACAATCTCTTTAAATAGATTCACAAAAAAGAGTAAGATTTCCTGTTTAAACAATTCAATATATCCATGACCGCTTAGAAAATGATAAAATCATCTGAGTACTAATTCTCTTAAAAGCTTTTGAATTCAGTGACCCTTTAGCAGTCTTATTGAACTGTGAAAAGAAATCAATCAGATAATATAGGTAAAACTAATTGAAACTGTATAGCCAATAAAATATAAGATGCTTTATTCATGAAGAAGCCATGAATGACTATGTTTTGTTTAGAGAATTTTCTCTCTGTGACAATTATCCAGCCCTCATGTGAAATAATGTAAGTATTCTGTATTCAAAAGAAAGCTATAACTGTGTAGGTCTGGTTCAACATAACATCTTTTCCTAGCAAAAGAAGTACAAAATAATTTGGAGTTGCTGTAATTTATTAACAAATTAAAGTACTTTGGGGAAGATAAAACAATTCTTTTCTATTACCATGTTTTTTAAAATAATAATAATAAATATAAGTCATTTAAATTCAGTAAGTATTTATTGTGTTTAACACTTATCAGATACTGTTCTTGGCATTGATGGTATATTAGTGAAGCAAACAGATAAAAGACCTCAGCCATTGTGAAGTTTTATAATTTCACAAAAGGAGACAAAGTTAAGACAAACTGAGCATGTTAATTGAAATTGGGAATGCCATTAGCTTGGTGGTGCACCGAATCCATTTTTAAACATAGAGGTACATGTTGGTATCATACCACATTTTTTTTGCAAAGTTTACTAGTGTTTTTTTTTTTTTAATTTGTAAAGAATTTTTTCTTAGATAATGCTATTAAATGAGAATGAAGGGGATTTTACCTTTTCCTTCTCAATACTTATACCTTTTCTTTAATTTATTTGTTGCTATTACACTGATGAGAAACTCTAACATAATTGCTGATTAGAAATAAGAATAGGTACCCTAGCCTTGTTCCTGTAAGGGATAAAAGTTTAATATTTTACCACTAAATAGATGTTGACTTAGTTTTCTGAGGAGGAAGTTTCCTTCTAAATTTAAAAACAATCATGGTATTTTCTTAACTTTATTATAACTCTTGGATGCATCTATTATGATAATTTCTTTATGTTAAATCAACCTTGCATTCCTAGGGTAAATTTACTTGGTCATCATGTCTTACATATTCATATGTTTCTAGGTTCCATTTGGTAACACACTATTTTCAAATTTTATATTAATTTATATGAGGAATGATAGTCTCAAATTTCCTTTTGTCTTTAAAACTGTTACCAGATTTTGGTGTCATGGTTGCACTAGTTTAATAAAAACAGTATAAAAATACTTTATCCTTTTATATTTTCACTAAAGGCCTGGTGCACGAAATTCATGCAGGTTCCCTGCCTCCCTGCCACTCTGCTTCCTCCTTCTCTCACTACCCAAGTGCTGCCATGCCACAGGTCCCCCCCTCCCACCTCGCCACCTACCCACCTCCTCCTTCCCTCACTCCCTCAGCACTTCCCATTGTGCTGATTACCTGCTATGTTCAATGCCTCCCTTGGTGGTCAGTGAACATCATAAAGAGTGACAGAACGCCCACTCTCCATGTGGAACTTCTGAGTGGATAATTTGCACATTTATATCTATAGTCTTTCATATAGATAGATAAGCACTTTTGTGAAATTGGTACTATTTCTTAAAAAGTTTGATAGAATTTACCAGTACAATGACATAGCCTTGGGATATTCTTTATTGAAAGTTGTTATAATGATTCAATGTTTCAAATAGATACAGTAACATATATTTTTACTGCTTTTTATTTCTCACCCCCTTTAGGGCTTAGCCTTTAGTTAAGTTTCCAGAGTTATGATTGAATTGTCTGAGAGAAAAGAGAAAGGAAAAGAAAAAAGCAAGAAAAATCATCTTGTTTGTTGGTTGGTATACTCTGTTTTAACCTTGACCTTGAATGTCTACTGCCCATCAATCAGCATCTGACAATTATTTCTCAAAGAACAAGTTCTAAAGCCCAAGGAGAGGTATCTAATTAGTCAAGTATGGATTAACTTTATAAAAATAAGTAATTTTGATCATTGGGGTATCATAGTAATTTTGGTTATTCAAGACATAAAGAAGAATAGTTTATACATTTGTCCTCTATAAAGAAGCAACTCCAGGGAGTTTCCACAAGTATGACAGGCCCTCACAAATATTTTAATATTTGTCTAAGGGTTATCTTAAAAAAACTCAGCATATTTAAAGTGATGTACCAAGGAAAACAAGCAACCTAAATGGAGATTTAGGTCACAATAGCTGAGGAACTCCATTGAAAATAATCAAACAAGGCCAATCCTCATCATATGCTCTGAGCCTTGCCTCTTGAGTTTTACTCAAAGCTGGCAGTGCAATTTTTTTCTTCCCAGCTTGACCCACTTGTGCATGGTGTCTATAATTATTTCACACTAAATCCAGTATTTTAAAAAGCCTCCCAAATTTTGCATAGTGCTGCATAAGACAATCATAAGAGGTACAAGTTTAAGTATAAACTGCTTATGGAAAATAAAATAACTTATATGATGAAATATCTGTGCTTAAAACCTGCACTTAAGAATGTCTGGGGCATCCATCAGTTGGAGTCTATGGCTTAGATTAGCTACTAAGCCAGGAAAAAGTTATGTATTATATTGATTTTTTTTATAAAACTAGCAAATTTCTATTCTTATAATGGGTCATTTATTTTTAAATAGGACAGAAGAGTTGTTGCAAGAGGCATAAGTTGACCTTGGAAAACTAATAAGTAAATGAAAAAGAATTAAAACTTCTAAATCACAGAACTTAAACTACAATTGAGAAAGACAAAGTTTTCCAAAGTTTTATATTTAGTAATTAAAAAGTTATTTACACAGCCACTGCAATCTTTAAAAATCAATATACCCCTTAATTTAACAGAGTGATATATTTTATTTTATTTTTTAAAATATATTTTACTGATTCTTTACAGAGAGGAAGGGAGAGGGATAGAGAGTTAGAAACACTGATGAGAGAGAGACATTAATCAACTGTATCCTGCACACCCTCTATGAGGAATGTGCCTTTGACCAGAATTGAAACTGGGACCTTTCAGACCACAGACCTACATTCTATCCACTGAGCCAAACCGGTTTTGGCAGAATGATATATTTTAAAAGGCTAAATTTAAGCAATGCAAAATTATGCTGTCTGTCCTATATAATAAAAGAGTAATATGCAAATTGACCATCACTCCAACACACAGGATGGCTGTCCCCATGTGGACACAGGATGGCCACCACAAGATTGCCAGCAGGAGAAGGCAGATGGGAACAATCAGGCCAGCAGAAGAAGGCTGTTAGGGATGACCAGGCTTGCAGAGGAGGGAAATTGGGGGCAACTGTGCCTGCAGGGAAGGGCAGTTGGGGCAGGGTACCTCGGCCTGAAGGGGAGGGCAGTTGGGGCAGGCCAGGCCTACAGGAGAGGGCAGTTAAGGATTACCAGATCTGAAGGAGAGGACAGTTAGGGGCAAATGGGCTGGCAGGGGAGCAGTTAGGCATCGATCAGGCTGACAGGGGAGTGGTTAGGAGGTGATCAGGCTGGCAGGCAGAAGTGGTTAGGGGCAATCAGGAAGGCAGGCAGATGAGCATTTGGGAACCAGCAGTCCTGGATTGTGAGAGGGATATCTGACTGCCTGTTTAGGCCAGATCCTAAAGGGGAAGTTGGATATCTCTCTAGGGCAGTGATTCTCAACCTTCCTAAGGCCTCGACCCTTGCATACAGTTCCTCATGTGGTGGTGACCCCCAACCATGACATTTTGCTACTATTATGCATTGTGATGAAAATATCTGCATTTTCCGATGGTCTTAGGCGACCCCTGTGAAAGGGTCATTCAACCCCCAAAGGGGTCGTGACCGATAGGTTGAGAACCACTGCTCTAGAGGTACCAGATTAGAGAGAGTACAGCCTGTGCTGGGGGACACACCTCCTCCCCCCATGCACAAATTTCATGCACCAGGCTTCTATAATAAAATAATTATTAATATTACATAAGAATATAGAGCTGTAGCAATAAAATCCAGTTAAAAAGACATGATGCCTATTAGTGAAGTAGCAACATAGTAAGTTTCACAATACGTATTAAGATTAATCATTGGTAAATGGCCAAAAATATGCAATGGATTTATTAATTTTAATTCTTTACTGTGAAGCAAAACAATCTAAATATTATAAAATATTCTAGATTAGGGAAGTGTCATTAACTCAAAAGTTATCTATATGATTATTGCTAAGAAAAAATTCCTTTATGAATACTTAGACATAATAACAAATTTTTAAATTTAATGAAAGAAAAATGAAATATGCTCATTAAGAGTTGTGTCTTTGACTGAAAGGAAGAGTAATGCTGACTAGTGTTTTTATAATTAATAGAACGTATTCCCCAGCAAGACTCATAAAGATATATGACTGCATGTGTATTGTACATTATTCTATGAGATTATTATTTTTGGGAAAATAATGATAGATTTGGATATCTATATATATGCAAAATACTTATATATGCAAAATATATTTTACAAACCAAGAACCTAATTTCAAATGTTAAGATATACTCCAATCAAATAAACATCTCTAACTAGCCTACAGAAGTTCTTTAAAATGTTTTTAAGATAATACCTAATAAATTATTTAAATAGTACTTATAAAATCAAATGATGCTAGCAGTTAAAGCTCTAAAACTTTTACAAAACCCATAATTTCTATATAATAGATATTATTCCAGGTTATAATAAATGAAAAATTTTCTCAAATTAGCAAAAGTTGTGGAGTTAAAACTAAACAAAATGGTACTTATTTGACATATATACAAATAAAATAATTATTCTGACTTTTTAACTTTATAAACATATTCTAATATAAAATATATTGTAAATAAAATGATAGTAAACCATGACCAAATAAATTCTTTAAACATTTAAAAATATTTTTTAAAAAGAAAGAAAATAACATAGTTTACAGTATACAGTATATCTACTCTTCAGAAGAGATATGTTTGGTGAAATCTCCACCTGAAAAATGTTTCAAATTGACCTTCCTTCTAAGGTAACTTGAGAAGATATGACGAGAAGGAACAATTAACAGAGATATACAAAATATAACCATTTTCAAAAGGAATAACTTCCTTAATTAAAGTGAAATTTCAAGTGTTAGAAGCAAAGAGCAACACCAAAACCAGTTCAGAAAGTAAAAGCTGGTAACGCCAGTGGCCCTCCAGAGTTTGGGATTTATAATATAGACCTTAGAACCTGGGGACTGAAGTTTTTTGCTCTGGATTCCTGGAAGACAAGAGACCTGAAAAAGAAGCCCTAACATGAACTTATGGAGCACAGAACCTGTGAACAAGGGCTAGAAACCTTCCTTCCCTTTCTTGGGACTAAACAGAAACACTATGCATGAAGGCCACAAAAGTAACCTGAGAGGAATTAAGGAGTACCAGCAATATGTAGCAGCATAGGTTAAAAAGTAAAATATAAGTGAATTCAGGGTCACTTACTCCTTCAGAATCAAGGCAAAATTAGTGCTCTGTAAAGGCACTTTCAATTCCAGGGCAACATCCACTTGTATTAAAAGAAAAATAAAGATGACTTCACAATATAATGTTATAGTTTACACAGGGCAATCAGTCAACAGAAGAACAAAAAATGGCTGTCTGAGGAATGGAATATCAGAAAGTTCTGAAAAAATAAAGACTCTAATAAAATAGTTTTTGATTTTAGAACTTAGGCTATGCTTCTATTACTGATTTCACAGACTCGGCTTTGTCTGGAAGGATGTCCAGAAGGATGTCTGGTCTAATTAGCATATTTGTTTTTATTATTATAGATGCAATAAACTCTGTCTTTCAATAGGAATAGAACATTAATGATCTTAAATATCTCCAAAATGTAATGGCATTTCAGAATTCTCAACTGCTGATTCTGGTTAGGTAGACAAAATATCATTAAACAAATGTACAAAAAGCAAAAAATATTGAGAGAATGAATTCAATATGAAGTAATGAAATTAAATATGGTGTTGCTAAGCATTGTGTTTTATGGAGTTAAAGATCTCTCTGATCTATTTGGTGCTGTCCTAAAACGTTAGCTATTCAACTAAAATTGAATCCACAAGACCAGCTAAAGTATGCAATAAATAAAATAGCACCAATAATTTCAGGGATAAGGTTGAAGAGGGAATAGAAAGGATAAATGAGAATAGAAAAAATAAATAAAGAAATAGTATGAAAATTCATAAAATTTCTATTGATATTTATAATTACAGACACATTTTTTTGTTTGACTAATAGATTGTGCATGCATAGGCCATTAGTGATAATTAATCTATGAAACAGTTCTCGAGTTTTGCAAGTAGGTTTGAATTCTCAAGTTGCATTTCACATCAGGGTGTCAAGATTATTCACCACATTTATATGTTAACACCTGTAATCAAAGCATAAACTCTAAAAAACTAACATTTAAATTTTTGTATAAATATATATGCAGAATAAAAAGTCACAAATTTGCTATTTTCCCCCCATGGTTAAAATATTAGCTGATATTCATAACAAATGAATATGAAGCTTTGAAAATATTGATATCATCCCTCATAACAAAACTTGAACTGCTGGTGTCCATGATTAATCCCAAAAAGAGGAACTAAACTACATATGTAGGATAGCATCATTTTTTTTATGCAGGAAAATGTCATTTTCATATGTAGGATAGTATCATTTTCATATGCAGGATAGCATCATTTTTACATGCAAGACAGCATAATTTTCTTCATTGTCCTTTTTCTTTTCTTTTCTTCATTGACCTTTATATGGCATTGTGGAGATTATGAGGGAAGTAGACATTCAGGTTTGGCAAGTTAACTCTATACTTTTCTAAATTAAAAGAGATAACACATATAACTTTTTCATTAAAATTTTAAAATAGATGAGACTCTAGTATGTATAAACATTGTAGGTAAGATGTCTGTTCTTTCATTTCATGAAAAAATGTGCCTTTTGTTTATTTTATATCAAAATAGATCTTTATATTACCACTAGAGGCCTGCTGCATGAAATTCATGCAAGAGTAGGCCTTCCTTCTCCCCACTGCTGTCACTGGCTTCCCTTACAGCCCTTGCATCCCCCAGTCTAATTAGCATATTATACTTTTATTATTATAGATTGCTTCTTTCATGTTTTATATATAAGACTGTAAGTACAAACAATATTGTAGGATGCATCCTATTAAAAAAAGTGGATGTCTTTAATAATGGATATAGAGTTTTTTGTGCCAAAAATCAAGTAAAACCTGCACTTGCTTGATTGCAAAATTGAAACTCTTCAATTCTATAAGTCCCTAAATTATGTATAAACAAAATAATTAAATCAATGAAATATAAATGATAAATGTATTGCTCCTTGCTTTCCTACCTGCTTCTGATTCACAGATTTTCTTTTTCTTTTTCTTTCCAGGAATGAAATCTTGCCTCAATCTTCAAGGATTTCTCAAGTCTTCTTTTCTCAGAAACTTATTCTGCAGTGCTCACTGATAAAATGAACTGCATTGATTAAGTGCCTACTGTGTGCTCTGTAGTGAGTGAGATAAGTGATACATGCATAAAAATTAAAAGTGTACAGTATTCTGCTGCCACCCTCAGCATGACAGACTCCCTGGTTCTAATGAGTTGTGTTTGGTAACAGATTTCATCATTTCACTAGTTGCCAAGTGTCCTATGCTATTACCCACCAACAAACCAGTTTTTCTTTACTATATGCTAGCATTGTCATCAGTGTCAATCAATGTATCCTAAATCACTAAATACAAGGTATTATTATTACTATAATTATTGCTATTGCTATTGAATGTCATTTCTGAATGCAGAGGGGAATTCTGAAGAAGGAATATTTTGAAAGGGATAGTATTGACACATTCCCTAAAAGGAAACGAATTAGCTAATTGTGAGTCAGAAATTTTGAGTTACAAAAAAGGGAACAAATTGTGTTAGATTTTTTTTTCTTTTTTTAAAAAAAATTAAATATATTTTATTGATTTTTTTATAGAGAGGAAGGGAGAAGGACAGAGAGTTAGAAACATCGATGAGAGAGAAACATCAAACAGCTGCCTCCTGTACACCTCCACTGGAGATGTGGCAGTAACCAAGATACATGCCCTTGACCGGAATCAAACCTGGGACCTTTCACTCTGCAGGCCAATGCTCTATCCACTAAGCCAAACCAGTTATGGCTAGATTTTTCTTCTTGTTAGTGATCCTATCTAATAAAAGAGTAATATGCAAATTGACCATACCTCCACTACACCCACCAGCCACACTCACCAGCCAATCAGAGCGAGTATGCAAATTAACCCAACCAAGATGGCTACAGCCACAGAAAGAGCAGGAGGGAGGCTTGGGTTGCCCCTGGTGATGGAGGTAGCCAAGCTTTCCAAACACCCTGGAGGGCCCAGGCTTCCACTTAAGGCAAGAAAGTTTCAATGACTACTGCCATGGAGCCAGCAGAAGGCTTGGCTCTGCTCCAGGCTACAAAGTTTTAATTGTAGACGATAAATAAATCCCAGATGCGAGGGCCTCCGCTTCGGTCACTGGGGGGCATGGCTAACTGCAAACCACCACAGGCCCCTTGCCCAGGCCACCCCACACTCCAAGGGAACTCCCATCCTGATCCAGGACACCCTTCAGGGCAAACCAGCTGGCCTCCACCCATGCATCACGCCTCTATCCTATCTAATAAAAGAGTAATATACAGATTGACCATCACTCCAACATACAAGATGACTGCTCCCAGATGGTCAAAAGATCCTGCCCCCATGTGGACACAAAAGGGCAACCACACGATGGCCATCAGGGAAGGGCAGTTAGGGGTGACCAGGCTGGCAAAGGAGGGAAGTTGGGATTGTCTGACCCTGCAGGGAAGGGCAGTTGGGGAGGTATCCAGTCCTGCAGGGAAGGGCAGTTGGGGAGGTATCCAGTCCTGCAGGGGAGGGCAGTTAAGGGTGACCAGGCCTGCAGGGGAGAGCAGTTAGGGGTGACCAGACCCATGGGGGAGGGCAGTTAGGGACAAACAAAATGGCAGGGGAGCAGTTAGGCATCAACCAGGCTGACAGGGGAGTGGTTAGGGGGCGATCAGGCTGGCAGGCAGAAGTGGTTAGGGGCAATCAGGAAGGCCGGCAGGTGAGCAGTTGGGAACCAGCAGTCCTGGATTGTGAGAGGGATGTTCAACTGACTCTTTAGGTCTGATCCTACCTGGATCAGGCCTAAACAAGCAGTCGGACTTCCCTCAGTGGGTCCCAGATTAGAGAAGGAGCAGGCTGGGCTAAAGGACACCCTCCCCCATGCACAAATTTCATGCACCAGGCCTCTAGTAATAGTATAATTCCTTTTCCTAGCTGCATAAGAATTAATAAGATTTATTAACCTCTTGTTTATATATAGTCCTTTACCTATTGTGGCCAGGTAAATTAAAGAGATCAGTCAATCACAAACCTGACCTTCAACCCTTAAATTTCTGGAGTTCACTCAGAGCTAAATACCAGAAAAGAACTCAGTTCAGGTTGTAATATGTTATCATTTGACAAGATACATACTCTCTAGGAACACAATCTTCAATTGAGAAATTCATACTTGATGGTATGGAGATGACAGCAAGAGTACAGAGTGAGAGAAAGAAACTGTATTAACTTCCAGGTGGTTTTAGGAACATTCATGGCTCACCCGGTACTAATTATGTAATATGATTTCAATGTGTTAAGTTAACATTTCATGAAGTCCTTTTCGGATGCCAGCCTTAGCAGGTCTTATTTTTGCTTCCTGCCTATTTTCAGGCACTGAGATATGCAGTTCATATTGCTTCTCTTCCTTTTATAACTTTTTAAATATGTGTTCATTCAAACATTATTTCTCAACTGGATCTGTATCATTCCCTTTTACTCTTTAAGCTCAGATATTTTAATTGTATCATTTCCAATATATTTAAAATACAAATAGCATATGAGATGTGTCAGTTTTCACATTGAATTTGTAAAGAAGTCTAGTCGCAGTCAAATAATTTCACACTTTACCCAGCATAAACGCCAATTTAAAATATGAGGCTCCCAACTAAAATGAAAACTGTTACCCAGCAGATCTAAAAACAGTTCTTATGTCAAAGTTAATCTTTGCCCCAGCTCATGGCCTTCCTACACACTAATCTGAATGTGAACCCCTAAATACCAAGGGTCCTGCATAATACATCTTCCTGCACTGACTCATTTGCAAATTTAAATTGGGAAACATCATCATCTACCTGAATAAAATTTAACCTTCTGGAAAATAAGGTAATTGCATATTTGAAAAGGATGTCAAAATAATATGAGATAGTGATTTTCACTGAAAAATAAGCAAGGCTATCATGAACTCTTTTAGAGTGCTCAAAAAATGTGAAAGCATAACCCCAACCTCCTGACTCTTCTTACAGAATAACCACCGCCTACTGACCCTTCAAGGATTGTGTCCCATTGATCAAATCATTGACATCCTATCATTTACTGCACAAGGTATATAAAACATGAGTGGAAAACAGACCAAAACAATGGATGTTCAGTTTCTAAAAAGATCTTCAGGGCAAGTACATATTTTCAGGAAGGAAGTGCTCTGTGTTCTTCCAGAATAATAGAAATATATATGCCTTATCATCATTATGGAATTTGCATGACCTATTCAGGAACAAATAATAGGAAAAAATTGCACAATAAAACATGAATATACCCACTATGTAGGTTCCATAATTAATTTTTACATTTATTTCATGATATAGCTTTCCATCTATTCATCTCTCTATACAAACTTCTGTCAATGTGTCTGATAGTTTTGAGAATATATCGAAGTGATATGCAGTCATCAGTACACTCATGGGGTTCATAACATACTTCCTCAAATATGACACGCTGGCATATTAACTATTTTAAGCTAAAGAATGAGCCTAAGCTAAGAAAACCACAGAAGCAGGAACATCACCCTTCTTTCCTGAAAACAGGAAGTAAGTCTTTAAGGTGGAAGGCACCCTTCCTGTACTAGAAGGAAGAGACATCTTCCTCCTTGAAGAAGGATGGGGGAAATTTAAGACCAATAATTTGTACAAATAAACCTTGTATTTCACCACTTACTATCCATGGCCCAAACCCCTATGTCTCATTGGTTCTTCACATATTTATTGTTTCTTTTTCTAAAAAATATAAAAGCCTCTTGCTCTGGTCACTTCTTGGAGTCTTCATTCTCTTGTGAAGGCCTTCATGTACATGGAAAAACGAAATGAACTTAATATGTCCTGTTAGTCTGACTTGTGTCAGCTTAATTCATAAACCCAGACAGAGACCCAAAAAACATTTTTCCTCTCCTCCACTACCTATGCTTAAACTGCTCAACATGTATATTATCAACTAGATTTCAATATTCATTTACCTTTTTTTTCCTTCTGAGATGGAGGGATATATAAAAAAATATAAAGTGAAATATATATATTGTAGCTGAAATTTAAATTATTGTATTTTGGAAGAGGTCCTGTTTATATCTCTACACAAATGCAGTCATTAGGGGTGAAGAATTTTTCATTCCTTTTTAGGATATCAGTCAGGTGTCCTGGCTCCTGAATTCTGTCAATCACAAGCTTTCAGATATTGCAAATTATGCTTGGAATTTCAGGATCTAAGCTGACAAAGAAGGGCCAGTTTGGATGGTCAGATCCTTCATGATCAAACACACTGTTTATTTGCTACAATAGATCCATTATATTAATTCATTAAATATTTATTTAACATCTACTATATACCAAGTACTCTCTAGGGTTTAGGGATACAGCATTAAATAAATAGATACTTGTTTTCTAGTGGAGAATAAATAGTTGAGAAAACCATCTTACCTATTTTTTAAAATAAAGATAATATTCATTTTGAAAAATGTAAGTTCCATATGTACAAAAAAGTTATTTTACATTTTTATTTGCTAAGCAGCTTTAATTTTTAAAATGATAGTTTTCATGGTAACTACTAATGTTAAAATTTTAGATATACAGCAATATGTCTCAAAATTTCCATGTGTGTTCTCCTCTCTGCCCTACATATCAATTTGATACTTGCTTCTAAGTTATGTCATCCTAACACTGCAATGTTTCTTAATCCTTGAAACTAGTTATTGTACTTCAATCTTGTGCCAGTCACTGTTTAAGGGTTCAATTTTTCTTTTCCATTCTTGCTGTTTCTGACCTCTACTAATCTAATAACATCCCAATTGGTCTCCTTGATAGATCATCCTACTCAATGCAACTTGAAGAATTTTCTTTTTTGAAAAATCTTTGTTGTTGAAAGTATTACAGATGTCCTCTTTTTTCCAATGACCTGATTCATTCCCCCCCCCCCTTTGCCCCCTTCTTCCCACCTTTCCCCATGCCTCCCCTCTCTATGGGCTATGCATATATGCATATAAATTCTTTAAGTACAGTCTTAATGCTTAATTGTAATTATGTTATTAGATTGGTGAAGAAAATTCACTCTGCCTAGAAGTTACTATTATCACATCATAACTGTTGGTTATATAGATAAAAGGAATAAAAAGTAACATTTTCACTTGCTGAACCACGTGTAGGAACTAGAGTAGAATGATATTTTTCCTGGGGAATGTGCTAGGGATGTGGTTCTAAAGTTTTGTTGTTAGAATCCCTTTAGACCAGTGGTTCTCAACCTTCCTAATGCTGAGGCCCTTTCATACCATTCCTCATGTCGTGGTGACCCCCACTCATAAAATTATTTTCGTTGCTACTTCATAACTGTAATTTTGTACTGTTAAGAATCATAATGTAAATACCTGTGTTTTCCGATGGTCTTAGGCGACCCCTATCAAAGGGTCATTCGACCCTCACAGGGGTCGCGACCCACAGGTTGAGAACCACTGCTTTCGACCCTTCAAAGTTATTGAGATCTTTGATTTATGTTGTTTATATCAATTAATACTTAAAATATTCAAAACCAAAACCTTAAATACATTAAAAATACTGTTATTTTAACAAGATTTAACTTTTGGCAATCGGCACAAAAGGCAATATACAGATGATGTATCATGGAATCATACATTGAAACTATAAATTTATTAACCAATATCACCTCAATAAATTTAAAAATAAAACAAAATATTTAGTTATTAATTCATTTAATAATAACACCATTACATGTTAACATAATAACATTTTTTTAAAAAATTAACTGTATTTTCCCAAATAAAAAAGTAAAGTGTAGAGTGAAATTTTTATTCAGATTCCTAAATATATGTGTTAATAAACTATAGCTGAATTTTTATGTCTGTTTCTCTATTCAATCTGTTGTGATATGTTGCTTAGGTTTATGTATATTAAGAAAATCTGACCTCAAACAGATAGGTAGTAGGAAAAAGGAGGAGTATTGTAATAGCTTTTTAGCTAATTGGATTATTCTTCCTTATATTTGTATTAAAATTGGATAATTAATAGTTCCTTAAAAGGCACTGGTAATATAAAATCTGCTACCATATCCATGGACTCCTTGCATGAAAGTCATAATCTGTTAGACAAAGCATGTCAACATTATTATGAAAATAATTTTTACTTGATGAACTGCCTGAAACAGACTTAAGAGTCACTAAAAAGAACTGATGCATCCATCAGAGTGTTTCAGTCTACAGACTTTAATTAATTAATTAATTAATTAATTAATTAATTAATTAATATTTTTATTGATTTCAGAGAAATGAAGAAAATGGGGGAGAAGGATAGAAACATCAATAATGAGAGAGAATCATTGATCAAGTGCCTCCTGCATGCTGCATACCTGGGATGTAGCCCTCAACCTGGGCATGGGCACTGACCAAGAATTGAACAGTGACCTCCTAGTTCCTAGGTGGGAGCTCAACCTCTGAGCCACACGCACTGGCTAGACTTTGATTTTAGTAAAAGTGCTAGTGCTATGCCACCTGGCCAAGAGTGTTTTCTGAAGCTTCTCTACGCAAGACTCTCTCACTCTAAAATAGTGATGATAATAATATTAATTTTGAAAAATTATCATGATATTTAAATAATGTGGTAATAAATATAAAATGCTTGACACAGTGATTGGTCTGTTGTAAATTCTCAGTGAATGCTACCTATTATTGCTATTAATGAATTCTTAATATGTATCAGGAGACAAAACTAAATAAATGAATAAGCATGCAAGTGAAACAATCCTACTCTATGATCTATACAAAAAGTTTCCAGCTTCCTGCCTGAGAACTCTGTCCTCCAGCTCTCTGGGAGGAATCAAGCATCCAGAGCACCCATATGGCCCAGAGTCAGACTGAATTATCACAATAATAATAATAATGAAACTCTTAAGATGGCTGTAAAGAAGATTTTTGCCTCAAGTAAAAACAAAACAAAGCAAAATGTGCTCATGCAGTTATCAGAGGAACTAAACCAAGAGAATAAAAAAAAACCTTCCACTGAACTGATTGAAATGGGAACTGAGTTGGACAGTGTTTGGCTTGTTTGAGAAAAACATTTCTCTATCTTTTCACTACCATTCAGTGAATAGTCCCATGTGATTAACGAAATCATCTTGAAACACTGACATGTGTTGGCCACAGATGAAAAATTAAACCGCATCTTTACATTCCCGCCCCTGATCTCATTTAAAAGAAAATGTTACTGCACTTGGATTCCAGTCTGTCTAATCAGGCGGCATATTTCCTATCACGTCTAACACCTGGCTGACTCCCGTGTGCCAACTGTGCCCAGTGCAATGATATGCCTGGAAGTAATTATTTCCATCACCCACATAAGGGCAGGGGATATGAGACTCTTCACATGCTTACCTTTTACACAGACTTTATTTTTCATTTTAAATGCCTGTGTGAGTTGGCCCATGTAGATTCACCTGAGTCCTTAAAAGAGAAATTTTGCAATTGAGATGAGAAGTATCAGATAAGGAAAATACTCTCACCAGTGACTCAATCTTTTCCACAGAAAATATATACATATAACTTTGATATTGACACTTTTCTAAGTGATGAAAATCAAGGGCAGCTGTATTCATGCCATGATGGTTTGTCATAGTTCTGTTTTGAAACAATATTTTTCTCAGAACTAGAAGCTACCCATGACATTGTCCTATACTTATTAGATTTGATAACATTTTGTTGTATATGGTAATTTTCTCTCTCTCTTTCTAATATAGACATTATAGAAAGATAACAAATAGACAAGATGATATAATATTTTTGGAATCAGAATAATGATACAAATTTATATTCTCCATAATTACTTTATAATGTCAAATATGTTTCCTTTTGCAAAATCTTTGTGTCATAGATATCAGTGAAACCATCTCCTTTTTCAGGATCCTTGGGTATTTAAATCATGGTAACTTTGTAATATTGCTTTGGCATTTACTCAGTGCATGTGAGAGAATATGTTGTATCATACTTAGAAGAATAAGCTCCCAAAGGAAAGAATTAGTGAACAGTTACTGCATACATTTTAAAAGCAGAATTTCTCTATAATATCTATGTCTATTCTCAGAAAATATAACCAGATATATTAAAAATACAGATGCAAAAAGCAGAGATGTCCTAAATAAAGTGTATTAATCCAAGCCCCATATTTTGAAAGACCCAAGTCTTTTCTGCTTTTACATTTATTTTTATATTTTAACTGGAACTTTGCATAACTTAAAAGTGGAATGGATAATCAACACAAAGATCAATACAGCACCACATCCATACATGAGATCACTCCGATTTCTTTTTTGTAAAATGCTCTATGTGACCAGTTTAGTATACTCAATTAAGATAATTTATAAAATATTTTAATATGTAAGGAAATATAAATATGTATAAATATAAGGAAAGTCAGAGGAAGAATAACACTCTTCTGTGAAATTAAAAAGTGATCATTTTACATAGTTACATTAAATTGTATGTATGCTAATAAAGTGGAAATCAAGTGAAGAAAATATCAATGCCTTATAGCCTCCCACCATATCCCATATCTAATCTCATGTTCTCTGAATCCCTATCCTATAGCGTCACTTATCCCAAAACACTCTCTGCTTGATTCATTTTTAAAGACAGAAAGTGGTCTCCTCTCTAAGGGAGACTTCTAATAGAGGCATTCTGCTGTTAATCACATAGGGAGAGGCCATTTTGGCATTAGGTACTACCTTCTCTTACTATTAGAATTATATATTCACTGACAGGGAAAGGAATTCCATGAGGACAAATGGCATCAGCTGACTTTCATCTCAGGAATCATATCTCATGCTCGGTCAATGAGATTGCATTCCAGTTTGAAGTAGATCTCCTTCTTTTCATATGTTCCATGGGGAAAAATATAGATCAGGAAATTTAATTTTGATGTCCATAAAACATGGTATAGAAGGAGCATCTGCTTGCTAATATTCTAAAATTTTTTGGCAAAGAAGATAAAACCCAATGTGTCAGAATAGAGCAATAGCTATAGAAACAGAAGCTAATAAGTGGTTTCCAGAGATTATAGTGGAATATGGTGGGAGGAAAATGGGTGTGGTTATTAAAGGACAATAAGAGGGATTTTTGAGTTGGAAATACTGTTCTTTACCTTGACTGGCGTGTGGCTACACTAACCTACACTTGCAATAAAATTGCATAGAGTCTAACATACATACACACAAAACGACAAATCAGTACAAGTGACACTGAGAAAACCTAAATAAGATAAGTGGCTTGTATACATGCAATATCCATGCTATAGTAAAAGTTTAGTATAGTAAACTTTTACTATAGCTTTGCAGGAAACCAGAGAAAGAGTACACAGGATATCTCTGCATTACTTATTATCACTGCATGTGAATGTACAATAACTAAAAATAAACAAAACACTTTTAAAATAGTGCGGACATGTGTTGGTTTCTGGTTTAGGATGTAGGGGTTTGGACAGCTTTACTTCCATCTTCACAACAAGAAAAACATGAGTAAACTGGAAACAGAGTTAACATGGCCAATTGGTACCCTTCCTTGTCCCCTCCCAGTTGGAAAGACAGGTAGGAAAATACAGGGACTCACAGTTTACCAGAGCAGAAATCATTGCTGCGCTAGTACAGGGTTGAGAAAAAGGATCTGCAATTGATGATTTGTTGGAGGCTCAGTGAGCACAAGACTGAGAATTAAAATTCCATAATAAGGAATTTTAATAATAAAGAGCCTATAATAATAAGGAGTCCCCACACCTTTCTGAAGTTTACTTTCAGGAGCTCTACCAGGTTTTCACAGTGAAGATCAGTGAAAAGTATCCTTATATTCCAACAGGTAGAAGATAAAAGCAGCTATTTTCAAATAAGTTTAATATATTGTTTCTTCTTAACAAGGCCTATGCAAAAGGGAAATTATTTTTCTAAAACTTAACTCACTGAAATCATACTAGTGCCTAACCTACCTGTGTGAAGACAGATACACAATTTTATCACCTTCCAATTTTCATGTGGGACAAGGAATTACCCAACTCCAGCTGCCCCTCCAGCTCTCTTGACTCACTAAATGCGGGAAAATACAATAATGCATATTCAGACTAAGGACACAGAATCCCTAAAAGGTTAAGATCTAGCCATACAACCATAGAGCATTTTTTTTCTCCCATTCTACACCCTGCTATTGTCTGAATATAGGTGCTTAGTAATAAAAAGGGAACTCAACTAAAAAAAATGGAACATCTCAGACAATATTTAAGAAGACTACAGAGAAATCCAATGACAACATGGGAGACAAAACAAGGACACTAAGGGAAATGTTAGCTTCTGATAACCACACAGCAAATAATGAGCACAGCCTAACTTCTTGTCAGATAAACATAAAACCTCACACTGATATATCATGTCTGGCTTTCAACCAATAATTACAAGGCATATGAAAAGACAAAAAATACACTCTGAAGAAACAAGTTAATCATCAAAAGAAGATTTGACTAAGATGGAGGTTTTGGCATGATCAGATTAGGAATTTAAAACAAATATGATTAATACACAATAGGCTCAAAAAGAAAAAGTAAATCACAAAAGAAAATATATGGGTAAAATAAACAGATGGAAACTAAAAAAGAATCTAAAGGAAATGATAGAAATAAAAAAATGCTGTAACAAAAAATTGATGGGCTTATTAATAGATTGGGCAAGACTAGAGAAAAGAACCAGTCACCTTGAAGAAATGTCAATATAAACTTATATGACAAATAAAAAGAGAAAAAAGGATGGAAGAAAATGGAACACAATATCCAAGAAGTAGGAGACAACAATAAAAAGTACAGCAAATGTTAAGAAAAATACCAGAAGTAGAATAAAGAGAAAGGGACAAAGTTAGAATGACAAAACATTTTCCAAAATTAATGACAGACACCAAATGAAAAATTCAGGTGGCTCAGCAAACACCAAGCAGGTTAAATACCACCCCCTCAAATCTATAATTACACATATCATATTCAAACTGCAGAATATCAAAGACTAAGAAAATTCTTAAAGAAGCAACAGGGGAAAACAAAATATATGCAGCAAGGATCAGGACTACATTTGACTTTTCTTTAGTGCAAAGAAGAGGGTACAGTGAAATGTTTAAGGTGTTAAAAGAAAAAAAAAAACTACCCACCTAGAATTCTGTCCACTAAAATTACTTTTCTGTCAGAAGCCAAATATTGTTCTCACTAAATGGATGTAAACAGGAGGCCAGAAGGCTGGTCAATCTTAATTGCTCTGAAAGGTCAGAGCTAATTACTCACTGTTTAGTTGCAACATTATTGGTTGAAGCAACCTCTATCTGTTTGTTTCATGTTAATTTCTGTTTTTGTTATTTCCCGCCTAAAGGCTAGGGGTATATCCCAAAGCCTTAATAAAAGGGAGAAAAAGGCCAGAGCAAGTGGCAGTCCTTTCCACTAGAGGAAGGCTCCTGCCTGGCCCCCCAATATTGACAAATTAATACTTTCTGGTCTCTCATTTCGTTTGCGTGCGGCCTCCTTTAGAACCCGAACCCTGAACCAGGAACCCTGAACCACGCGGGACGTGGAAAGGGGTTCCCACACCTTTCAAAAATAAAATGAAAATAAAGGTTTTCTAGGACAAAAATTGAGGATTTTATTATTAGTAAACATGCCTTGCAAGAAATGTTAAAGAAATTCTTCAGACAGAAGAAAAACGATATCAGAAACTCGAATCTGCATAAAGGGAAGAATATTAGAAAAGGAATACATGAAGATAAAATCTACTCTTTTATATTTCTGATCCTTAATTTGTCTAACAAATTGTAGTTTACTACAAATAGTAATAATAATAATATAATCAATGATTATAATTCATCGACAAGTGAAATGAATGACAGCAATTTTATAAGAAAGGGATATATTAGAAACTAGAGGCCCAGTACACAAAATTCATCTACTGGAGAGGGTTGTCTTTCAGCCCAGCCTGCACACTCTCCAATCTGGAACCCCTTAAGGGATGTCAAACTGCCAGTTTAGGCCTGACCCAGCAGTCAGACATCCCTTTCATGATCTGGGACTGCTGGCTCCTAACTATTCGCCTGCCTGCCTGCCTGCCTGACTGCCCCTAACCACTCTGCCTGCCAGCTTGATTGTCCCCTAACCACTCCCCTGCCAGCTTGATTGATGCCTAACTGCTCTCCTGCTGGAATGATCGTTCCCAACTGCCCTCCCCTGCTGGCCTGATTGCCCTCAACTCCCTTCCCTGTGGAGCTGATGGGACTGGGGGATTGAGGCTGGATGAGGCAGGGGCAGAGAGGACTGGGAAACTCTAGCTAGATGAAACAAGGCTGAGGGGTCTGGGCTCTGCCATTTTGTGGCTGTGGGCACCAAGATCTTGTGGTTGTGGTGTGGCAGTTAATTAGCAATTCCTTCTTTATTGGCTGTGGGCACCACCATCTTGTGAGGGGATGGTGATGAATTAGGATATGTCCTCTTTATTAGATAGGATACTCTTTTATATGGTACCTGTACTACACATGAAGTGCTATTATGCTATTTGAAAGTGGATTTGGACCTGTGTCTAGGAGAAAACATTAACACACTTAGAAATACAGTTGATAAGCCAAAAGGGGAGAGAAAATGGAATAATTATAAGTGCATAATTATAGTTCTGAACATCATGTATGCTAGTCTTTAACAAAATATTAGCAAACTGACTTTAACAACATATTAAAAGCATCATACAACTACAATCAAGTGGGATTAATTCCCAGGGTGCAAGTATGATTAAACATCCACAAATCATTCAAAGCGATACACCACATTAATAAACCTTTAAAATGTATAATTTAAAAAGGAAACAGAAAAGAGTAGAAAACATATACACAAAATAAAAGAAACAAAAAAGCACAATGAATAGAAAACAGTAACAAATAGGGCAAGTATTAATTCTAAGAGATATATTAATTTCAGGAAAAGCATTGTTCAGAGAAAGGAAATGATCAGAGATTAAGAGGAAGATCATTACATAATGATAAAGGATTTAATTTTTCAAAAAGACATAAAAATTTTTTAAATTAAATCTTTATTATTCAGATTATTACATTTGTTTTTCTTTTTTCCCCTCCATAGCTCCCCTCCACCCAGCACCAACCCCTCCCTCTACCCTTACCTCCCCCTATTGACCTCATCCATAGGTGTATAATTTTTGTCCAGTTTCTCCCTGCACCTCCCTCACCTCTTTCCCCCAGAGAATTATCAGTCCACTCCTTTTCTGTGCTCCTCATTCTATTATATTCACATTTATTCTGTTGATCAAATTTTTAATTCACTTAATTTTTAGATTCACTTGTTGATAGGTATGTATTTGTTGTTCATAATTTTTTATCTTTTACCTTTTTCTTCTTCCTCTTCTTAAAGAGTATCTTTCAGCATTTCATATAATACTGGTTTGGAGTTGATGAACTCCTTTAGCTTTTTCTTCTCTGTGAAGCTCTTTATCTGCCCTTCAATTCTGAATGATAGCTTTGCTGGATAGAGTATTCTTGGTTGTAGGTTCTTGCTATTCATCATGTTGAATATTTCTTGCCACTCCTGTCCGGCCTGCATCGTTTCTGTTGAGAAATCAGCTGACAGTCATATGGGTGCTCCATTGTAGGTAACGAACTGTTTTTCTCTTGCTGCTTTTAATATTCTCTTTGTCTTTTGCTCTTGGTTTTTTAATTATGATGTGTCTTGGTGTAGTCCTCTTTGGATTCCTTTTATATGGGGTTCTGTGTGCTTCCTGAACTTGTAAGTCTATTTCTTTTACTAGATGTTGGAAGTTTTCAGTCATTATTTCTTCGAATAGGTTTTCAGTATCTTGTTTTCTCTCTTCTTCTGGCACCCCCACAATTCTGATATTGGTACGCTTGAAGCTGTCCCAGAGGCTCCTTACATTATCTTCACATTTTTGGATTCTTTTTTCTTCTTGCTTTTCCAGTTGAGTGTTTTCTGATTCTTTGTATTTCAAATTTTTTACTTGATTCTTGCCTTCTTCTAATCTGATGTTAGGTCTCTGTATAATATTTTTTATTTCAGTCTATGTTTAATTTCTAGCTGGTCCTTTTTCATCTCTAGTTGGTCCTTTTTCATCTCCTCTTGGGTCTTGCTATATTTATCCATCTTTTCTAGGATATTCTTGAAAAACCTTATAAGCATGGTTTTCAACTCTATATCCAGTTGTTTGTTTTCCTCCATTTCTTTTGTTTGTGATTTCTTTTTTTGGCTCTGCATTTTCACTATGCTGGGAGAACTTCTGTGTTGGTTTCAGCCTTATGATACAAGACTTGCAAAACTGCAAAAGCCTCTCTATTGAGCTCGGGATGGGTGGAATCTCAGGGCTTAATGGACCGTCTTGCCTTCCAGTCAGCCCTGCCCTACATGGCCCCTGGGTCTCCCATGACTCTGGGTAATCCCTGTGCATGCAAACAGTGCTTCTAGACCACTGCCTTTCTGGCTCCCCTGTGCTCTGGGACCATATGAGTCTGGGTCCCCAGGGTTTTGCCCGAAACTGGTGTTTATTGGAGTCAGAAGTGGCGCAGTTGGAAGGCTCTTTCTCCCACCCACTCATGAAAGCCAGAGGCACAATCAGCAGACGATTTCTGCGCGCAGTGCTGTGCACGCCACCAGACTTCTGCCTTTTTGTGACTCCCCTAAATTTCCATGTGCTTCTCCCTTTTCACAGTTCAAACTCCCTCCATATAAGCCTGGACCTGGGGTTCAGTGCCATAGGATAAGGGGTTCAATGCAGATGGGAGTCTCCATCTCCCTCCTGCCAGAGAAAGCCAGCCAGTTACTCTGGCACCCGTTCTCTCCATGCGTGTGTCTCCGTACCTCAACTTTTTGCAGCTCCTCTGGGTCTCTGTGAGCTCCTCTCTTTCCTTCTAGTTGTAGAATTTCCACTCATCCAGCTTTTCTGTGGTTCTGGATGCTGTCTGTTCTGTCTTTTAGTTGTATTTTTGAAATTGTTGTGTGAGGCAGCAGTGTAGGTGTTTACCTATGCTGCCATCTTGGATTCTTTCTCGACATAACAATTTTTAATGTATATAGACCTAACTACAAATTGTCCAAACATGTAATGGAAAAACTGATAGAAGTGCAAGGAGAAATAGATAATTCGCTACTATGATTGGAGATTTCAATACTCCTCTAATAGGTAGAAAATCACTGAGAAAATAGGTGAGTGGAACTATACCTTTAATCTACTGAATCTAATAAAATTTATAGAATACTTTATCTAAAGTTAGCAAATTGCATATTTTTCTCATATTCTAGGCCATAAAATATAACTTAATTCATTTAATTGTCTAGAAATCATAGAAAGTATGCTCTCAGAACACTCTGGATTTAACTAGATATCAATACCAGGAAGACTGCAAAAATACAAAAACAAAGAAAAACAGCACAAAATATAACTAGTGGTTAAACAACACTATTAAAATAACACAGAGGATGAAGAAGAAACCTCAAGAGAAATTTCAGAATATTTTAAATAAATGAAAACAACTTATCAAAATTTATGGATGCAGATAAAGTAGTACTTAGAGGGAAATTTGAAACATTACCTGCATAATTTAAAAAAACAATATAAAATAAATCATCTAAGCATTCAGTTTAAGAAAATAGAAAATGAAGAGCAAATTAAATCCAAAGTAAGCAAATAAATAGAAATAACAAAATTTAGGATATAAAGTTATGAAATTGAAAACATTAAATCAATATAAAAAATGAACACAACCAAAGCTGGTTATTTTGACAATATTGAATCATATTTTAATTGAAATTTTAAAAAGTTATAAGCCATGTGAAATAAAAACAAGTGAAGCCATAAGTTCTCAAAATCAGGAATAAACAATTGGTCATTATTACTGATTCCATGGATTTTTAAAGGGTAATAAAAGAATGCTATGGACAATTGTGTGTCTATAAATTTGATAACTTGGATTACATGGACCCAACTTCTAGAAAGAAACAATCTGCCAAAACTCATCCTAAGATAAATGCAGTTGTGCACTGCTTGACAATGGGGCTACATCCTGAGAAATTTATTATTAAGAGCTTTTGTCAATATTGACAAAGGGTTTCTGCAGTTTACATGGAAAGGCAAAAAACTCAGAACAGTCAACACAATGTTGAATGGCAAGAACAAAGTCTGAAAACTAACCTTACCCAAATTTAAGACTTAAAAATAGTAATATGGTAATCAAGAGAGTATGACATTGTGTAAGAATTAACAAATAGATCAGAGGAACAAAATAGAGCCCAGATATAGACTCACCCAAATATAGTCAACTGATCATTAACAAAGGAGCAAAGGCAATTTGATGGTGAAAGATGTCTTTTCAACAAATGGTGCTTAAATAATTGTACTTCCACATGCAAATAAAGAAAAAAATCTAGACATAAATTGTAGAAATTCCACAAAAGTTAAGTCAAAATGGCTCATACCTCTAACTGTGCAATGCAAAAATACAAAACCCTTAGAAGAAAATCTAGACTATGAGTTTGTGAGAGTTTTAAGATAAAACACCAAAAGCACAAATTATGAAAGAAAAACTAGTTAGACTTCATAAAATTGAAAACTTTTGCTCTGTGAAAGACACTATTAACAGAATGAAAGCACAACTCACAGCCTGTGAGAAAAATCTTTGCCAAACACATAACTGATAAAGGCCTGCTATCCAAAATATACAAAAAACACTTAAAACTCAGCAATAAGAAAATAAACCCAATTAATAATTGAGTGAAAGATATGACAGGTGCCTCATCAAAATGACATACTGAATGCAATTAAGCATGTGAAACGATGTTTTTAGGGAACTGCAAATTAAAACAACAATGATATATCTATTCAAATGGCAAAAATCCAACACACTGATACTCCCAAGTGCTGGTGAGGATTTGGATGGAGCAACAGGAACTGTTTCCATTGTTAGTGGAAAAGGCCACTTTGGATGGCAGTTTAGAACTTCTTACAAAGCTAAAGTACTCTCACTGTATGATTCAGAAATTATACCCTTGATATTTACTCAAATGAGTTGAAAATATATCATTACACAAAAGCTGCACAAGTGTTTCTAAAAGCTTTCTTCATAACTACCAAAACTTGGAAGCAACCAAGATATTTTTCCATAGGTTAATGGAGAGACAAACTGTGCTATACCCATACAATGAATTATTACTTAGTGATTTGAGAAACAAAAATAAAAACATACTATCAAGCTCTATAAAACATGCAGGCACCTTAAATGCCCATTGTTAATTGAAAGTAGTAACACTTAAAAGGTTATAAACTATATGATTCCAACTAAATTATGAAACTGCGTTCTTCTGAGAAAAGGTAAAACCACGGAAACAAGAAAAAGATCAGTGGCTGATTGTGGTTTGGATGGAAGGAGAGATGAACACATGGACCACATGGGATTTTTAGGGCCATGAAACTATTCAGTATGATACTGTATTGGTAAACACATGTCATTAAACATTTGTCAAAACACACATGATATGCAAGAAAGTGAATCCAAATATAAACTGTCAATATTGCTTGTCAGGTGTGGCTCAGTGGTTGAGTGTGGACCCATGAACCAGGAGGTTGAGGTTCCATTTCTGGTCAGGACACATGCTTGGGGTGGCAGGCTGGATCCCCAGTAGGAGGCGTGCAGGAGACAGCTTATCAATGATTTCCATCATTGATGTTTCTATCCCCTTCTCCTTCTCCCTTTCTCTCTCTTAAATAAAAAAAAACATAGAAAGAATGTATTAATATACTTTATCAATTGTAACAAATGTACCACATTAAGACAAGATGTTAATAATAGGGGAAACTATGTATGTGGGGGGATATAGAGGGGTTATTGGGAGTTCTCTGTACTTTCTAATCAATATTCCACAAAACCTAAAATAGTACTAAAAAATAAAAAGTATAGTAGCTTAAATTTTACATTATTTAACAAATATAGAATTATAGCCCAGCACATACTTCATTATTCATACCAGAACTCTTTTTAACAGAATATGAGGTCATGAGGAAAATATCATTTTTATATAACATCATTATATATAAATAATCAGATTAAGTATAGCTTTAAGTCAAATCACTGTCCCCAAAAGGCTTAATATTCACTACCATGAATATAAAAGAAAGGTGAACGATTTATCAAAATACATAAAAGATATATTTTTATCGATTCAGAGAGGAAAGAAGAGGGAGAGATAGACACATCAATGATGATACAGAATCATTGATTAGCTGTCTCCTGAACATCCCACATTGGGGATCAAGCCTACAATCAAGGCATGTGCCCTGGCTGGGAATTGAACCCCTAGACCAGTGGTTCTCAACCTTCCTAATGCTGCAACCCTTTAATACAGTTCTTTAGGTTGTGGTGATCCCCAACCATAAAATTATTTTTGTCACTACTTCATAACTGTAATTTACTATTTATGAATCTTAATGTAAATATTTGTGTTTTCTGATGGTCTTAGGAGACCCTGCTAGCTGTTCACGACCCACAGGTTGAGAACCGCTGCCCTGGACCAAGCATGACAAATTCGCAGCCCATGGGCCACATGCCTCATTTATTTGGCCTGTGTTAGCCTTTGAGTTGACATGCTTGCCCTAGACCTTCTGGTTCATATGTCGATGCTCAACCACTGGGCCATGCTGGCTGGGCTAATTTATTATTAGTCCTTATGAAGAAATATTTTCTTAGAAGAACACAGTTTCATAATTTAAAAAAAATGAAAAAACGGAATTAAAAACATTACAGAAAAGGATTTAAAAGCACATTTAATATCATAAAGTAAAGTAAGTATTTTTTGCCCCTAAATATTTTATGAAAATGAATGGCTGTATTTGTAAAAAGCATAAGGTAAAAGGATAAAGATTAAAATCCAACACATTTTTTCACAAATTACTTATTTTCTTTTCTATCTTTTTGTGGGCTGAGAGAGATGCCATTTACTGAGAATTTAATTTATGCCAGTCTCTAATGCTAAGTAATTTAATGTGATTATTTTATTTCATTATCACAAAAAATGCTAAAATATGAATTTGGTTGTTTCTTAAAAGGAGATGAAAAAGTTAAGTAAATTTATAATCATGAGATTTGAATTTATTTGATCCTAAGAGGTTATATTTAGACATTATTCTCAGCTGCTTTAGTAACTTATTTATTTAACTCATAATGACTAATCTTAGATATATTATGTACAGCAAATTACATTTTTGGAATTTTCCATGTTTAATTAAAAAATAACACACCCACCTAAAAGTCAATGAATCAAAATCAAGAAAAGATTCTAGAAAGAACCATCCTATATAATAAAAGCCTAATATGCTAAGTGTATAGTTAACTAGTTTGCTATTCAACCAATCAAAGCATAATATGCTAATGATATACTAAGGCCACTCAACTGCTCACTATGAAGTGCACTGACCACCATGAGGCAGATGCTGAGACTGGTAAGTTAGTTTGCTGCTGAGGTCTGGCAAATTGGTACTGAGTGAGACAGGCTGGACACTCCCTGGAGCCCTTCTGCAGATCCTCTCTGGCTAGCCAATCTCCTATGTCCCTCCCTGGTCCTGATCATGCACCAATGGGGTCCCTCAGCCTGACCTGCACCTCTCACAATCTGGGACCCCTCAAAGGATTTCAGAGATCTGGTTTCAACCAAATCCTGCCACCCAGGTTCAGGGATCCCACTGGTGCACAAATTTGTGCACCAGACCTCTAGTTTAAAAATAACAAGTTTTATAATCTTATGAAGGGTATAAAATCAGGTCTATAACTTCACAAAAAATATTAACTGCAATTGGATTAAGGATTTGGATATTATTATTATTTTTTAAATATATTTTATTGATTTTGTACAGAGAGGAAGGGAGAGGGATAGAGAGAAACATCGATGAGAGAGAAACATCAATCTGCTGCCACCAGCACATCCCCTATTCGGTATGCGCCTGCGACCAAGGTACATGCCCTTGACCAGAATCAAACCTGGGACCCCTCAATCTACAGGCCAATGCTCTATTCACTGAGCCAAACAAGTTAGGGCTGGATATTAATGTTATTTTTAAAGTGAACCATGAAAGGAATTTAAGAACAAATTATTTTTTGTACTTTGGGTAACTGTCCAATTATCTATTGATTCATAAGAAACTACTCTAAAACAGTGGCTTAAAGCCATTTATTATTATCTTTAGTAGCTGGAAAGTCCAAGTGGATGGGCACATATTTGGATGGGCTAGAGATTTCTGAGGGCTTAACATGGTTGGACACCCAGATTGGCTTGCTGAGCTGAGCAGCAGCCAATTCTGACTGGTGGAGAGCTCAGGGAAGCTATGTCCCATCTCTATGGACAGCCTCTCCTTGTGGGCTGGACTTCTCAGAATCTCTTGGCTGGTAAGTAAATATCCCAAGTGGTCACATTCTGAAACTTATTCTGTGTCCTAGGCACAGAAGTCCCAGAATGTCACTTCTGCTGCAGAACACTGCAGAGACCAGCCTTGGTGAAAGGGCAGAATTACAACACACCTCTTGATAGGAGCAGGATGAGATTACATCACAGAAGAGTATGAGAAATGGGATTGCTGAGTGTGCTTTGGAAAAGGCAGTATGTCACAGCTAGAGAAGGAGCTAATTTAGATAAAATAAATGCACTAACTATAAAAGAACGTATACAACTACATTAAAATTAAATTTTTATGTTCATGCTCGGCCAGTGTAGCTCAGTGGTTGTGCAACCACCTATGAACTAGGAGGTCACAGTTTGATTCCAGTCAGAGCACATGCCCAGGGTGTGGGCTTGATCCCCAGTAGGGGACATGAAGGAGACTGCGGATCAATGATTCTCTCTCATCATTGATGTTTCTATCTATCTCTCCCTCTTGCTTCCTCTATGAAATCAATAAAAATATATTTAAAATTTCTTAATATTCATCATGGTCCAATAATATTAGAAAACAATTTGTTATTATCTTAATAACTGAACTTCTCTGCATACATACCCTACAGCTCAGCAATTATTTATCTTCAAAAGATATTTGCACATGATTAAGAGATGTGTCCAAGAATATTAATAGAAATGGTCCATTGAGAAAAATCCTCATGAAAACCATCAGTTATTAAAAATGGATACAGAATTTGTGAAATAGTCACCTCCACAATGAAATGCTACAGTAGTAAATGAAATAATATATTAACATAATTTTTTTAAAATGAAGTTAAATCTAGAAGAGTCCATAGTATAGTATTAATTTTATAAAGTTCAAAAATAACAAAACCCAGGAACATACTGACAAAAACTTTAATAACCATAATAAATATTATTTAATGAAAAAATTTCAAATATCAGTGTGAAAAAAATCAATGATAAAGTATCAAAAATTTAAATAGAGATAAAATCAGATTATGTGGTAGCATGTCTAGCTATATTGAAGCCTAAGGCAAAGAAAACTCTTTAAATTGATGAGTTGGTAAATCTCACCCCTCCCTTTTTAAAGATAAAGAAATTTTAAAATGTACATTACTTTTGACATAGCAAACTTGCTCTTAGGAGTCTACTATAAAGGAATGTTTGCATATGTACACAAAGCACCATGTATAGTGACTGATTTTGAAATAGGTATATTAATAATCCTTGATACATTTCTTACCCTTCAATATGAAAGAAAATAAATTATGGTAGATAAAACAAAAAAATATGCTTATATAAAACAATATTTAAAGATCTAAAGCATATTATTAAAGAGTAAATTCCAAAATGTGAATCACATATTGTCCTATATTTATTATTTATGCATGAACAGAAAAATTAACTAGAAAAATCTACATTAAACTTTTAACAGCTGTTAACTGTGGAGGGAAATATTGAAAAAGTGGGAGAGTGAGAAATGTTTCCATTGTCCTCAGTGACTTAAATCTGATTGGAACTTTTTACAAGGGAAATACATTACTTGAGAATTAAAAAGACTAACCCTAAATTAGCATAATAAGCAAAAGAAACTACAAAAAAGATTGTCCCCAGGAATGCTAATTAAAAACTCTTTTTCTTTTGCTGATTATTTCAGATCAAATGACATTGCATGGATATATTATTTATTAAATCCAGTTCATTTATTAGGTTTGTTTCTATAGTAGAATAAATCCACAACTGAATGAACTTCAATTTATTCTATAGAAGAATAAATTCAAGACAGATTTCACTCAATAACACTATTTTTGAGTGTTAGTATATATTTAATAACTTGATAGACGCGTAAATCTGTCCCAGAAATTGGATCTCTTCACTTTCCACCAATATTAACATATCTACAATAATAATTAGACTCAACATAAGCATGAGAGGCCTATACCTTTTTTATTTAAAATTAAGCTTTTGGAAAATTCTTGTTTCCCTAAATTGTTTCAGTTAAGGGAGTCAGAGGCCTAAATCTGAGGAGAGAAAAAAATCTCAGTGATTCGTAGATCTTTTCATAACATGGTTTGCTTTAGACCAGTGCTTCTCAACCTTTCTAATGCCATAACCCTTTAAAAATACAGTTCCTCATGTTGTGTTGACCTCCACCATAAAATTATTTTTGTTGCTACTTCATAACTGTAATTTTACTACTGTTATGAACCGTAATGTAAATATCTGTGTTTTCTGTTGATCTTAGGCTCTACAGAACGGTTCTCAACCTGTGAGTCATGACCTTAGGATTCAGCAGCCTAAGGTCTACAACCTTAGGCCCTGCAACAGCAGTTCTCAACTGCTAGCAGGGTCACCTAAGACCATTGGAAAACACAGATATTTACATTATGATTCTATTCCTTTCCTAAAAGAAATTTGAGTGAATAGAATGACTTCCAGCTTATTCTTCCTATGTTATTTTCTCTCTTATATATTGTTGTATGGCTTGCTCCCATCTGCTCTCCCATGCTGGCCTGATTGCCCCTAACTGCCCTTCCATGACAGCCTGATCTCATTCCCAACTGCCTTCCCCTGCAGGCCTGATTTTGCCCCCAATTGCTCTTCTCTGCCAGCCAATTTGATTCTGATTGGTCAGTTTCTATGCCAGTCAGAGTCTAAAGCTCCTCCTCCCAGGCTATTTGGCTCCTCACAGTTGACCCATATTTGGTTCTGATTGGTTGGTTTCTATGCCAGTCCCAGTGTGAAAAGCTTTGCCTTCTAGGCAACCATTGGCTCCTCACAGTTGATACAGATTTGGTTCTGCATGGTCAGTTTCTATGCCAGTCAGCATCAAAAGCTCAGCCTCCTAAGCAGCCATTGGCTCCTCACAGTTGACTCAGATTTGGCTCTGATTGGTCAGTTTTTATGCCAGTCAGCATCTGTGGGCCTATCAATGGGGTCTGATCAGAAAAGCAGGGCTGATCAGCAGCCCCGGAGAAGGCCTGGAGAGAAATGGATGCATGACTGCTGACCAGGCTCGGAAAGAAAGAGTGAGAGGCAAGTGCTGATCAACAGCTGCCACAGAGGCTATGGATCAGACCCTGCTTCTCTTTTCAGGCCTCTCTCTGGGCCTGATTCACAGCCCTCTCAGCAGACAGTGCTGGGTCATCGTGCCTGCAGCCTTAGCAATGAATGCCAGGTTGCCTTGGCTGACTGCAGGACTGACTTCTGATTAGTTGAGTCTCCTGGTTGTGGATGTGATGGACCCAGGGTTTGTATATATTAGGATGATACAATCATAGTCAAAGTCAATTTGTGTACGTGCATAAATTTTCTTTCAGTAAAATTATCAAATTAATTTCCTTGAAAGAATTGATGATAGGGCTGGAATTTACATCTAGATTGATTTGTGGTAGAATAGAGGCAGCAAATGCACACTGACACAATAGAACTAAGAGAGAGAAAATTAAAAGTGTTTTCCTATAATTCATAGAATTTTTGTAATGTGAATTCACACTAAGTTTGACTAGATCTCCAAATACATATAATTTTCCCTCTTCTTAGCACTAGAAAATTCCAAAGTAATATGTCCATATCTAATAATAATAACTACAAGATTGTGACCATCATCAAATATATTTAGTATGTAAAGTTAAGGAACAGTTAGCTGAAGTCTACAAAGCCAAATCACAAGAAATGAGCCCAGATTAAGCTGAGGCAAATAGAAAGAGGATTTAGTGGATATTTGTGATGCTATTTATTATATTCTGAGGAGTTATCTTCATCTCTGGGCTTTGACTGTTTTATTTCAGTAAGAACATTCTAACCAAAGGACCAACACCATTCTTCTGTGGTCCTGGAGGCTGGGACAACACTGAAAAGAATGAGTTATCATCAAGGTACAGCACAAGTTAGCAAGTTAAGGGGATATGCTAGAAACATTCCAATGTCCTCCGATGGCACAGTTTCCTGGAACCATGTTGATTGCTCTTAGTCTCTATTAAAGCCTCTTATTTTGCTTCCAGGTCATATTTTATGCCACATAATGGACATTCACATGCTACGCAATATATCATAACAAAATTTCATACTTAGAGTTTCTGAGTTTAAATTCCTACTTTACCATTGGCTATTTATGTGACCATACACATATTACTTCACTAATTCTGTTTTCTCATCTGTAAAACAGAGAAAGATTGCCGATCTCTCAGGGATGTTATCATAATTAAATGTGTTCATTTTATAAAATTGTTTTTACACAGTGCCTAACACAACAACTAGTCAATAAGCAATAGTTATTACGTATTTAGCCAATTTATGACTGATATACCTAGACTGTATAGCCACTATTTCCTGTTTCTCCATATCAGAACTAGTCTAACATTCTTAAAAATGTCATACTAAAAATACAGTTGACATCATGCACATATGTTCATCTTTCTCTCATCTTTGTGTTTGTCTCTATTTGTAATGTTTTATTGTATATCCATCCACATATTTACAGTTTAGTTGCTTAACTCATTAACTCAAGTTTAAATCTGTACATATCACATTCCATCCTTCCCAGATTCTTAACATGTAACACTGGCTGTTCTCAGGCTCATATCTCCGGGTCATTCAGCTTAGTGCCAACAAAGTAGAAATAAGAAAGGAAAGGAGGCCAGAGAACAAAGGAAAAAGTAGAGTTTGGAAACATTGCCTTTGATCCAATTCAACTGAAGTGTATTTGGAATGAAATCTGAGTTGAGAGCATTCACTTCCACAATAAAGAATGTTTTGTTCCTTTTTACTCAACTGTTACACCTGAAAGAAAAGGGGAAAGACCATGTCTCTTCTATTTTCCAGACCATCAAAGCTTGAATAAGGTATTGTAGACTCATAAGTATTGATCTTGGATTGGCCACCTGTTCCCTGCATGTGGATAGATGGACAATGACTCCTTGAGTTTCATCAACCTAAAACACACTGAAAAAAATGCTGTCATATTAGTATGGTACCTGCCCTGTCAAAATGTCTCCAGCCATCTGGAATGCAGTGTAACCAAGTCCTGACTCAATATTTCACCCACTCCAGATTTTCTGTAAGGAGCTTAAATGAAAACTTCTCAGAATAGACTTTACTACTGTGAACTAGTACATAGTGTTATTTTTGGAAATTATGGGATGCAATCAAAGGTTATATGATCCATAAAAAGGGTATAAAATAATAGATATCTAAATAATATTTGTGATATTTTTCAGAAAGAGTAAATATTTTCTATTTTAAAGGTATTCTAGGCTCTGAGATATGTTTTCATTATCTGTGCACAATTTCTTTTAATTCATGAAACATGTCCAAGTGTACTGTAAAAAAATAATTTAAATATATTTTTATAGATTTCAGAGAGAACGGTACAGGAAGTGAGAGATAGAAACATCAATTATGAGAATCATCAATGGGCTGCCTCTTACTCGTCCCACATTGGGGATGGAGCCTGCAACTCTGGGCATGAATTCTGACCATGAAACAAACTATGACCTACTGATTCATAGGTCAAAGCTCAGCCACTGAACCATGCTGTCTGAACCCAATTGTACTTCTGACAAACTTTGTGACTACTCAAGAAAATATCAGTTTCTACCTATGAACTATGTAGATAGTGATTATTTTAAAACTGCAATATATAATTTTGAGGACAGGGGTTACTTATAGAGACAGATAGATAATTTGCCTAATATTTTACTAGTGCTAGCTTTGCTTATCCACTTATCTACTGATGTTCACTTAGGCTGTTTCCAGATCTTAGCTATTGTAAGTTGTGCTGCTATAAACATAGAGGTACATATATTCTTTCTGATTGGTGTCTCAGGTTTCTTGGGATATAATCCTAGAAGTGGGATCACTCAGTAAAATGGCAGTTACATATTTAAGTTTTTGAGGAAACTCCATACTGTTTTCCATATTAGCTGCACAAGTCTTCATTCCCACCAGCAGTGCATGAGAATTCCCTTTTTTCCACATCCTCACCAGCACTTGTCATTTGTTGACTTATTGATGACAGGTGTGAGGTGATACCTCATTGTTGATTTAATTTGCATCTCTCCAAAGTTTCATAACTTTGACCATTTTTTCATATATCTCTTGGACATCTGTATGACCTTTTTGGAAAAGTGTCTATTTAGGTCTTTTGCCTACTTTTAATTGCATTGTTTGTCTTCCCTTTGTTTAGTTATATGAGTTCCTTATATATTTTGAAATTAAATCCTTATTAGATATAATATTGGCAAATATTTTCTGCTATCCCAGTGGCTCCCTTTTCATTTTGTTGATGATTTCTTTTGATGTGCAGAAGCTTTTTATGTAGATGAGTGTATAAAAACAGTTGTGGTACATTTATACCATGGAATACCATGCAGCTGTAAAAAAGGAGGATCTCTTTCCATTTGACATAGCATGGAGGGACCTGGAGAGTATGATGCTAAATGAAATAAGCCAAGCAGAGAAATATTAAGTGTCACATGATCTCACTCATATGTTTGAGCCTAATGAACTAAATAAACTGATAAACAAAATAGATCCAAAGACATAGGAACATGGAACAGACAGATGAGTTTTAGAGAGAAGGTGGAGGTGGGTGGAAAGAGATTAACTGGGGGAACTTATATTGATATATGCATATCCCATAGACATAGACAATAGTGTGGTGAAGGCTTGAGAGGAACAGGTGGGGAGTGGAGGGGGTCAATGGGGAAAAATACACACAAACAAAGGGAATATCTATAATATTTTCAATAATAAAGATAAATTTTAAAAAATGACTAGTTCTAGCTTGTGTAATTATATCTTTTTTAGTCAAGTATTCAGTGAGGATATTCAATATTTATATACAAATTAAGCAATACAAATTCCTAATATAACCTTTTGTAAGACAAAGTATACTACCTCATTTTAACGGAGAAAAATTTAAAGAAAGAGTTTTATATTCTTTGGGTTTAAATAAGAAAAATAATTAGATAGTTAAAAATGAGCTTAACATTTTGATCACATTATTTGAAAAATTAAATCTCGTGATTATTCTTAAATAAGTTGCATTTATAATTTTTTCCTTCAAAAAGAAATCCTCAGAAATATATTTTTGTTTTTTTGTGTTAATAGTTTTTTTTCTCAAAGGAAAAATTGGTAGTAGCATAAATACCTGAAAGTACAGTAGACATTATAATAGCATGAATGATGCTGTCACCATGATGGTTAAAACAGATGCCCAATAGCTTCATACTAATGAATTAATGAAAAACATATTGTAAAAGTGGTAAACATACTATTGTCTACTATAGATACATAGTAAGAAACTGGGTGCCTAAGAAAATACTTCAAAATATACTCCCTGTATAGATGTACATTCCCAACTGTATCACAGCCAGAGAAAACACATATTTTTAAAGTTACCTTCAGTGAAGCATTACTACTTTCTTCAATGTTATCTCAGCTAATCATTATGTTCCATGGATGGCTGTGCTGGTATTAGAAGCCATTTTATTTTTCTAGTCAAAATGTTTTATATTCTTTGGTCATTTTATGAATGCCCTATTTGGGGGGTAATTTTACTATCAATTCATGATAACTGTGAAATGTCACAGAACTTTTGTAAATCACAGCACCAATAATTAAAATATATCTAGAGTACCTCTGACCGTGTCAGCTGAATATGCAATTTCTTATTATGAACACGTGAAAGCCAGGGGGAATTATCTGTAAAATGAATGGATTTTTGAGAGCAAAAACACATATTATATAGCATATACTGATATATGACAGTGCTAGCTTCTGTAATATACAAAAACTCCGGAAAATGAAACGCATAGGGACATGAAGCTATTGGGTAGCGCAGGCTGCCATTTTTTTCAAGTTAACATAGAGTACTTTGTCAGCCTTATCCCCCCCACCAAAAAAAAATTGTAATGTGTAAAACAACACCTTTAACAGATCCCTCACCTTCTGTCCTTCCTTTTAACTTTGCATATTCATTTCACAGTTCTCTAAAGTGCTTGTCTTCCCATTCAGCCCCACGCGAAATCCCGGAGCTGCCTCTCTCATCGGGGGCTTCCGTGGGCAAGGGAACACTGCATCATCGCCCTTCACAGGTGAGGTGTCCCCAAGCCCCAGGTAACTGTGGAGGACTTGAGGAATGCTTTGTGGGAAGGATAGGAAATGCTGAGAGCAGAGGGATAGTCTGCTCTCAAGGGAAGCCTCGGAAGGAAAAAATCAATCACATGAATTAAGAGCTTTTGATGAATAAATAATTCATGTACACTAAGTGATTAACCAATTTTCAAGGCAGGTTTCGCATGGCATTCTAGAGTTAGCTCGCTTTGCATCCATCGAAATGGTCAGCGTGTGGCTTTGCTTCATATGATTTTCAAATACAAAATGACTGCGCCAGATGGAAAGCTACCATTTGAGAGACTATAACAGACAAAATCAGGTGGTTGGGCACCCACTTTCCAATGCATAAACCAAAGACTAAAATATCTACTTATTCGTAAAGACTCTGACTATCGTATTTAATAGTGTTGACATTTATATAAACGGATTGCAGTGTAGTTGTCGAACATACATTGGGATGATTCCATAATCCTGTTTTAATTAGATGGATGTTGTGAGCATAAAAAAATCACAAGCTGCACTCCCTGTGGTGATGCCATACTGGCAAGGAATCAATCACCAGGGCTCTGGTTGCCATAGAAACTGATAGCTCCTGCACCACCATCTAAGTGGCAAATGATTGGTGGTGTACTCATAACACAGGGAGAGCAATGAGTTTTTCTATCCTGTCCAGCAGCTGTGCCAGAGAGTTAATTAAAAGCAGAGAACATGAAATAAATCTAAATCTGTGAAGAAATGAAATGTACAGTACAAATTGAATTCCCGTGTCGAACAGAAATTAATATGCAGCACAAACCACAGAGCTGCCTGAACAAGCAGCAGCTGGGAATCTTGGGAAATGTTGCCTCTGAGGCAGTTAGAGCTGAAATGTGGAGAGGGCACCTCCTTATCTTATTACCTAAGCAAGCACTTTGTTCAGCATTTGTGTTGACTGATGCATGCAAATTGCGGCCTCTGATGTTAAGAGTTCCCCTTTCTAAGCAGGAAGGACAAAGCTTAACTAAGATTTAATTAACAAATTGTTAGCAACTGAAGTTTATCAGCTGTGAACACAATGTAAGTAAATATTTCTACTCCTGTACTAGAACTCGCCAGACAACCTTTGTGAAACTCAATGTGTTTTTATTGATAAGCCATGAATTCAAAATTCATATTTCAAATATAGCAAGCCAAGGAGCAAGTACCTAAAATTCTTTGAGAAGCTTGACATAGAAATAAAGTTTATTGTGTGTTTTTTATTCCCTTTTTCATAGAATGAGCTACAACAGATCAGGCATGAAATATATAACTAGAGAGAACCACAATTTCTTGGTTCAGTCCACCTGGTGCTAACATTTCAGTATTATCATTTAGAAAAGTTAGTGTTCCAACAACCTGCTCTCTGTGAGAAGTCAATCCGCCCCACTGGGAAAGTAGAACAGCCCATGGATCACACTTTGTGTCTCCGCAGCTGCCAAATTGTGTGAGTTTATAGGAATCAGAGGGTAGAATCACATCTTGGATTATGGGACTTACGCTTCTCCCCAGCTGGACAAAATCAGGTCCAGGGAGTGAGTATGGAAGACCAAGAAATGCTGGTGGAATGTCAGAGTCAACACCATTACAAAACATTCCCATGCACTTAATGCCAATCTAACGAACTGCTATAATTTTTCTTTTACCAAGACCGGTTTGGCGCAGTGGATAGAGCATCGGCCTGCGGAATGAAAGGTCCCAGGTTCGATTCTGGTCGGGGGCATGTACCTTGCTTGCGGGCACAACTCCAGTAGGGGGCATGCAGGAGGCGGCTGATCGATGTCTCTCATCGATGTTTCTGACTTTCTATCCCTCTCCCTTCCTCTCTGTAAAAAATCAATAAAATATATTTTAAAAAAAAGATGTATTTCCACCTGGTTCATTTTTTACTTCTTTTGTTTTTTTAAATCTTTATTGTTGAAAGTATTAGATATGTCCCTTTCTTTCCCTCATTGACTCCATATAATCTACCTCTTCCACTCTGTCTCATCCCAGGCCCCCACCATCCTATTTTCTGTGTCCATGGATTATGCATATATGTATACAAGTTTTTTTGGTTGATCTCTTGCCACCCACCCACTCACTCCTGCCTTCCCGCTGAGATTCCAGTCTGTTCCATGCTTCTATGTCTCTGGACCTATTTTGTTCAACAGTTTATTTTTTTCACTAGTTTACATATATGAGTGAGATACTTGTCTTTCTCTGACTGGCTTATTTAGCTTAACATCTTTTTTTATTCTAACTAGTGGCATGGTGCACAGATTTGTGCACATTGAAAAAAATTAATTAGAAGAAAATATTTTAATATTGCTATTTGCCCTTTCTCTATAATAAAAGTGACAACAAAATTCATGATTGACAATGACTGATTGAAACAAACACCTGCAATTGGCGCCAGCAAGAGCTTTATACATATCACAAATGTGGGAATCAAGTTAGCCTTTTATAGATATAGAACAAACTTGCTTAATTAGACCTGCTTTCTGATTTAGCTAAACTTTTTTTAGCCCAGAGAAGCACCCAAATTCTCTTTCAGGTCAGTGACACAGCAGTAAATATCAACATAAAGCAGATTATTATTGTCAATCACTCAGGGAGAACAAAGGGTAAAATATTTAACTGCAGCAGTGTTTGACTATATTCTGTGCAGTGAGAAAAACCTGAAGTCATTTTCAAGATCCACCATTTCTTACTTCTTTTCAGTTGGGTCAAGTGTCTAAGCTTTCTAATCTCAGTTTTCTGGCTAATGAAAAAAAATAGGATTTCACCGAGTCTCCTACCTACCTACTCGAAGGCTTCTGTGAGGATCAAATGAAATGAGGCATGGGAAAATGCTTCACGGACATTTGGCCACACTGTGAAATGTATCTACCTGGCTATAAAGAAAGTCTTGTTCCTGGACTAAAGAAACTCCAAGGAGGCTAGTCCTATGGAGAGGAAATAGGGCATTGCTATGTGACATCATCACCAAGTGCCCACAGCAACTATTTCTGGGCTGGGCTGGGCTGTGGCACACATTTTGCACTCTGGGGTCTTGGCAGCATTGGCTGTGATTTGGAGGGGGTAGTAGTGAGACATGTGTCCCACTTGGGGTAAGCCAAGTGTTGCTCTGTGTCCACAGTACCATTTCTTTGTAAATGGCCAGTGCTCATCAAGGTGGCTCCTGTGTTGAGTGTCTGCCCCCTGGTGGTCAGTGTATGTCACAGCAACCAGTTGGATGGTTGGAGGGACACTTAGCATATTAGCCTTTTATATAGAGAGATGGCAATTGAATTGCTCACCTAATGAGAATTTACACAATTCATCCAACCACCCATTTGAAGTATATTTTCCAGTGTGATAAAATAAGAAAGCAAGCACCATGTTTCCATATATTTGTTAATATGTTGGTATGAATCAGATTTTTATATGTAGTTAAACTGATTGATTTGAAAATATCACATAGGTGTCCATGAAATATGGAGCAAAGTGTGAAATAGCTTTTTCAAGGGAGTTTTGTTCAGTTTCAGACCATTACTAGGCTTTCAATGACTGATAGAATCAACACTATTGCAAGAAAAAGACTTTCATTTGACATAAGGTGGGAGGGATTTATGAAATCAAGGAAGGAAGAGTTCCCAATATTATTCTAACTGTATGACTTTAGACTTTAAATATAGTCAAGTTACTTAATTATACCACACCTACGCCTATTATCATCTCTAAGTAGAAACATTGATAATTGTTAGTAATAAAACCACATGCTGTCTTCATGGGAGTATCTGAATGTATTAAAAGAAGAATTTTTAAAAAAGTATATAAAATTTCCAGAAATATTGGAATATAAATGGTGTGATGAATGCACAAAATAACTAATATTTGTGTTACTGTGTTGTGCTGGAAATTCACATGGTAAATATATTTTTAAGTAAACATTTTACAATGGAAAAGTTCAGAATTTCACAAATTTTCAATGTCATTTAAAATATCTAAATCCACAGATATTGGAAGTCTTAAGGTAAATGCATATTTTTAAAATATATTTTATTGATTTTTTACAGAGAGGAAGGGGAAGGGATAGAGAGTTAGAAACATCTATGAGAGAGAAACATCGATCAGCCACCTCCTGCATGCCCCCTACAGAGGATGTGCCTGCAACCAGGATACATGCCCTTGACTGGAATCTAACCTGGGACCTTTCAGTCCGCAGGCCGACGCACTCTCCACTGAGCCAGACCGGTTTTGGCATATTTTTAAACATTCTATGAAATTAGAATCTATTGTCTCTGGTATTATGGTTATATAATGGGATGTTTTAGATAATGAGATATTAATCTCTATGGTTAATAACACTATGGATAAATATCTTGAATTCATATATATTCTTCCCCATTTTCTTTGTATTGTCTTATTTCCCTATAATCTGATTTTAATTCTTATTATTGTTTCCTAACTGACCTTTTTGCAGTGCTATTTTTATCTTTTGATGGGTGTTTTAAGAATTCTTGTTTTTTTTTTAATCCACTCTAGCCAGGACTCTAAGTGATTCTAAAATCTGTTTATTTTTTTAAATTAACCAGAAAAATTTAAAATATATTTATGAGTTTATTTATTATTTATCTATCTATCTATTATCTATCTATCATCTGTTTATTTAGAAAGAGGGGGAGAGAAAGAGAAATAACACATTCCCAGGCTACTACAAATTCTGAACTAGTGGTCTGCATAGCACCAGAGCATTGAGTTTTAAAAACTTTCACAAGTGAATCTCAAGTACACACTCACTTTAGAAAAAAAGGTAGAAATATAGCACCAACAGTCCTGACATTTATTGATTTTACAACCATTTTTATTGATGACCATTTCATCTAGTGAGGATTATGGTGTGGTTTCCTAATTTGTATAAGCGATGCAGATCTTGTCACCCTCTTTCTTAGTCAATGTTGTTAATTATTTTGGTGTGACTAACTTTATGAGAATAACAATAAGCAAAAGACCTTTAACTCAGAAAAATATACACAGTTACATGCAACACTTGCAAAGAATTTCCAGGATTTTACTGACTCCTCAGATTGAATCTGAGAAAATAATCCTCCTTTTAATGCTCTAGGTTACATATTTGCCTTCTCAGAATTTATTCTGATTTGCACTTTTGCAATTTGTACTGGGCTAAATGTTAGTTGTTATATTATCATTGTTATTGTATTATTATTTACAAGAGGCCCGATGCAAGAAGATTCATGCAAGAATGGGCCTTTCTTCTCCTGGCTGCTGGCACTGCCTTCGTTCTGGCTAGAGCCACCATTCTGCCTTTGCTCCAGCCTGGAGCCACCTTTCTGCCTTCCCACACTTCCCAGAGTCCTGGAGCAGTGGGGGTGGTGTGAAACACCTGTGTCCCTGGCATAGCGACATCGCAAGTATCCTGCCCCCAGGCTGCATCCTCCCTCCAGGCTGCTTGCCACCATCTTTGTTGGATTAATTTGCATACTCACTCCTGATTGAGTGTACTCACTTGTGAAGGTACAGTCAATTTGCATGTTTTTCTTCTATTAGTGTAGATTGTAAGATCCCTTACATAAAGACCTTAGCCCTAACCATGTTTAGACCTACATATCACGATAAATACTTATTTCTCCTGAAAATTGGATCACATGCATTTGTAAAAGAATGTTAAAATGAAACTCTTTTATTCTCAGTTTCAAATAAAGCCCCAAAGCAATATAAATTGAAGTACAAGATTGCTGTGAATAAGCTTATAGATAAATTGTTTTGTAACTCTTAACCACTTCATCACAGCAAGGATATAAAGAGATTAGGAAATATATCCAATTATAATTGTTTGGAGAAAAAGTTGGTTGTATGAGAACTAATCCCATAGTCAGTTTCACCCTTCTTCCTGATTCAAAGAACAAAACTTTAAGGAAAACTCTTAGAAAAATTATGTTCCCCTTAAAATGTGAAGTAAAAAATCAGCTGATGTCCTACCAAGCCTAGAAAGTCTCAATGATAGTGGATTGGAGGGCCAACCATTCTCCTGTACAAAAACAGAGATGGACATGGTAGGCCAGATGTTATGAGAGCAAAGTATGTATGAAAGTTTTTTGTAGACCAGATAGATATAGACCACATATAGAGAGAGTTTATATGGGATTCCTAGAGACTCATCAAGAAGATTGCCTAGAGGATAATCCAAAGATTTCTTGAATAGAAGAATAAATATACTGGCCATAACATATTTGTCCTTTCCCCAGTGAGGCAAGATTTCTGAGAACCCACAGAATGTCTCACAAAAAAATGTATTATTTTAAAACACCTGTCAGACCCAGAAAGTTTGACACAAAATTATACTTTTATTGAAGTAGGAAATTCTTTGTCCTCTCCTTTTCTCCAGCATTACTACTTACTTCAACTGATCCTGGAGACAGATTCACTTCTAATATTTGAGAGGCCCAAGAATATCATCTGTTTGAAAAGTTAGCAATGACTTAAAGTAAAAAAACTGTTAAATAAAATCTTTTCTCTCCTTACCTGACAAATATAACTTCCTAAGTACCTGAGAAATTAGAGTTGAATTTAGAATTCTTGACATCCTTTTAGTCCATTGCAGGACAATAGCAGCATATGAAGAACCCACCATTAACCTCCTCACCCATTGGGAGACCCTGAAGCCTGCTTCCCTTTTTTTCCTACCCCATCCCCTTATAGTACCAAGGATATCTCACAGATTCACATACAATTCCTCAGACCAAACACAGCTTTAACTAAACTGCCACAGATAACTGGCCCTTGCCAACGCCCTATCCAAGAGTGCTCACACTAGCACAGCAGCCCTCCTTTAAGACTGTGAATTCTAGGGAAGCACCCTGCTAATATCATGGTATCAGGCTTGACATCATTTGGGCAAAAAATTTAGAGGGTCCTTGATATTTCAAGCATTGTGAGACTAGGGGATACTGATTCTGAAAAGGATAATTTCTGTGTTCCATGTAGCCAGGGCAAGACTAGAAGACAGCCAACATGAACTCTCCAAAGCACAGGATTCAGAGTAATGGTCCTAGTTGCTGGGTCTAAGGGTAATACTGTTGGGAAGAATCTATGATGGGTATTAGCATGATGAAGAAAAAACCCATACAAGGTGAAGAAAGACAGCAGAAGCCAGCCATACCCTGTTCCCCACTGCATGTGGCTGGCCTATGGCTTGTGAAAACTGATGAGGTGAGTAGCTCTAACTTTGAGAAGGTTTGACCTATTGATACCTTCACCCATTTAAATTGCTGAATGATACATTTAGATTACTGATCGTGAGAACTCTTATTAGCTGGTAGTAATTAAAGTTTGATGAATCTTATTCCATATTTCATTCAGGGGGAAAGAAAGAAATCGACATACAGAAAAACAAAACAACATATCACTTTATACATTGTGCAGTTATAAGTGAAACTACAAGTTCTGCTTATTCAATATGTTTTTTACAACTTTGTTCTGATACACCATGAGAATTTTTTAATTAATCATACTTTAATTTGCTTTTGTTAATTTTATAGTTATGTATAATAGTTTATTTACTATTTAGCTCTTATGGAATATGTACCTTCCTATTATTTTTTTCTGGTTTTATCCCATGTTTTCATCTATGTTGTCTTAATTCAAAGATTGAGAATGTTTCTATTTTAATGTAGTTAATGTATTTTTTAAGCTGGCTAAAATATTTTGGGTTGATTATACATTTATATTAGAGGCCCAGTGCACAAAATTTGTGCACAGGTAGGGTCCCTAGCAACTGCTGGCTGAAGCCTTCCTTTGTTCCATGCTGCCCCCTGTCAGCTCACAGCATATCATAGCAAGAGGTCAAACTCCCCTGTCAGTGGAACTTCTGAGGGGACATTTTGGATATTAGGATATTAGGTTTTTACATATACAGATAATTTTTCTGAGGAATGGAAAGGAGAAAAAAACAAAACCAGGACAGACTAGAATTAGAGAAACTTGAAATCACCAGCATTGCCTAAAGCATCATGGGAAATTCAGGCATCATTAGGCTGATGATACTAGTTAATGAGACTCCTTTTACTACCAGGTTGAGTGTGGAAGATGAAATAGAAAGCATAGTGAGCATTTTAATTTACTCATTTGGAAAATATCTGTTGAGTGCTTATTCTGGGTCAGTTTCAGCATGTAGACAAGACACAGTTGGTCTCTCCACCACTTAATGGCAAGGTAGTGGGAATACTGACTTCACAGGCTTCTGACCATCTCCTGATCTTGAAATCCTAACCATTTCAGAACAAGGGGAATTTCCATTTCCCCCACAATTTCTTGTTGCTGGTCCTGGATAGTGGGCTGTACATTCTATGTCTTTGCCTGTCTATAGATTCCCCCAAACACTCTCATGTCTCATCTGGATTTGGCATTCACGTTTTTATGTCTGTGAATGGACCCAGGACTCTTTGTTTGACACAATGCTGGCCCATTATCTTTTTCCATTCAGAAACAAAAAAGAACAGTTTGAAAACATACACAAATCCTCTCTTGTGTCAACAAGATTCCAGAGTGACTTATTTAAATGGCTAAAGCCAGATGCACAAAATTTGTGCATGGGGGTGTCCTCAGCCCAGCCTGGAACACCTCAAGGGATGCCCGACTGCCCGTTTAGGCCTAATTCCAGTGGGATCCAGGACTGCTGACTCCCAACTGCTCACCTACCTGCCTTCCTGATTGCTCCTAACCACTTCTGCCTGCCAGACTGATTATCCCCTAACCACTTCCCTGGCAGCCTGATTTATGCCTAGCTGCTACACTGCCAGACCATTTGCCCCTAACTGCCCTCCCCTCCCCTGCAGGCTGGTCTTCCCCACCTGCTCTCCCCTGCAGTCTTGGGTCCCCCCCCCCAACTGCTCTTCCCTGCAGACCCAGTCACCCCCAATTTCCCTCCCTTGCAGGTCTGGTCACCCCTAACTGCCCTCCCCTGCAGGCTTGATGGCCCACAACTGCCCTCCCTTGCTGGCCATCTTGTGGTGGTCATCTTATGTGCACATGGGGCAGGATCTTTGACCACATAGAGGAAGCCATCTTGTGTGTTGGAGTGATGATCAATCTGCATATTACTCTTTTATTAGATAGGATAGAGGCCTGGTGCATGTGTGGGGGCCAACTGGTTTTCCCTGAAGGATGTCCCAGATCAGAGTAAAAGTTCCCTTGGGGTGTGAGGTGGCCTGGGCAAGGGGCCTGTGGTCAGTGGAGGCCTGGGCCGGTCAGGATGTGCGGAAATCTTAGCTTCTTTCATCGCCAGGGAAACCCAAGCCTCCTGTTCACTCCATGGCTGCCAACATTTTTGTTGGGATTTATTTATCTTCTATAATTGAAACTTTATAGAATGGAGTGGAGTCCTGGCCCGGCCAGGGTGTGCAGAAAGCTTAACTTCCCCCATTGCTAGGGAATCCCAAGTCTCCTTCATGTTCTGTCTGTGGCTGCAGCCATCTTGGTTGGGTTAATTTGCATACTCACTCCTAACTGGCTTGTGGGCATGGCTTGTAGGTGTGATGGAGTGATGGTTAATTTGCATATTACTCTTTTATTAGATAGGATTAACTTGTAATGTGCTTCTGTTTGAGGAGGAGAAATCTCAGGGGGAAAATAATTGTGCAAATTGGAGAAATTGTGAAGTCTGTTCTTAGTAATCTGCAGAGATGGCATGATGTATGGTTCTTATTATTGTTTCTGACTTCTGCTGGGTAGCTCTCTCCAGCTATATCCTGGAGCATAGAAACTGGAAACCTTAGGGGATGTGGAATTCTTCTTCACAATTCTTTGCAATTCAGTTATTATTAATTTTATTTTGTTTTTTATGTTATTTAATTTTTATTTTTTTGCATTTAGATAGATTCAACTGATGCATACTGGGTAGTTACAAGCTCTTTAGTCTTGTCATAGTTTGTTTAGTTCTTCCTTTCTGACCTTAAAATTTATCTTTTTATTTTCAATACTTTCTGCAGGCAGGGCCTGCAATGCAGAAATTATTTACTTAGTGGTTGAAAGAACCTTCCCATGTTCAGGACTCAGATCTGAGTGTTTTACATGTGCTATGTTATGGAATCATATAAGAATTATGTCCTCTGACACTAAGCTTTTGTAAAATTCAGAAAGCTCTGTTTGGTCCCTTGTAATACTCTCTTTAATGTATTTTCAATTGTTATTTTCTTAGCAAGGCTATTCTAGTCCATCAAGTCCCTTCAGAGCATGATTAGAGAGAGACAGAAATCAAACTAATGCAGGCTTATAAAGCCTGGGTGAGCCCTACAGGCAGCCTTGGAGAGTATCTCCTGCCTGGTTGAAACACCCTCTTCTCACTCTGTCATTGGAGGCAGGCTGCCTTGAAAAGACTTGATCTTAAGGTAAGTGGTCTTGTATCTCAGGCAGACCTCACCTGAGTAGAGAGCTGAGCACTGTCTCCTGACTGCCCTCCTTAAGGACATCCAGTTCACTTTAAAAATGAGATCTGGGTGATACATCCCTGTGTTTGTTATTCTTATTCAACATAATAACCTCCTGGTCTAACTTCCTAAACAATCAAATAATTAAATTCTGAAAAACTAACATTACATAATGAAATGAGATATTCAAAACAGGTGTTCCATCATGAAAATTAGAGCAGCAATTATATTCTGTGAAGTGCTGTGGAAAGGGTTTCACGTTCTATTTCTTTATTCTAATTATGGGTCTTTTCACTATTGTGTATTTACCAACAGTCTGAGTGCAGCATCTGTGAATATATTATTATTGTATTTCTGGCTTTGCCATTGTTCTCTGGATACTGCAGGGTTTCTGCTAGACCTTATATAGACCCTAGGCAACCCTTTTTGTTTTAAAATAGAACCATTGCTGGCTTTGTTAGTCACAAAGAGACATAATATTTAATCATTAATTTTGTTATTGTTTCTACTATTCTATTATTCTAGTCTATTATTTTTTCTTATCACCCAAAGGATATTGTTTGTTATGTTCTATAATTAAAATCACTTGTTTGAGCACTTTTTATACAAAGCCTCCAGACACTTTAATATAACTGACTGCTTTCTTCCACATCTATATCCCCAGCCCATAGAAAAGTTCCCAGCACAAGTTAGGAGGTAAATAAATATTTGTTAAATGACAAAAATTTAAATAAGTGAATAAATGAGTTGGTAACACCTTAGAACATTTTTGAATAAGGGTGTGAATCAAGGACAGAAAAGGGGTTACAATACAGACCTGAACATTTAAAAAAAAACACCTCAAATTCCTTAGTTCTTTAAATAGAAATGACAATAGATGGAGTTCACACAGTAACACAAATGGAAAAGGCCAATGTATGTGTTGGGAGATGTTAACCATATGCTAGATATGATTTCTCAACGTGCCATTGCTGTAGAAACTTAGACTGGCACAATCGAGGGGTTTCCTAATGAAAACATAGAATAAAAAAATGGTAGCACTATATTTCTTTTCATTAGATTGATCATATCTGAGGTTCAGTGTGCTTTAGGCTTTGACAAATGGGAATAAGTTTCTAAGATAGCAGAGCAATAGAACAATGACAGATACATGAAAAGATATTTCATCTGGAATACTGTCTTAAAACACACATGTATATGTTGGCCATAAAATTACAGGAGACATCCAAAGGAAATACAACAGTCAGACAAAATTTAGGTGGATCATTTTATATAATTTTTTATCCTGTACCCAATGAAAAAAATAAAACAACTTAAGTGGATGATGGTAGGAGAGTGTTCAATAAGCTATGATCAGATGCATCCAATAAAAGTATGTCTAAAAATAATTTACAGAATTTTGAGAAAGCTTTTGAATATATCAGTGAAAAGTAATCTGGGTTCACACTGTTATTAACAAAATAAGTTCCAAATATATATCCTGATTTTTCTCTCTACAACCAGATGAAACTATACCCAAAATATTAGAAATGATATTAATTTTCTTCCTCTTTTAATATTGCTCCCTATAGTCATATTTTCCAATTAAAATTAGGAAAGGAAAGTTTATGCATAAGCAAGATACCTTTATCTTTTGTTTCCCTTCTCTGATGACAACACTAAAATTTATAGCATTTTCTAACCAACCCTCTTCCCCCTAAAATCCAAAAAAAATATATGCTTGGGGATTAAATATATGTACTAATTCAATGTTTTTATTTTCTCCTCTGAATTTGCAAAAGAATATTATCAATTAAAACATGTTTGTTTTCTGAAAATTAACTCATCTTGCTTTAAAAAATTCAGAAAGAGTAAGGCTAAAATTATGTAATGTAGAACAAAAGGAAGGAAGGCTATAAGTAAATAGAGTGAGAAAATTAAAAACTTGAAAGAAAATCTTTTTGGGCAAAATGCAGCAGTTGAACCTAAATGCCAGTGTAAGCTTCCTAACAGCTTATTCAAAAAAGGCAACAGATTACTCTAATTAATTAACCACTTGCAAAGTACTAGTTTATCAGGAGGAAATTGGCATATATTTTGAAATGTTTTTCATATTAATTTATTCACACATGTACTTAACAAATAAAAGTTCACTGACCATATACTGCATGTAAGGAATTAAACTAGTGCCTTAGGCGAGGGGAGAAAATAGGGAATGCAATGGCAAGTGAAGGTGGTACTATGGAAGATAAAGGGGGACAATCCAGGGCTACAACTCACATCCACTTTGTCTCTGCGGTGCTGATCTTTGCTGCAAGAGTGAACGTGTTTACAAAATTTGTGTTATTTTATAAACCCCTTAAAGGCTGCTTGATACATGCTCCTTGATTATGAAGCTATATTGAGGATACATCCAATTATTTTAAGGATTATCTACATAATATCTGTCTTTCTCATTCCCCAATATTCTACAGTCTCTTCCCTTACAACCTAAACTCAGGAGTTGCATATTTGCTCATGTTCTGTCTATAGAGTACATAGTAGCAACTGGTTTCATAACTGAACTCAATAAATATTCCTTTAGGTATTGATGAATTGATTGAATGAATGACTACAATCTCTCTCTAAGAACAATATTTCAACATGACATTACTAATTTATAGTTATAACCGCTGTTTCCTTTTAATAACATTGCTTTGTCTAACTACAGTCATTTGCATACTGACCAGCAGAGGGCTTTTGCAAGTTATTTCCTATTGACGACTCAGATTAAAAATGTGTGTAGGGCATCAATACATCTGTTAGTGCAAATTTAAAATGAGGGTTGTATATTTTCATAAGAAACTGTCCTTTATAACATCTTCCTTTTTCATTATAATATACAGACTGAATTCTCCTTTGATTCCCATAGTCTCTAGATCTATGCAAATGATGTCTGAATAAAATGTAAAAGATTTTATTCCTCAATACGCATTCATAGTTTTCAAATATTTTTTAGCATAGGAGCTTTTCATCACAAGAAATCCAATGAGAAACTCTTTATCTAAAGCTTTAAAAGCTTCTCTCATTGAAAGGATATAAGAAGATATGTGATCTCTTATTTCTTTTTTCTCATCTCATTTTTTTCTTCTTCCTCCCCTCACATCATTTGATGCATACCCTTGGAAATTTATGGATTCTAAAAGTGAGAACACACCAGTAGAATGTAAGTTTCTTCTAATGAGAAAGTTGGACCAATCTATTTGACATCACAATCATCTTAAAAATCTGTCCCATGAAAACACAACAGGTTCTAACTCAGCCACCTTTATGGAAATAACTCATTTTAGACACTAAAGAGAAGCAGTTTAGCTCAGCACTTTAAGCAATTGGATGGCAATTCATGGGCTCGTGGTTTTCAAGTTGTTTTTTGCTGATGCGTTTGACATTGGGAAAGTCACTGCTTCTTTTTCTCTGTGGCTTACTCATCAATAAAGCAGCATATGATTCACTGACTCACCTCGTTCTCATCAAGTGTTTATTCCCTAGAACTGATAATGTACTATTCCACTTAAGCAATTAATAAGAAAGGTTATAAGGAGAGGTAAAACTGGACATAGCTAAATAATAACACAAATGAAACTTACATGCTGAAGGGCTTCACATGTGTAGTAAGAACAAAGACATTGGCTAATTTTGGTAAGATTTCACAATAAACATGATTTTCAGGGAATATGCACTAAGTAACTTGAAATAATTTTAGGTTTACTGGAACTGGAAAGAAGAACAGCATTCGGGTTGGAGCAGGAGATATGAGTAATAGCTGGGATGTGTGCTATAATTCTAATAAGAGAAATATGTACCGCTTTAAGGATCTTGAAAAGAGGAAAAGTTTTTGGTTTGCTGAAAGTTTAACAAAAGCATCTTGCTAGTTAGTTCTGTCAACTAGGATGTGAAAGCTAATTTTTAAAAAGTCTATCCTTGTAAATTGGACATTAGGATGTTGCTTTTGAGTGCTAGTAAATTGAACCCTTAATTTTGTGCTTGAGAATGATTAGCTATTCTCTAGTAAGAAAATACTTAAAAATAAAAAGTGAAAAACCTAACAAAAATGGCCATTCTTTATGGCATATTCAAGGTAATCACAAAGCATGTACTAAGCAGCAGTTCAGTGCCTTGCTCTTAGTCATGTGTAGAATAATCTTAGATTAAGAGCTGAATTATCTTAGAGAAGATCTTGAAATTCATGAAAGGTCATTTCCTTTAGTTCAGAATGTTTTTATTACATTTCAATCACTTTGTATTCTTATCAATTCTCCCTCTGAGTGGATCAAATCATTTCACCAAATGATTTTACCAGATGAGGTAAGTCAACCATCTTTGGGAAATTCATTAAAATAAAGGACACTAGGGCACCATTTGTTTGGTTGAAGTACTATTCACATGGGCTCAAGTAGTTAATGTGCTTACAAAAGTGCTCACAAAATAATTTATTCCCCAGAAATTTCCCCCCTAAAACTCATTAATTTCTTTAACAATATTGCAAAGCAAGTATATTAAAAAGATTTGAATCCTGATCCACAGGATAAATTATATATTATTCAAGGTTGCATTTTATTACATTAAGGGCCAAGTCTGGGAAGATACTGATTGGAAGAGGAAAATACAAATATCTCAAAAGTAGCAGAGATAGATTGAAGTCTTAACCTTGGTCAACTTCAATCATTCTGCATATGTTGACCATTATGTGCTAAGATGAGAATGCAAGTGAGTTTTTGCCTTGAAATAGTCCACAAGCAAATGAAAAAGACACTTTAACCTTAGAAAAATAGCTCAATTTTTCGCTTTATAACATCAAAACAATAATGTATACTGCATATTTTACAACTTACTACCTACAATAATAAAAGTGTAATATGCTAATTAGCTCGGATAGCCAAATGACCTTCTGGATGTCCTTTTGGATGAAGCCAGGCCTGCTAGGGCCAAGGCAAGCTGCCATGACTGGGAGGGGAGAGCCCCTTGCACAAATTTCATGCATTGGTCCTCTAGCAATATAACAATGAAGAATGTAGATGTGAGCTAGAACCAGATAGTCCTGAACTTGAATCCAGAGTATGTCCATATTCTGACTCAATATGACCATAGGCAAGTTACTTAACTCATCTAAACATATATTTCCTTGCCTTTAAATTTCAGCATTACTTAGCTGAAATGGTTATTGTGTGCATTTGTTGTGCTAATACATAAAGTAATTAACACTGGCACACAGGAAGATACCTAATCAGACACAGACTATACTTTGATACACATTGATTTTATATATATATTTAAATATTAAGCCATGATAAAGTATTTTTTGTTTTGTACTTATTATATAGAAAAATTATTGATGGTAATCACATGAATTCTATCTAATAAAAGACTAATATGCAAATTGACAATCATACCAAGATACAAGATGGCCACCTCCATGGGGTCAAAGATGGTTACCCACATGTGAATACAACATGGCCACCACAAAATGGCCTGTAGGGAGGGGCAGTTGTGGGAAGTTAGGGGTGACCAGGCCAGTAGAGGAGGGCAGTTGAGGGAGACCAGACCTGAAGGGAAGGGCAGTTAGAGGGGGACCAGGCCAGCAGAGGAGGGCAGTTTGGGGGAACAAGCCTGCAGGGGAGAGCAGTGGGGAAGCACCAGGCCTGCAGGGGAGGGCAGTTGGGAAGAGCCAGGCCTGCAGGAGAAGGTAGTTGGGAGCCAGTAGTCCTGGATTGTGAAAGGGATGTCCGACCGTCCGTTTAGGATCAGGCCTAAATGGTATTGAGCCTAAATGAGCAATCAGCCATCCCTCAAGGAGTCCCAAATTGGAGAGGGTTCAGGCTGGGCTGAGGAACACTCCCCCTCATGCACAAATTCCATGCACTGGGCCTCTAGTATACCTATAAAAGACTTTGAAAGATAAAATTTTTATATAAAATGAAACATAATATAAACAAAAAAAGGTGTGATTTTTATTTATTTTATTTTTTAAAAATTGTTTTCTGAGAAGAAGGGAGAGGGAGATAGAAACATCAATGATGAGAGAACTTCAATGATGATAGAAATATCAATGATCCGCTGCCTCCTCTACATCCCCCACTGGGAACTGAGCCCACAACCCAGGCATGTACCCTGACTGGAAATGTAACCATGACCTTCTGGTGTACAGGTCAACTATCAACCATTGAGCCACCAAGGCTGAGCAAAAGGTACTTCAGTTATGTACTTCATTTACTTCTAATACCTTATGAGCTGCAAGAGAAAGTAAAGATCACCTGCCTTTTCCCTGCTGAGGCTCACATACAATTGTCACATGGAATAAGACAAGTACAAGTATTTTCCCCTAAAAAAAATAGAGCTGTTTGTTAATAGATCAATAATGAATGCTCATCTGACAATCAAGTGAAAAGGAGCTACTTCTATGTCAGATAAACCTCAAGGTGCCCCTAATAAATCCATTTTCCAGCTTCTTGTGTTTGCACCTTTGTCTCAGTCCCTCCCTTGAGGATGGACAGGAGCTGTGCCTTGTTCCTAACCAGGAGATTATGGCAAAGACTAAATAACTTGCAGATGTTTTCAGGTCCTAAATCAGTTGATTCTGAATACATCAAAAGGGAGCTTATCTTGGGTGGGCCTAACAATCAATTGATAGCTCTCAAAACTGGGACTGGAAGCTCCCTGATGTCAGAGAAGCATCTATCTATTGCTGGGCTTGAGAAAGTAAGACACCATATGTGAGAGGGCTGAGGAGAGGGTCTCATGACAGGGAACTGGGGGTAGAATTCTAGGATTAGAGGGCAATCCAGTCAACAGCCAACAACAAAACAAAACAAAACAAAACAAAAACAACAACAACAAAAAAAACCCCAACAACCCAAAAAAACCAGTCACAGACATTATGGTAATTACTGGAGAGAATGGGAACAATGTACAGATGAGGTATTATAGACTTGCACCTGAAACCTACATAATTTTATTAACCAACTAGAGACCCAGTGCATGAATTCATGTAAGGGTGAGGTCCGGCTGGCCTGCCCTGATTAGGACAGTTCAGGCCAGGCCAGCTGGGGAGAGGGGCCATGGGCAGTTGACCAGCTGACCCTGCCCCTTGGTCAAACTCCTGGTCAAACTCTCAGTCGAGGGGACAATTTGCATACTGGCCTTTTATTATATAGGATGTCACCCCAATAAATTCATTTTTAAAAAGGGAAGAATAAACAACACAACAAAAAGAGGGCCATGACCTTTAATTCTATAACCACAAAGGAATGAATCCTGACAATGAGAACAACTGAAGAGGGGCTGGAAGTATATCTTTTCCCAGGTGAACCTCTGATGAAACTCTAACCCTAGCCTGACAAGACTTTGACATGGAGAGCCAAGCTAAGATATACCTAGAATTCTTACTACAGAAAGTGTGAGGTAATAAATCTACCCAGGATAGCTCAGAAATGAAAGGGACTTTAAGGGTCCCTGACTCTTAATTCTGTCTTTTCCTGAGGAGAACACAGAGAGCAAGAGCTGGTAAATACTTTCCTATTATCATTCAACAAGTTATTATTATATCTGGGAATGGATCAAAGTACTCCTGGTTCCCAATTCAGGATTCATTTGCTGGACTTTTTTTTAAACCTTTTTAAAGAGACATAAAGGGATAAACATATATATGTACATATATAAATATTTAAGAGTTATACATTGGACTAGAATATTAAAGTACATTTAATTAAATACATGCTATATTCTTATTTAGTTATATAATGATTTATTGTATAAATTAATATATTTATTAATTATTTATTATATATAATTATTTATTATTATTATTGTTATATTTCATAATTGTATATTTAACCAAAGAGATCCTTTAAACATCATCTAAGACAGCAGTCCAATTTTCTGATTTTCCAGATTGGAAAACTGAGAGCCTAAAGGGTTATATAACAGGAAGAATTTTTCATAATGAGTTGCAAGTAATTTATTTGAGCTGTTGGTTCATTTTCCATTCTCTCTCTTTCTGGTATTTATGACGATGAAAATATTCACAGAAATTCCCATAATGCAGACTCCTCTGTGGTACTCCTGCTCTCTCCTGCTCTACTATGAAACACCTGTATACTCTATCACCCTTTAGCTCATCAACTTTTCCTTCTTTCTTTCACAGATCACACCTTACCTGCCCCCTATCTGAGTCCTTAGGAACTTTTATCAAGTCATTGCTTTCTAAGCTCTGATAAAGTCATTCTAAAGTGTTACAGGATTACTATTATCCCTTCCAGAGATATATCCATTTTAAAAGCAAACCAAAGCATGCCATGTCTCAATTTCCTAAAATAATTTTCAATATTAGAATTTCTACTTTGTTGAGAAAGTATTTCTGGAGAATGTATTAGAGAAAAGGTTTTGGACAGAATCATAAAACCGCTTAGAAATTTAAATAGATCTAGTTGCTAGGAACTTACTTCTAAAGATAAACTGAAAGTAACCTGGGTACATGGTTTCAAAAATTAATGCCTTATATAAGTTGCAGACACAGATACTCTCAGGACCTTTCTATTTTCAATGTGGAACCTGAAATGAATCTGAAGTGCTTGGCTTGGCTATAAAAAATCCCAGAGCACATGTTGTTTAAAGTGTTTTGTGTGTCCCCGACTATTTTTAATGGTATTTTTTTCCTTTACTGAACAACCCAGAGGCTGTGCAAATGCAACACAAATCCTGTGGTTCTTTTTAAACTCAGCTCGAGTCTCAGCTCTCTTTTTCTGCTTTTTCCAGCCCCCCACTTAGTTGCCATGTTCAACAACACTTCAAAGGTGTGGCTGGCTTCATTTCTGGGCTTAGATTCTGTTTCAAGAAGAAACTAAATTAGAATCAGTTTATCACCCTTGGCTAGGATTTTTAACAGAATTTAAAAACTAAGAGGAACCCCAGTCACATCTAAAATGATACCAAGTGTATCAGCTGGGCGCTTGATCTTCAAAGTAAGCCGTAACCCTGCATCAAGCTCACTGTTCTCTGCTGGCATAGCATCTTGAGCCTTCGAAGGCACGGTTTCATGGATACCCAGGGCACTTTCAGTATTTTCATTTTATTTTTCTTTAAAGAGGAAGAAATTAGGCTTATTATTATTATTTTCTACATATTTTTCTTTACGTGATGATACTTTTATTAAAATAAAAGCAAATAGAGAGAAATGAGTACTGGGCAATACACAAGGAGAAAAGATCCCGAAATTAAACTTCCCTAATTTATTAGAAATTGAGTCGGCAGAGGTAGTACTGAGAGCATACACCTTAACCATCAAGCCTTTTTCAGTAGAGAAAGCACAAACCACCTCAGAGCTCCTTCACCTAATTGGCTATAGCATGAAGGCTGCACTCAGTAGAAAGCAGAAGCATTGTTTTGAAAAAGCAGATAGCCTTTCCCATATCGTCTTATTATATCTCTGTTTCGCTTTGACTAACATATATCTTACGTTTGACAAAGCATTTATATGCTCTACAATCAGTGGCTTGAACACAGTATTTTATCCTTTATAAGTGTTATATGTTTTAAAGGACTATTCATTTGAGATGAATATTGAGTGATGGACAGGTATACTCCTATAGGATACGATTAGAAAGCTCTAAGCAAAGACAGTAGCATGAACAAAAGCACAGTGGGATGAAATAATGTGTTAATTTTGTGAAACTGCATGCATTTTAGAATGTCTGGTGTGTAGGTTGGAGGCAGAGGTGGAAAGAAGGCTAAGAAGCAGGAAGAATGATCTTATTATATTATTCAGTTTAGATTGGTGGAGTGTGGGGAGTGACTACAGGTAAGGGCAGCATCTAGAAAAGAGGGAATTGAAGGACCATGAGAGCAATTAGAGTTCAGTAGCATAGAATGAAATGCAGCTGGAAGGATAGTGGACACACATTCCAGGAGAGAGTTGAATAGACCCAGTTGAAGAGATGATCAAATAATATAACAATAGCAATGTCAGTATTCAGGAATAAGATAAATTGAAATAAAGTGAAATACTGAATAGGTAGTCTGGCATTTTAAGAAATTAAATCTGAAGACATGGTGATGGCACCAGAGTTCTCTATTTAGAGTCTGGCACACAGAAGATGGGAAGGTTCCTCATATCTGCATTTGTTAGGGTATAGATTCCATAGAAAACCACGGCTTTTGATGTCTGGAGACCCAGATTGATTTGCTATATCTGTGAAACCTGGAGAAGTTATTTAACTTCTTCAAGCATGGTTTTCATGTGTACAAAAGGAATAATAATAATAATAATAATAATAATAATAATACCACTTACCTGTTGAGCCAGCTTGGCTCAGTGGTTGACCTATGAATCAGGAGGTCACAGTTTGATTCCCTTTCAAGGCATATGCCTGGGTTGCAGGCTCAATCCCCAGTGTGGGGTGTCCAGAAGACAGTTGAGCAATGATTCTCTCATCATTGATGTTTCTATTGCTCTCCCCCTCTCCCTTCTTCTCTGAAATAAATAAAAATATATTAAAACATAATAATAATAATACCACTTATTCCATAGAATATTGCAAAAACTAAATAAATGAGTGTGAAATATCGGGCACACTTCTGGGTACATATTGAGGGCTCAATAAATGTTAATTTTCCTTTCTATAAAAATGAGGTATGTGTGAACTCTGCAAAGCTTTAAAAAAAGTTTGTAGTAAAACAAGATTCAGCATGGTAGGCAGGAATATATAAATACCAAAAGAGGAAAGGGAGACAGGAACTGTAGTAAGGGTAAAGTCAACTGTGACCCAGTAGAATAGAATTTAGCAACTTTAAGCCTCAGGACAATTGTGAGAGAGAGATGATCAGAGAAGCCAACTCACACAACAATTTTCTGTGTGAGAAATTATTTTACTAGGCCCCCAAATATCCTTGAATAATAATAAAAAAAAACTTTGTGTCGGCAACAAATATGGTCTTGAAAGACAGGTATTATTTCTTACTCACTTTCTGAAGAGTAGGGCTAGACTTTCCAAGGTAGCTTATCAAACTTGGCTTAGTAATGCTTTTCCAAGGCTAGTAGGTAGAGTGAGAGAACTCTCTCTTAACCCTAAATATGCATTTTTCCTCCTGGTAAATAACCTTGACTTCTTATTATTACTCTCTCATTTCACATACCTGATGTCTAACAATGCCATTTTCTAAATATTTCTTAAATCCATGTGTCTTATATCTCTACTCCCTCTATGTCAGACCCTTACTTATCATCCAAACCATTGAAATAGCTAAACCAGTTTTGCCTCATTCTGTCCTACTCTATGGATGACTCATACAAGAAACTATGACCATGGCTGCACTTGCCAAAATGTTCCAGAAGAGACTTATTGTCTACAAAATACATTTCAAGTCTCCTGTTTAAAACAAAATATCTTCCATAAACTGATTCTTGCCTACATATTTAGCCTTTCTTTATGATACTTTAGCTGCAACACTGAGCAATTGGATATACTAGCAACTTAGTATTTTGCAAGAATTCCCACTCCCCAAACCAATAATAATATGATTTTAAAAAAGGTGCTTCTGTGTTAGATAATCATTGAATATTATTTAAAACTACCTGAAAGTTGGTAAAATAGAGTTAAAAATGAATTACGTAATTAAATTACAAGGAGTCAGTGATTTTGTGCCAACCTGATGGCCTTCATCTATAGACCTAATTTCATTCCTCTTTATCTGTGCTCACTCTAAAATCTCTGTTTGAAATTATCTCTCTCTTCTGCTTCTTCACTTGACTATCTTCCTCTCATATATCAAAAATAAATTCATGTGTCATTTCTCCCAAAGAGCATTTTCTGATAACCTCCCTTCAGGCAGAGTCAAATCCTATTGCTCTGAGCTTGAACAGTTCTCTGTGCATCCTTTTATCATAATACTTATTATTGAAATTTGCCTGTATAAACTCTGACTTTCTTCATGTCAAAAACCATTTGTCTTTAGTCTTTGTGTCATTATCTTCCATTTGCCTGAAACATGATCACCACTGAATAAATATTTTATAAAGCTTTCCAATTTTCCCTCTTTTTCTGCAATATACACATTGTACTTAGTATGGTTTCCATTTCCCCATTCATACTTCCTTCCTCTGCTCAATCTTAGTAAGTAATTCTGACAACTCTAACCGCATCACATGTGATACTTTGTGAGACCTGGTGCTAGCTTTTCCAGCTGCTCAGATTTGGTGGTTTTTAAATATTCTGCGTTTTTAGACCTTAATCACTTTTATAATTTGTTATAATATTTTACTCTAGAGTTATCAGGTTTTTTGGTAGCTTGTGGAGAGAGACTCAACAAAATCTACTCTTTCAAAGAATCTTGACTATATGAAAAAAAGTAAAACTTGCTTTTGTGGTAATTACACTAATGTGATTTTGATAAATTTATTTGTTCTGCTCAGGTCCTAAATGATAAAATCTCTATTTCAGAATAATCAGGGGCCAAAGGCCAATGCTTTGCTCTAGGTTTACCTCTCTTGAATTTGTTGCTGAACATGAACATAAGTGAAAAAATTCATGAATAAATCTGAAGTACACAACTTTCTTCATTTCACTATGTATCACCTCTCTAAGGCCTCTTCCTTATAGCCTTAAGAGACCTTTTATAAAACATAGAAAGGCAGAGAGCACCAATAAATACTGGCTAAATAGTTTTTAGGTTTGTCTACACAGACTTGATAATCTAAGTGTAAAGCACTTTTCATTTGAATTGTAATAGTGCAGCTTTTACAAAAACTAAATAAAAACTTATTAAGGTAACTTGTGATTAGATCTCATCATAAGAGATTCCTTGAATGGAAGACATAAGTACCAGTAAATGTGCCTTAATTTAAAAGTGAGTATAAAAAGGGGGCATCTGGGAGAACTATCCTTACACTGTTTTCTAACACATAAAATGAAGGCATGTTTAAAAAGAACAGTATTCTTATCTGCTAGCAAAAAGCATAAAAATGTTATGACTCCTTTAATTTAGGGAATTTGGATGATTTATATCTACTGTCCCCATATCAAGTGAAATTGCCTTTTCATTTAAGGTGGTCATAGGCATCAGAAGTGGTATTTATGCTTCAGATCAAATTTCCTGGCAGCAATGTTATTTCAACTTAAAATTGCTCTGTTTTACCTAATATTCAATCCAATCTTTCCTGTGGGTCAAAATGTTAGTATACTTACTAGCAACTTACTGTTTTACAAATATTTCCACTCTCAAAAATATAATAATCTGATCAAAGAGGGTGTTTATGTGTTAGATACTCAAGTTGAATAATATTATTTAACTACTGCAAAGCAGATAAAATAGAGTTGAAAAAGTATTAAGTAATTAAATTACAGGGAGACAATTATTTTACACCAACCTCATGGCTATATCTATAGACCTAGTTCTAATCTACTGAGGAAAGAAAGAACTCCCTAGCCTTAAAACAATGCATATTTCAATAATTACCTCAATGAAAAGAGGAGGACAAGAGGTAAATGCAAGCAAAAGATTCCAAGAAAGAGGACTGTAGGAAAATTCTAGCTCTCTGTGCATTGGAATAAAAAATATGGATCTAGCTGAAACCGGTTTGGCTTAATGGATAGAGCGTCAGCCTGTGGACTGAAAGGTACCAGGTTTGATTCCAGTCAAGAGCATGTACCTTGGTTGCTGGCACATCCCCAGTAGGGGATGTGCAGGAGGCAGCTGATCCATGTTCCTCTCTCATCCATGTTTCTAACTCTATCTCTCTCCCTTCTTTTTTGTAAAAAAAAAAGTCAATTAAAAATATGTATTTAAGTAACCAGATAATTCATATAGAATTCTGACAGTTGGGAAAAATAGAATAAAAAGCTCACAGGCAAATAACAATAGTATTAGATGGCTTAATCGATTTGGGTTTCAGCATGCCATGTTCCACTGTTGCATAGTTACGGGACACTAAAGTTTCCTTGGGTGACACTAACAGCATGATGATAGCTGTCCCTACCAAAAGAAATATTAAGTTATAGTATTTATTATAATTTATCATTCATTTCAATTCAGTAAACCTATGATTCTGGACACAAGAAAAGCAACCGAAGTCCCAAAAGGACATCTAAACCAATGGATAAAAACAAGTTGGAATGTATGTTAGGTTTTCTTTTATGTGAACTGACAGATATGAGTGAAAAAAATTCAGACTAACCTATATTTCTCATGTACATTGATTTAAGAGATATATATTATGCTCTTAATAATCTTTGCTAAAATATATACATATTTGAGAAAATTTGGCTTTTATATAATAATTAGAAAATTATAATCCTTTAAAATCCACTACTGAAAAATAAGTGCTATCAAAATTTTTTAAAGATTTTTTAAATGTAGCATACATATGAAAAAATTATACATTTTTAAAATTCTTTTCTATATAATTTTTCACAAGATCTCAATCAATATCAGATGAACAAATGGGAGTTTATATACGTATGATGTAGTTCCCTGAATCCTTTATAAGGTGACAGGAACAACTATAAGGAATGTGTTTTACACTGGTTCCCAAAGTGTTTCCAGTGATATTATTAATAAACAGATCATTTTTACTATCTTCCTTTAACTTTTCTATTCCTATACTGCGGTTTCTTCATCAGCTTAGTTTATTATCACTTGAAACCTTGTATAAAAGTTTGGATAATCAAAAACTAAGACAAATATGTCATAGAAAAAATATTGGCTCAATAAAAAGATTAATAAGGCTGATGCATGACTTGAAAGATGGTTGAAAAGGAAAGAAAATATAAATAACACTGTCTTGAATTTTAAAAGATAATATTTATGTAAACATAAGCATTAAAAAGATAATAATTTAATAATATGAGAAATTTTGTTCCAGTAAATTTGTCAACTTAGATCAAGTTGGTAATTTCCTATTTAAAGTAAATGTATCAAAATTAACACAGGAACATATAGATAATCTGTAAAGTCCTATATCTGTTAAAGTAGTTGAATACATAAATAACACTTTTTCCCCAAAGGAAACTATAGGTCTGTATAGCTTCACCAGTAAATGTTATATATTTTTAAATTATACATTTTGTATTTAGAAAACACAAAAGTAATACCTTTCCAATGTAAAACCTTTTAAAAATTAAATTTATTGGGGTAATACTAGTTATTAACATTATATACATTTCAGGGATACAATTTTATAATATATCACCTGTATATTGTATGTGTGCTCACCACCAAAATTTCAGCCTTCCTCTGTTACCATATTTGATTATCTTCCCTTCCCATCTAATAACCACCATTGGATTGTCTGTGTCTATGAGTTTGTTTGGTTGATTGGTTGGTTTGGTTTATTGCTTTCTATATCCCACAGGAATAGATCTTGACAGAGGCAGTAAAACATCAAACAGACTATCAAATTATAGGAAGGATAAGGAGAAGTGGGGTAGATAAGAGATCAACCAAAGGACTTGTATGCATACATATAAGCATAACCAATGAACACAAGACACTGGGGGTTAAGGGTATGCCTGGGACGGGGGGGGGGGGCCAATGGGAAGATATGTATACATATAACATATTAATAAAAAAAGAAAATATCATGCTAAGTCAGATAGAAAATGACTAGAACCATATAATTTTACTCATACGTGGGATCCAATGCATACATAACCTTATACAAATATCTGACTAGGGCATTACCATAAAGAAAAATTACAGGTGAAGATAGCAAAAATTATCTCATTTGAAAATACCAAATACACATATTAACTAATTAAAATCAATTATATCTAAAAAGGTATATCATGATTAAATTGGATTTACTCCAGAAATAAAAGGTTGGCTTAATATTTAAAAATTAACCAATGTAAATGACCATATTAATAATATAAAAAGAAAATCAATTAACTGAATAGAGACAGAAAAGCAATGTTTGTTTTTCAGCATGTGGCTCAGCCATACGTACCCTGTGTAAGTCAGGATATGAGATATCTAGTTCCATGTTCTAAGTGTTTTTAACTTGGGAAAAACTTCTAAAGTGAGTTATAAAGTAATTTAAGCGATGTGTCCAATATTTGTAACCTTAAGCAAGTTACTTCATTTCTTTGTTGCTTAGTTTTCTACACTGTAGAATTGCAAACTACAGAATTTTCCCATCCCCTGAACTTAATTAACAGCATGTCACTATAAGAATCCAAATTTCATAGAAGATACATTACGATAATAAAAATATATACTTCCATGTACCTTTATCACTGTAATGTAATTTTATTAAGGTCTTAATTATTATGTGCAGAGATTAATTACACTATGTACATAATATAGTATCAGGTAAGTGCAATATTACATGGAGAATAGTTTTAGGTAGAAATATCATGGTTCAGTTCTTTAGTTTTATGAGTGCTTAAAGGTGTCAACCAGATTTTAAATTCAGCCAAGAAAATCCATCTTTATTATTGTTTTAAATTTCTATCTTTGCTAGCTAGAAGAAAGCTGGAGGAAGCCAGCTAAAAGTAAGTCAGTGTAAATGCCATGCATTTTACTAAGTTGATTTGGTTCTCCTTTGTGTTTGACATAATAAATACTAGGAATGTTGCAGTGTTTTAAAATACTATGTAGCCCAAACAATTAGACTTCCTGTAGGTGTAGTCAGTCAGCTGAGAAAAAAAAAGAAAAAGAAAAAAGAATTTGAGTGTTTCCTCTTTTGTTTAAAGACATGTGTATAAAATAAAATATAATTTAGCCCACAAATCTGAAAATCTTGTAAGTTCATAGTAGTGTAGGTAAGGGAAAGAAGTATAAACAAAAGCACAATACTCTTCACTAGGCACTGTTATTTATCTTGTCCTTGGTATAGACAGTATTCTATCATACGTCTATAATACTACATAACCGCTATGCCTTTTTCATTTGTTGGAATTACTTTCTTGTTCTTACTGTTCTTGACTACAAACATGGTACATTATAAATATTGACATATTTATTTTGAATGAATAAATCGAAAAGGAATTTTTCTGTTTGTTAAAAATATCACACTAATTTGCTGTCTATTTTGCAATGGAACATAACCAATATTCTGATCTGATTAGAATTCAGATCTCCAAATTATAAGGACTATGTTTAGTTAAAAATCACTATTTCCAGCCTGGCCGGTGTTGCTCAGTGGTTGACCATTGACCTATGAACCAGGAGGTCATGGGTTCCATTTCTTTTTTTTAATATATTTTATTGATTTTCTTACAGAGAGTAAGGGAGAGGGATAGAGAGTTAGAAACATCGATGAGAGAGAAACATCGATCAGCTGTTTTCTGCATGCCCCACACTGGGGATGTGCCTGCAACCAAGGTACATGCCCTTGACCAGAATAGAACCCGGGACCCTTCAGTCCACAGGCCAACGCTCTATTGACTGAGACAAACCGGTTTCGGCATGGGTTCCATTTCTGATCAGGGCATATGCCCGGGATGTTGCCTCAGTCCCCAAAAGGTGGAGTGCAGGCGGCAGCTGATGGATCATTTTCTCACATCAATATTTCTATCTTTCTCTTTTTCTTTCTGAAATTAATTTTAAAAAGTATGTTTAAAAAAATCACTGTTTCTTCCTTTCCCAAGATAAAGAAAAAATAGAGTAAAAAATAGGAATACTAAAAAAACTCTTGTTTTTGGATTGTGTACCATTAAGAAAATATCAAAAATTAAAAATACCAAAAAATTACATTTAAGTGATCAATCTTGCAACTTACTTGAATAGTTTAACTAATAGACTAATAAAAGTGAGGATTTGAATTGAGTTTGTTAATATTTACTACAAATATAGATTATGTTTAAGAGATAGGTAAACATAGACACATAGAGTTGGGAAAGAGAGAGAATATGTTGAGAATAGTGAGTAGAATAATTAGGAGTAGTGGAGTGAACATGTAGGTAATGATTAAGTGATGAAGTTGGAAAGGTAGGTTGGGTGATTTTTTAATGCTGTTATAGAATATAACAAAATCATAAAAATTTTGAACAGAACAGTGATACATATAAGCTAAATGTAATTACATTAACCTGAAGAATGTGTAGAACTTACATAGAATACAAAGAGGCTGAGAGTAGAAAAATATTTTATTTAAACCATAAAGTAGTACTGAGCTGATTTACAATTATGGCTATTATGACAATAATGAAGAAATAGTAGATATGAGACCAAGAAAAATTGACTTGGCATGGCCACAAGGGTAAAAGAAAGATGAAGTATCCACTTAACTATATTAAAACAATTGATAAAATATTATAAAATATTCATTTTATGATTTAATACATAATTAAACCAAGCTGTATATTTTGGTATGGTTTAGTACCTTATTCACTACTATATTTGATCTATCAGAGACTTTAGTCATTTCTGTTTTGACTTTAGTTTTTCAATAAAACTATATTTTTCAATATATTATTATTTTAAGTAGCCAGATATGACTTGAACTTTGTAAAAAGCTCCAGTTGTAGTCAGTTATCCACTGCATTCTTTTCCTGACATCTACACTAATAAAAGAGAAACATGCAAATTAACCATCACTCTGCTATGCCCACCAGCCAATTTGGAAAGAATATGCAAATTAGAAGGACAAAGATAGTGGCTACCCAGCTGCTGCAGGCTCAGAGTGGCGGGGGCAGGGCAGGATGCCTGCTCTGAGAGAGAGGGCGTGGGATGAAGGGATCTACAGGAGCCATGCTTGGGCCACAGCAAAGACAAAGACTGCAGACTCTGGAGTCTGCAGCAAAGAAGAAGATGGCAGACTCATCTAGGGTCTGCAGCGAAGCAGTGAAGACAAAGATGGCAGACTTTCTAATGCCGCCACCCTTTAATATAGTTCCTCATGTTGTGGTGACCCCCAACCATAAAATTATTTTTGTTGCTACTTGATAACTATAATTTTGCTACTTTTAATGAATCATAATGTAAATATATGTATTTTACGAAGGGCTTAGGTGACCCTGTTAGCAGTTCTCAACTGGTGAGTCACTACCCACATATTGAGAACCACTGCTGTAGAGCCTAAGGCCATCGGAAAACACAGATATTTACATTACGATCCATTAACAGTAGCAAAATTACAGTTATCAAATAGCAATGAAAATAATTTTATGGTTGGGGGTCACCACAACATGAGGAACTGTATTATTAAAGGGTTGCAGCATTAGAAAAGTTGAGAACAACTGCTCTCAAGAGTTCTTTCTTTTTTGAGCTCTGCAAACCATTTCATTTCTTGCCTTCTATCTTATGTTCTGGCCAAAGCACTCTTTGCTTTTAAAAACAGCTACTATCTAACTCCATCATTCATCCAAAAACGGTGTGTGGACGTGCTGTGCACTGCACACATCATTTTTTAAAAGCTGGAAATCCTAACCTGTGAACCAGAAACTTATATGTTTCAGCTGGACCCACCACATCAGCAAATCATTCTCTCCCATTTTTATATTGGCAGTCTCGTGGCAGAATGGGTGATTGCTAAGGCAGTGTGAGCCCTCCCGTGCCCCATATACTGAATTTCCTTGCCTGAGGACATTATAATTGCTAATAAAACTGCTTTAGCTGAACCCTAATACAAATTTGTGTAAACATTATGTATGAATGAAGAACATCTATGTAAAACAATCTTTCCATATTGCAGAGTTAATACATTGGAAAAGCCTTAACCAGAAGCAAAGCCTGTTTGGAACCCATTGAGACCTTCTGTCTCAGGTCATTTATCTTCTTCTATGTTGTTGCCTTAGTGTCTATGACCCATCCTGAGCCACAATGTGATCTAATCTGTGCTAGAAAAACCATCTCTAGGTATCATAGCATTTGTATTTATTTTTGTGACTTCTCACTTTCTGCCTGTAATTTAGCAGTTAGTTTGGATTGTATGTATGAAATTTTTGACAAATTCATCTCTAGAATCTAAGCTATTTTTGTTGTAATTTTTCTATTGGACAGACCTTTTCAATGCTCATGGAAGCTTGGGATCCTTCAGTGGCTGTTTTGTATTATGCTTCTTGCTTGCAATTCAAAATATATTTTTTTCTGACCTCCACCATCTTTTACTTTTTTCTGCAATAGTTGTAAATTTTTACCAACATATCCTTTTTTCTCATGGTAAAATAGAAACCACTTGGATGAGCAGCACTTGAAAAACGTCTCCCAGACATAATTGACTCTGTTCCATGCTTTCTTTTCTATTCTACATTTATATATATATATATATATATATTGGTTTTTGTTTGTTTGTTTGTTTGTTTGTTTGTTTTATTGAGCTTAGAGAGAGAGGGGGGGAGAGAGAAAGATCAATGTGAAAGAGAAACATCAATCCATTGCCTCTTGCATGTGCCTTGACTGGGAAATGGAACAGAGTGGTGTTCAACCAACTGAGACACACTGGTCAGGACCTCTTTTCTAGATTCTCACCTCTTTGAGAGTAAGGCGTAGATTCCTTCTTTATAGCCCTGATATCCAATGCAGTGCCTGGTGACTCATAGGGGTTCACCAAAGGTTTTTTGAGTTTATTAATAAATTTGTCCTGCCCATGTATTGGGCTTCATAATCACCAATCCAGAAGAAAATAGTTGGGAAAAAAATAACCTTTTTGAGGTTTGTTTTTCTACTTATCTGATTCCATGATTTCGTGAATAACTTAATTATCAAAATGCATATATATATATATATGTATTCTATCCAATTTAATGCAAATTTTATATACTGATTCAAAAGGTTATGTCTTTCTGAATCATAAAAGTTGGTATTTTCACTTCAAAGTGACCTTTTTGGCAGCTATCCACGGTTTTGAATATAGTCTTAAAATGCTTCTATACTAGAAAATCATAAGATATTTTTTCCCCAAAGCCATATCCCACTGTCTTCAAAACCCTAACTACATTAAATTTACATTTAGAGTATGATGTTTTTAATATGAATGGACTCTAAAATAGCCAAAGATGACCAGTTTGGCATATACAGTCTATGGCATCTCCAGAAAGACAAATCTTTGTTTATGGGCTGTCTGACAGTTTAGCTTCTTCAGACAAGGTAAACATCATCTATGTTTCAGCAGGAAGCACACACCATGCACAGTGCCTGGGCAAGTGCTTTTAGATGGTCGTTGATTATACTTTTTAGTATTTTCAAGGTCAAGGAAAAGCCTGGCTGGGATTATATAGCAGATAGCAATCTACATCCTTAGAAGAATTCCCTGGAAGGCTTTTCTAGTTTTGGCAGTGATGTACTAAATGCTGCAGGCTTACTATATCTCTTTAGCAAGTCATCTATTTTCTTTTATGCTCAGCTGAGTAGAGCTAAGATCAGTTTTTAAATCCCATTGCCATATTATTTATTCAAGACTAGATTGGTAGTTGTTTGTTATTTTTGAAAAAGCCTTTTAGTTACACAACATGGGAGGGAGGGAGAGGTAAGGCATGTTTACTTCCCCTGAAATGTTTGGTTATAAATTAAAATTAAATAAAATCAGGTGTGTAAAGGTCTGCACTCCAAAGAAGAAGATCTATTTTATAGTTGAAGTAGTATGCAAAGGAAAAATACAGTAAATAAAGATTTCATGGTGGAAAAATGAACTCCTTAAGAGCAACCTGTTTTTCTATTTTAATCAAAACAGTAAAATGGTATGAAATTATTTGTGTGCATATGAAATAAAGAAATAAAATATTAAATAAAAAGCATTTGGTATATTATTATTATTACAGACATACCATATTTTATTGTATTTAGCTCTTTTGTGCTTTGCAGATGTTGCAATTTTTACAGGTTGAAGGTCTGTGGCCATCTGACATTGAACAAACTTCACGTCTCTTTGCTACATTTTGTTCATTCTTGCAACATTTTAAACTTTATTATTATTATCCTATATAATAAAAGGCTAACATGCAAATCAACTGAAAGACAAATGACCAGTTGCTATGACACACACTCACCATCAGGGGGCAGATGTTCAACACAGGAGCTGTCCCCAGGTGGTCAGTGCACTCTCATAGGGGGAGTGCCACTCAGCCAGAAGCCAGCTCACAGCTGGTGAACACAGTGGTGGTGGCGGGAGCCTCTCCCACCTCTGTGACAGCACTAAGAATGTCTGACTGATGGCTTAGGCCCACTCCCCATGAGGATGTCTGACTGGGAGAGGGCACAGGCCAGCCTGAGGAACCACTTTCCCAACACCCCTGCCCCAGTGCATGAAGCTTGTGCACCATCCCTTTAGTTATTATTATATTTGTTGTGGTGATATGATGTCAGTGACTTTTTCTGTTACAACTGTAATTGTTTTAGGGCACCACAAACCATCCTCATATAAAACATCAAGCTTAATCAATAAATGTTGTAAGTATTCTGATTTCTCCACTGAACAACCATTTCCCCATCTTTCTCCCTCTTCTTAAGGATCCCTATTACCCAAAATACAGCACTATTGAAATTACGCCAATTAGTAACCCTACAATGGACTCTAGGTGTTCAAGTGAAAGGAAGAGTCACGTGTCTCTCACTTTAAATCAAAAGCTACAAATGATTCAGCTTAGAGAGGAAGATATGTTGAAAGATATCCCTCTTGTGCCAGTTAACCAAGTTGTGAATTCGAAGGAAACATTTTTGAAGGAAATTAAAAGTGCTATTCCAGTGAACAAATGAAAGAAAAGAAAGTGAAGCAGCCTATTGTGGATGCAGAGAAAGTTTTATTGATCAAACTAGCCACATTCCCATAAGCTCAAATCCAATCTAGTGCAAGGTTCTAACTCTGTTCAATGCTATGAAGTTGGAGGGAGGGTGAGAAAGCTGCAGAAGAATAACTTGAAGTTAGGAGAGGTTGATTTATGAGGTTTAGGGAAAGAAGTCATCTCTATAACATGAAAGTACAAAATAAACAGCAGATGCTGATATAGAAGGTGTAGCACGTTATCCAAAAGATCTAGCTAAAACAATTAATAAATGTGGCTACTTAAACAACAGATGTTCAATGTAGATGAATCAGCCTTATATTGAAAGAAGCTGTCATATAGGACTTTCAGAGCTAGAGAAGTTAATGATTGGTTTAAAAGCTTCAAGGGCAAGCTGACTCACTTTTAAGGGCAAATGTAACTGATAACTTTAAAATAAAGCCTATGTTCACTTCCTATAACAAAAATTGTTGAGCCCTTAAGAATTATGCTAAGTCTATGCTGCCTGTGCTCTATAAATGGAACAAAAACTGAATGAAATCCCATCTCTTTTCAGCCTGGTTTACTGAATATTTTTAATTAAATTTACTGAGGGGGACATTGGTTAATAATATTACATAGAATTCCAGTGTATAATTCTAATCATCTGTATATTACGTTATGTCCCCACTACTCCAAGTCAATTCTCCTTCCATCACCACATTTGACTCCCTTTATTCTTTATTATGCTCACCCCCCTCTTCCCTCTGGTAACCACCATACTGTTACTGTGTCTATGAGTTTTTGTGTCTTTTTCTTATTTATTTGTTGTCTTCAGTTTTATATTCCACATATGAATTAAATCATATGATTCCTCACTTTTATGTCTGATTTATTTTGCCTAGCTTAATATTCTCAAAATCCATCCTCGTCGTTTCAAATGGTAATATTTCATCTTTCTTATAGATGAGTAGTATTTAATTGTATATATGTACCACATCTTTATCTAATCATCTAGTGAAGGATACTTTCATTGTTTCTAGGTCTTGGCCATTGTGAATAAGGGTGCAATGAACAGAGGGGTGCATATATTTTTGCAAATAAATGTTTTCAACTTTTTCAGGTAGGTACCCAGAAGAGGGGTTACTTGGTGAATGCTCACCCTCACCACTCTTATTCAACATAGTACTTGAAGTCCTAGCAAAAAAATCAGGGAAGAGGAAAGAAATAAAAGGCATCCAAACTGGGAATGAGGAAGACATGACTCTTTATATAGGAAATCCTAAGGACTTCATACAAAATAATTTTTAGAAACAATAAACAAATACAGTAAAGTTATATGATATAAAATCAATATACCAAAATCTATTGCATTTTTATACACTAAAAATGAAATTTTAGGGGAAAAATTAAAAAAAACACAATTGCAACAAAAAGAATATAATACCTAGGATTAAACTTAACGAAGCATGGGAAGGATTTATATACTAAAAACTATAAAGCATTATTAAAAGAGATTAAAAAAAAGATCTTTTGTGTTCATGAATTGGAAGAATCAACATAGTTAAAATGGCCATATTTCCCAAAGCAATATACAGTTTTCATGTAATCTCTATCAAAACCCTAGTGACATTTTTTTAAAGAACTAGAACAAATAATCATTAGATTCATATGAGACCACAAAAGACCCCAATGAGTCAAGCATTCTTGAGAAAAAAGTATAAAGCCAGAGGTATCACACTTCCTTACTTTACATTATACTACAAAGTGATAATAATAAGACAGCATAGTATTGGCAAAAAACAGACACAGAACATTGGAACAGAATTGAGATCCCAGAAATGAACTGACATTTTAACAGCAAATAATTTCTTTATAAAGGAGCCAAACAAAAACATACAATGGAAAAAAATAAGTCTCTTCAATAAATGGTGCTGGGAAAAGTGGACAGCCACATGCAAAAATATAAAATAAAAATAAACTAGACCATTGCTTGTCCCCATATACAGAATTTAACTCAAAATTAATTAAAGACTTAATATAAAACCCAAAACAATAAATTACATAAAATAAAATACTAAGCCTATTGATCTTGGTCTAAGAGAAGAATGAGTTTACTGAATATTTTAAGTCCATCATTGAAACCTACTACCCAGAAAAAAAAGATTCCTTTCAAAATACTAGTGCTCATTGATAATGCACCTGAACACCCCACAATACTGATGGAATTGTACAATGAGATTAATATTGTTTTCATACCTACAAACAAAATATCCATTCTGCAGCCCATATTGCAAAGAATAATTTCAAATTTCAAGTCCTGTAGTGATTCCTCTCATGGACCTGAGCAAAGTAAATTGAAAAACTGCTAGAAAGGATTTACAATTCTAGATATCATTAAGAGCATTTGTGATTTATTAGAAAATGGCGGCGGAGTAGACGGATGCTTCTGGAGCTTTGTCGCTAGGCAGAGGGAGAGAGAGCGGCTGAGAGTCGCACTGGGAGTGTTTGTTGGCAAGCTAGGAGTCAGTTGTCCTCCAGGGGAAGGCGGGGAACTGCTGGAAGGGGCTCTCCCGGCCAGGCAGCCCCACTGCCACGGGGTTTTTGTCCACCGGAGACACTAGCGAGAACGCGGAGCCAGAGCCATCTTGCAGTGGGAGGTGGATGTCTGCGGCGCTCTGAAGCCTTCGGCTGGGCACCCATCGAGCAGCCAGGAACCCCGGGACCCAGAACTCCGCTCTCCAATCGGCGCAGACATGCGGCGGAACCAGAGATCCACAGAGCACACGGAAAGGTCAGATTGCGCCTGGGATAAGGGGAAGGTAGACGTCTGTGGAGGTCTGAAAGCTGCGGCTGACGGAGGCACCCACAGAGCAGCCAGGACCCAGAGCGCGGCTTCCCAGGCGGCATGGACGCTCAGGCAGCGGATTTGGAGATCCACGCGGCCGCGTAAGGGTCAGATTTCGCGTAGGTCAGGGTGCGGTCTCCTACCCCCACAGGGCACAGACGCACACGCTGTGGGAGCCAGGTTGCGGGAAAGCTGCCTCTGGAGAGGTCCGCAGAGGTGGTCAGGGAGTGATCCCTGAGTGTGAAGGCAGACCCTCTGAGCTGTTGACAGAGGAGAGCTCTGGAAAACGACTCGTTTTTTTGTTTTGTTTTGTTTTTTGTTTTTTTGTTTTTTTCTGGGGCAGAGGGACAGCCTGGGAGTTATTACAGTGTCCCGGCTGCAAAACCCCCACAAACTGGTTTTGGGAACCACAGAGTAGCAGGATCTGAGCACAGCCTAGAGAGGTCCTGTGCTTTGTCTCAGAGATCAATTCCGAAACACTGCCACCCAGTGGATGACGCACAAATTGATTCTCGCATAACCACAAAAGAATAAAGAGATTAAAACACCAAGAGGGGAACACAGGGAGCTGCAGTGCTTTCCCTGTTGGGAAAGAGGAGTGCCAACCAGAATAATAGTGGAAGTGAAGGACCATTCTATTTTTCTTCTTTTTTTTTATTTTTCGTTTTTTCTTTTTTCTTTTTTATTAATTTTTAATTTTTTATTTTTCATTTTCACATACTTTAATTAAAAGAATATTTTTTTCTTTCCACCTCAATTGATTTTACCTTTATAATTATTACATTTTTGTTTTAAACTAGTATTATTAATTACTACTAGTACTTAACCGTTTTGGGAAAAAAAAACACACAAGTGTCACTATGTTTTCTCTTTATTTTATTTCGAGATTAGAGTTCTACATTCTATTTTCATCTTTGCATTAGCATAATTTTACTCCAACTAAACTCTAACTTTATGCCAACACTTTCCTCCTAACTTTCCCCATTTTGTTGTCTTGTTTCTCTTTCCCTTTTCCAACTTTACATTCTCCCTATTTTTCTCTTTACCTGGTTAAAATTTCACCCCATTTATATATCTAATTTCAAATCCCTTACTACAAGGCCACACAAATCTCTCTCTTCTTGTCTTCACTAGCCAAAAAGTTGTTTTTTCTCTATGTCCTTTTGTTGCTATTTGCCTGAAAAGTGATTATATTGATTTTTTGAAATTTTTTGTGAGATTGTTTTAGTTTATTCTACTTGTTTTATTTTGGTTTTTGCTTGCTTTGTTTTCTACCTCTCTTTTCCCTCACCTCCCTCGATACCAGTTGATATGTGCAATTTGCCTTAATCTCTAGGTACTGGTTGCTGGACTTTATTGGGATTAGTGACTGTTCTATTGGAGTTGTCTCCTGACATGTATATTTTGTTCCTCTTTTCTCTCTTATACACTTTCCTTTCTCTCTGACTTTTTTCTCTTCCTCTTTCCTACTCCTTCTTCTCCTTTTTATTTTCTTATTTTATTTTATTGTTCATTTATTTATCTTTTTTTTTCTCACTCTCCCAATTTGATTTTGGCATTTCTTTCTTTTCTTTTTCCTCATTTTCCTCTTCTTCTTTCTCTATTTACCCCTAATTTGTCCTTCATTGGTGGTTACCTTATTGGTGATTATTAACATCTTGAATACATTTCTACTCAGTGCCTTGTGTGCTGTACCTGGTCGTGTTCTAGTTTGTGCCTTTCAATCAACGTAGGAGAGAGAACTACATAACCAGACACCCGGAGAAGAAAGACCATGGGCAGAAAAAGAAACAGCCCACATAAGACAGAAAGGCAGGTTTCACCAGAAAAGGAAGTAAAGTAAATAGAACCAGAAATAAGCCTGCCATAGAAAGAGTTCAGAGAAATGATCATAATGTGGTTGAAAAGAATGGAAGACAAATTTGACAATATGAGTAAGAGCCAAGAGGAAATGAAGAAGACGCAAGAGGAGATGAAGAAGCAGCAAGAAGAAATGCAGAAGAACCTAGAGGAAGTGCAGAATAAACAAGAAGAAATGAAAAATGACATCACTGCTATAAAGAACTCAATAGAAAGCATCAAAAGTAGACTACAAGAAGCAGAGGACCGCATCAGTGAGCTAGAAGACATGGTAGGAAAAAATACCCAAGTGCAACAGCTTCTAGAAAAAAAAGTTAAAAAGCAAGAGGAGAGTCTAAGGGAACTTTGGGATAACATGAAACAAAACAACATCCGCATAATTGGGGTTCCAGAAAGAGTGGAAACTGAACAAGGATTAGAGAACGTGTTTGAAGAAATAATGACAGAAAATTTCCCCAATATAGAAAAGAAAAAACCCACACATATTCCAAGAAGCTCACAGAGTCCCAAGCAAAATGAACCCCAACAAACCGACACCAAGGCACATTATAATTAAATTGGCAAACACCGACGACAAAGTAAGAATCTTAAAAGCAGCCAGAGAGAAACAGAAAGTTACCTACAAAGGAACCCCCATAAGACTAGCTACTGACTTCTCAACAGAAACTCGTCAGGCCAGAAGAGAATGGAATGAAATATACAAAGTCATGCAAAGGAAGGGTCTGAATCCAAGAATACTGCACCCTGCAAGACTATCAATCAAAATTGAAGGTGAAATCAAAAGCTTCACAGAGAAAAAAGGACTAAAGGAATATATTACCACCAAACCAGCAATGCAAGAAATGTTAAAAGGTCTGCTGTAATAAAAAGAAAGAGGAATCAAAGAAGGAACTCGGGGGTAAGGACTAAAAATGGCAACAGATAAGTACTTATCAATAATAACTTTAAATGTAAATGGATTAAATGCTCCAATGAAAAGACATAGGGTAACCGATTGGATAAGAAAACATGATCCATATATCTGCTGTCTTCAAGAAACTCACCTTAGGAAAAGAGATGCACACAGATTGAGGGTGAAGGGATGGAACATGGTATTTCAGGCAAATGGAAATGAAAAAAAAAGCTGGGGTTGCAATACTTATATCTGACAAATTAGATCTCAAAGTGAAGGACATAACAAGAGATAAAGAAGGACACTTCATAATACTAAAGGGAACAATCCAACAAGAAGAAATAACTCTGGTAAACATATATGCACCCAATACAGGAGCACCTAAATACATAAAAAAACACTTGGAGGATAATAAGGGAGAGATTGACAGCAATACAATCATAGTAGGAGACTTTAATACTCCACTGTCACCACTGGACAAATCCTCTAAACAAAAAATCAGCAAAGAAACATCAATCCTAAATGACTCACTAGAATAGATGGAATTAATTGACATCTTCAGAATATTTCACCCCAAACCCACAGAATATACATTCTTCTCCAGTGCACATGGGTCATTTTCAAAGATAGATCATATGTTGGGTCATAAGAAAAGTCTCTTCAAATTCAAGAAGATAGAAATACTATCAAGCATTTTCTCAGACCACTGTGGCATAAAACTGGAAATCAACTATAATAAAAACAATCAAAAGAAATCAAACACATGGAGAGTAAACAGCATGCTATTAAACAATGACTATGTAACCAGAGAGATCAAGGAAGAAATAAAAAGCATCATGGCAACAAATGACAATGACAACACAACAATACAAAATTTATGGGACACAGTGAAAGCAGTCTTGAGAGGGAAGTTCATAGCCCTAAAATCCTACTGCAAAAAAAAAAAAAAACAGGAAACAACGGTAATAAATTACCTAACCCTACAACTCAAAGAGCTAGAACGAGAGCAACAAGATAAGCCCAGTGTAAGCAGAAGGAAGGAAATAGTAAAGATCAGAGTGGAGATAAACAACATTGAGACCAAGAAACAATTCCAAAGATCAACAAAACCAAGATCTGGTTCTTTGAAAGGATAAACAAGATTGATGGACCTCTAGCCAAGCTCACCAAGAAGCAAAGAGAGAAGACCCAAATAAGCAAAATCAGAAATGAAAGAGGAGAAATAACAACAGACCCTGCAGAAATACAAAGGATTGTTAAAAAATACTATGAACAACTGTATTCCAACAAATTGGACAACCTGCAAGAAATGGACATTTTCCTAGAAAAATATAACCTCACAAAACTCAATGAGGAGGAAACCAAACATCTCAATAGTCCAATAACTACGGAAGAATTTGAAGCAGTAATCAAAAAGCTTCCAGCAAATAAAAGCCCGTGTCCAGATGGCTACACAGGAAAGTTTTACCAAACGTTCAAGGAAGAATTAAAACCTATTCTCCTCAGACTAGTCGAAAACATTCAAGTAGAAGGAACACTTCCAAACACCTTCTATGAAGCCAGCATCACCCTAATAACAAAACCAGATAAAGACAACACAATGAAAGAGAATTAGAGGCCAATATCTCTCATGAACATAGATGCCAAAATCCTCAAAAATTCTAGCAAACTGGATCCAGTAGTACATCAGAAAGATCATACACCATGACCAAGCAGGATTCATCCCAGGAATGTAGGAATGGTACAATATCCGCAAATCAATAAATGTGATACATCACATAGACAAATTGAGAGATAAAAATCACATAGGCATATCAATTGATGCAGAAAAAGCATTTGACAAAATCCAACACCCTTTCTTGATAAAAACTCTCAGCAAAGTGGGAATAGAAGGATCATACCTCAACATCATAAAAGCCATATATGATAAACCCACAGCTAACATCATACTCAATGGGCAAAAACTCAAACCATTTCCCCTAAGAACAGGAACAAGACAGGAATGCCAACTCTCACCTCTCCTGTTCGACATAGTACTGGAAGTATTAGCCATTGCAATTAGATAAGAAGAAGAAATAAAAGGCTTCCAAATTGGAAAAGAAGAAGTAAAACTGTTCTTATTTGCAGATGACATGATATTGTACGTAAAAAACCCAAAGGATTCAATTCCAAAACTAATTGACTTAATTAATGAATTCGGCAATGTAGCAGGATACAAAATTAATGCTAAGAAGTCTGTGGCATTTCTATACACTAATAGTGAAATTATAGAAAGAAAAACTTAAAAAGCGATCCCATTTACCATCGCACCAAAAAAATTAAGATACCTAGGAATAAACCTAACTAAAGAGGTAAAAGACCTTTATGCAGAAAACTACAGGGCACTGAAAAAAGAGATAGAGGAAGATGTTAACAGAAGGAAGATCATACCATGCTCATGGAATGGGAGAATCAACATCATTAAAATTCCATACTACCCAAAGCAATCTACAGATTCAACACACTACCCATTAAAATACCAACGACATATTTCACAGACCTAGAAAGAATTCTTCATAGATTCATCTGGAACAAAAAAAGACCACGGATAGCTACAGCAATTCTGAGAAGGAAGAATAAAGTAGGTGGGATCTCAATACCAGACTTCAAGTTATACTACAAAGCAACGGTTCTCAAAACAGCCTGGTACTGGCACAAGAACAGACATATAGACCAATGGAATAGAATAAAGAACCCAGATATCCACCCAAAGCACTATGCTCAACTAATATTTGACAAAGGAGGCATGAACATTCAATGGAACCAAGATAGCCTCTTCAATAAATGGTATTGGGAAAATTATACAGATACATGCAAAAAATTGAAACTGAACCACCAACTTACACCAAATACAAAAATAAACTCAAAATGGATACAGGACTTACACATTAGAAGGGAAACCATAATAATACTAGAGGAATCCACAGGCAGCGCAATCTCAGATGTATGCCGAAATAACTTCTTCACTGATACTGCTCCAAAGGCAATGGAAGCTAAAGAAAAATAAACAAATGAGACTACATCAAAAGAAAAAGCTTTTGCACAGCAAAAGAAACCATCAACAAAACAACAAGAAAGATCACTGTATGGGAGAACATATTTGCAAATGTTATCACTGATAAAGGTTTAATCTCCAAAATCTACAGCCAACTTATACAACTTAATAAAAGGAAGATGAAGGATCCAATAAAAAAAATGGGCAACGGACTTAAATAGAATCTTTTCAAAATATGACAGAAGGAAGGCCAAGAGACACATGAAAACATGTTCATAGTCAGTAATCATTCGAGAGATGCAAATCAAAACGACAATATGATACCATCTTACACCTGTCAGAATGGCAATCATCAACAAATCAACAAATGACAAGTGTTGGCGAGGATGCGGAGAAAAAGGAACCCTTGTGCACTGTTAATGGGAATGCAGACTGGTGCAGCCACTGTGGAGAACAGTATGGAGTTTCCTCAAAAAACTAAAAATGGATCTCCCATTTGACCCTGTAATCCCACTCTTAGGAATTTATCCTAAGAAATTACAAACACCAATCAGAAAGGATTTATGCACCCCTATGTTCATAGCAGCACAATTTACAATAGCTACAATTTGGAAACAGCCTAGGTGCCCGTCAGCAGATGAGTGGATCAGAAAACTGTGGTACATCTACACAATGGAATTCTATGCTGCCATTAAAAAGAAGGAATTCTTACCATTTGCAGCAACCTGGTTGGAACTGGAGAGCCTTATGCTTAGTGAAATAAGCCAGTCAATGAAGGAGAAGTATCACATGATCGCACTTATTGGGGGATAATAAAGAACATTATAAACTGATGAACAAAAGGATAGATACAGAGACAGTAAAACTTCAAACAGACTGTGAAATTACAGCAGGAAGATTAAAGTTAGGTGAGGTAGATAAGAGATCAATCAAAGGACTTGTATGCATGCATATAAGCATAACCAATGAACATAGACACTGGGGTGTTGGGGTATGCCTGGGAGGGAGGGGGGGCAATGGGGAGATATGTATAAAAAATTAATTAAAAAAAAAGAAAATGTCAACAGGACATTTAACATTAACAGGAATTTGAGAGAAGTTGATTCCAACTCTCATGGATGACTTTGAAGGTTTCAAAACTTCAGAGGAGAAAGTAACTGCAAATGTGGAGGAAATCGCAAATAGAATTAGAAGTAGAGCCTGAAGATGTGATTGAGTTATTGCTACTTCACAATAAAATTTTAACAGTAAGAAGTTACTTCTCATGGATGAACAAAGAAAAGTGATTTCTTAAATGATATCAATTCTTGGTGAGGATGCTGTGAAGCATGTTGAAATGACAATAAAACATTTAGAATATTACATGAACTCAGTTGATAAAGCAGTGTCAGAATTTGAGAAGATTGACTCCAATTTTGAAAGTTCTACTGTAATCAACATATTATCAAACAGCATAAAAATACTACAGAGATGTTATCTGTGAAAGGAACAATCAATCTATGCTGCAAACTATATTGTTGTCAGATTTTAGAAATTGTCAAAGCCACCCCAACCTTCAGCAATCATCACCTTCATCAATCAGCCATCAACATTGAAGCAAGACCCTCCAACAGCTCAAAAGATTGTGACTTCCTGAAGATTCAGGTGATAGAATTTTGAGCAATAAAGTCTATTTAATTAAGGTATGTGCATTGTTTTTTTTAGACATAATGCTATAGGCAATTAAATAGACTAATGTTTAGTGTAAACATAACTGTTAAATGCTTTGGGAAATTTAAAAAAATCATGCATCTCACTTTATTATGATTTTCATTTTATTGTAGTGATCTAGAACTAAACCTGTAATATCTCTGAGGTATGCCTGTACTATTGCTATTTTTATTAAATTTTCTAGTTAAATATAGGCATGCATCAATTAACAACAGGGATACAGTCTCAGAAGTACATTGTTAGGTGATTTTATTGTGTGACCATCATAGTGTGCACTTACACAAACCGAGATTGTATAACCTACTGCATATTTTAGTCTATATGAGACAGTCTATTATTCCTGGACTACACACCTATACATCATTTCACTGTAGTCAATAATGTAGGTAACTGTAGCATCACTGTAAATGCCTGTGCATCTAAATATAGAAAAACTTAATAAAAATATATTAACTAGTAGCAGTCTTTTCTTATCATTACCAATTGGTATGTACTGTACATAGTTGTATCTCTATACTTTTATACAAGTGGCAGCTCAGTAGGCTTGTTTATATGAGCATCACAGCATTTCTGACAACAATGATGTCACTAGGCAATAGACATTTTTTAGCTTCATCATAATCTTATAGGACCACCATTGGTATATGTGATTTATCGTTGACCAAAACAGTTATGCAATACATGACAATAATATATTCTATCTAATAAAGAGGGAATATGCTAATGGACCCTCATGCTATCGCAAAGCTGGCAGCGCCCACAGCCAATAGGAGGGAATATGTTAATTGACTGCCCTGCCCTCAAAGATGGCAGTGCCCACAGCCAATAAGGAGGGAATATAATAATTGACTGCTCCATCCTCAAAGATGGTGGCACCAACAGCCAATAAGAAGGGAATATGCTAATTGACTGCCCCACTCTCAAAGATGGTGGCACCATAGCCACAAGATAGCAGCGCCCAGTCCCCTCAGCTCTGCACACCTGCCTCCAGAGTCCCCTAGTCCCCTCAGTTCTCCATCCACCCAAGGCTGGCCCGAGGTGCAGGCAAGCTTTGGATGGCTCCTGCCCAGCTGCTCAGGGCCAGCTGAGGCTTACACTGCAGGCAGTGGCAGCAGCAGAGGTGTGATAGGGCAACACCTTCTACTGATCCCCAGATTGCCTCCTGCCCCTGAGGGCTCCCAGACTGTGAGAGGGATCAGGCTGGGCTGAGGGATGCCCCCTCTAGTGCATGAATTTTCATGGACTGGGCCTCTAGTCTATATATTTAAAAGCCTAAGCGACTGTCAAACCATTTGACCATCCAACTGATATTTATGACGTGCAATGACCACCAGGGGACAGATGGTCTGACCAGTAGCTATGATGCACACTGACCACCAGGGTCAAATGTTCAACGCAGGAGCTGCCAAGCTGCAGTCACTTGGCAGCTAAGGTTCTTGGGTGATGAACCTGCAACCAGAGAGGAGGTACCCTGACTCTGGGATGCATCACCCAAGAACCACATCACCTAGGACCTCTTGGGAGATGTTGGAGAGCTGGTTTCAGCCCAATCCCCACGGACCAGGCCAAGGGACCCCAACGGTGCACAGTTTGCACTGGGCCTCTAGTTTTTATATAAAGTGTAACCAGTAGAGTAAACTGAATGAAGGGTATTATTTATGCAATTTCAGTGAGTCTATAATTTTTCAGAATAAAGTTTTTGAAAAGTCACATTTGTGGATACCCAAAGTCAAAATGTAACAGGGATTATATTATCAGTTGTCCTCATTAATGTCCTAAGAAATTCCTTAGTTTGTACTTTTTAGAGTAAAATTAAATGTTTTCCAATTGATTGAACAAACTGTATAGATTTAACAGCATAAATTTGTAATGTTGGTGATCAAATAATTTGAATTGCATTTTTCTTAACAACAATGCAAAAGGCTCTACTAATAGTGATCTGCCTTGAATAAAATTGTGAAAGTGAATTCTTTTCACAATTCCTAAAATAATGAGAAAATAATGTGTAAGTTAAAGTGTCTGAATCTCAGAAGGAATTAAGGGGGAAAATCAGAATCTAGGTGGAACAATGCACTCCTGAATATATGAGCCAGTATTGGCTTGATTGATAAAGTTCAGAAAAGCATGTTTACATAGATAAATTACCCTTTTTATACCTTTAAATTTATTTCATAGTCTTAATGGCTAAATTATCAAATAAAATATTATTATTAAATTCAAAGAAATAGACAAAATATGACAATGTGAGACTAAGGAAAGCAAAATAAATGAATTAGCAATGAGAATAAAAATTAAATTCACAAATTTGAATGCCAAAACATGGTATATTTAATAATTCAAACCTTAACCTATTTGTATGTTAAACGTCTAACCACTAAAAAATGCAAACCAATTTAAACATGATAATTGTAAAGATCATTTAAAAATAATATGTGAAAATAGAAAAACTCTAAAAAAGAATAATGAGGAGTGACTAGTCCTGTCACACATTAACAAATAATAAAACATTGCACTAGCTGAAAAATTTGATCTTATTGTCTTAAAAGACTTAATTGAACTGAATATGGAATCCAGTGACATTTTTTAAAAGGAGTTCAGTAGCTGAGACCGGTTTGGCTCAGTGGATAGAGCGTTGGCTTTAGGACTGAAAGGTCCCGGGTTCGATTCCGGTTGGGGGCGTGTACCTTGCTTGTGGGCACATCTCCACTGTGGGGCGTGCAGGAGGCGGCGGCTGATCGATGTCTCTCTCTCATCGATGTTTCTGACTTTCTATCTCCCTTCCTCTCTGTATAAAATCAATAAAATATATTTAAAAAAAAAGTTCAGTATATGACAAAGTTTTCAATTAGTGGCAAAATTGGTTTAACCAAAAGGAAAACACATATGTATATGTATATATATGTTTATATTCTTGGGACAACTAGTTAGCCATGTCAGGAAACATAAATGCATTTTTATCTTACTATGTATGCCAAAATATATCCCAGGTGTTGCAGAAATTTAAATATAAAATAGTGGAATCATGAAAGTGGTAACAAAAAAGAAAGGAATGTTTAATATTCTTGGAATGAAATTTCTGAAACCATAAACAAAGTAAAATGCTAAGCCCGACTAGGTCAAAACTGAATACTTCCGTGTAGCAAAATTGTCCAAAAACAAAGTCAAAGGCAAAAGACAAACTAGAAAAATAATTTTCAATGCATTTTACAGACAAAAGGCTCATATTCTGTAAGAAATATCTTTTATTATCTGATCTCTGGTTTCCTTGACAACATCAATTTCTAACACTGTAGCTTTTGCTTACTAGTTTCCAGTCTCTCTCCTTGTTTTTGTAAACATTACCAACACACTCCAATCTCAGGGCATAGAATTACTGTTGCCTCTAACTAGAATGTGCTTCTTTCAGATATCCTCATAGCCTGTACCTTTTCATTCCTGTTCACATGTCCCCTCTTCAGATACTTTCCTAATTATTATAGACACATCTGCACCCTGTTATTCTTTATTTCTTTTTGTTGTTGTTTTTCACAGCACTCTTACTGCTTGACTTTGTTTACTTATTTATTTTCAATCTTCCTAACTATTCTCAAAGTTCTTGTCACTAGGAATATCATATTGGTATTTATCAGACTTTAGCTGAGCTTGTTTATTATCTTTTTGCATCTATGACAACATACCCTTGAAATGCTGAGTAATTTCCTTTTCCCCAGGATCCTCAGGGCACAGTCTCCTACAATAACAAGGAACCCCTCAGTGTTATATTGTTGCCCAAATACCATCTCTGTGCTATAAATGTTAACTATTAACTATCCTATGTCCAGCAATGTAATCCAGACTCAAGAGATTTCCCTGATTTGTTTTCTCCACCTCTCTAATCTACCACCAATGAATTTCATGTAACTCTCTTTATAACTTCTTTGATTAGAATGTGTAAATAAATGGCAAAACTGTCATTCTTCAGAGCCTTTTCACAACCTATTGAGATTTTATGTCCCAGAAGTTATCATCAGTTTGGCTCAAATAAACTCGTACAAATTCTCTACAGGCTTGAACATTTTTTTACATAGAAAATTGTATAAATATACCTCCTAGGTGAGAGAAATGTATCTTATACATTTAAGATTTAAGGACCTTTTTTACTTCTCAGAAAACATACTGTCCAATATAGATATGATACCACCAGGTAAACTTAATATAGCATGCCTATCTTTGTAAAGTTAGATAAGTTAGCTCATTTGTAAAGTTTTCCAATCATATTGTCTAACCCCTTTAAACAATCTTGTCTGAGCTGTAGAGAAGAATTAGACAAAACTGGTTTCAAAATCTGACTCTGCCAAAATTGGCTTCCAGGTTTGCCTTGAATTTAATCCTTTCAATGGCTTCCCAGTTGTTTATATAAAACAAATTTAGTATGACCTCTTAGTTTCTTCATAGCCAAAATCTGGTCCCTTTACCAGCCTGATAATGCCCAAGTTTAACTTCCACCCTACTCCTCCTTCTGCCTCTCTTTCATTGTGATTATTGATATAGTTTCAATGACACATAAAACAATAAATAAATTGTGAAAAAGGCTCAGTAGACTAAAGCCAAGTAATCCCGCATGATGAAATAATTAAGTTGGAATCTTAATAGATTGTACTTGTTAGGAGTATTGAATATTTCTTCAGTATTGACAATTTATTTGTCCTCTATTTATATGTAATAAAAAACAGCTAATATTTATGTAAAAGTTAGTTACAATGTATTATGTACCTTGCATGCATTATTTCACTTAAATTTCCAGAATAATCTCATGAGCTAAGAACTATTGTTATAACTGGATTATGGATTATAGAACAGAAAAAGTAAATGACCTCCCCCAGATGACATTGTTGGTAACAGGGAATGAATACGCTATTTTTATATGAAGCTACCCATATTAATCTTAGTAAATCTTAAACCTAGCTTGTTACTTCAACTTGATTTTTCTCTTTAAACTAGAACTTGCATGTTAAAAATTTCTACTTTACAGTTCAGTACTTCAGTTCCTGTGTAAATAGGAGCTGCCTGACCTCAAGGCCCTGACTACTGCCTACTGCCCAAACACAGGAATTCAGCTAACAAAAACAGATGGACAACTAAAAGATTCTGACAGTGAAAATCAGTACTGGACCAGCAAGGACACTGCTTGCATGTCCACAGCCCCTCGACCTGATCTCTTTGTTCTGCTTTCCCTCACCCATCTTATAAAAGCCTTTGCCTGCACTGAGATGTTAAGGTGGGCTTTGGGAGGAGAGTCTACCATCTTTGCAGGGGCCAGCACTTAAATAAACACGTGCCTTTCCATAATACCTATTTCATGAGTTTGGATTTCATTGTGGCAAACAGCCAGACCGGGGTTCAGTTATACTGTTCTAACAAATAATTTACTTTTGTTAATTGAGCTATTTTAGCTATCATATAGAACAATCTATTTTAGATAATAAACAATAAAGATGTTTACAAAGTAACTTTCTTTCTGGCTCTTTCGCCAAAGGAGTCTGAAGTTATTTTTCTTTGAGTTTGTGATGACAAAACAATTAAAATAAACAAAAATAGTTTAGTAATATATATTTAATTTGCTCCTATATAATATTCTGAAAGAAAGAAAATATTATTCTACCTTTAGTTTATTAGTCCTGTGTATTTTAAAACTGTTTTCAATAACTACTTTTAGAGGGAAAATATTTTAGCTATAATCTATGTTCATAACAATTACAATCTATTAAGACTCCAACCTAATCATTTCATTGTACTAGATTACTTGGTTTTAGTCTGCTGATCATTAGTACAGCTTTTAATGTCATTGGTTTTTTATATCCTTATAATGAGCTCCTTTGTCTTACTACACAAAAAGTATCTTAATTATCTTATTGATATACTGAGGTAGATACCTACAATAGAAAATCATCAAAATAAAATGAGATTTTGATTTGATTTGATTTCTTCAGTGAATTTGTTATCTTACTTTCTGGCTGCAGGTGTTTGTGTAGATAAAGAAGGATTAATTCAGAAGACTCCTCACTCACTTTACATTCCCAACTCAATAGTATACACAAGGCACATTGTACGGACTCAATCTCATAGAAAGATAAATCTAATCCTATCTAATAAAAGAGTAATATTAAATTAACCATCACTCTATTACACCCACAAGCCATACCCCCAAGCCAATCAGAAGCAAGTAAGCAAATTAACCCAACCAAGATGGCTGCAGCCACAGAGAGAGCAGGAGGGAGGCTTGGGTTTCCTGCTGATAGAGGAAGCCAAGCTTTCCATACACCCAGTCCTCCACTCCAGGCTATAAAATTTCAATTTTAGAAGATAAATCAAAACCAACAAAAATGGTGGCAGCCACTGAGCTGGAGGGAGCTAGAGACTTGGGTTGCCCACAGAGATGGAGGAAGCCAAGTTTCTGCAGCCCTGGCCTGCTTTGGCCTCTGCTGAAGGCTACAGAGTTTCAATTATAGAAGATAAATAAATCCCAGATACCATGATCTTGAGGGCAGTTAAGGATGGCAGTTAGGGGTGACCACACTGGAGGAGGAGGGAAGTTGGGAGTGATTGGGCCTGCAGGGGAGGGCAGTTAGGGGCAAACAGGCTGGCAGGAGAGCAGTAAGGCATCAATAAGGCTGACAGGGAAGTGGTTAGGGGTGGTGATCAGGCTGGCAGGCAGAAACAATTAGGAGCAATCAGAAAGGCAGGCAGGTGAGCAGTTGGGAGCCAGCAATCCTGGATTGTGAGAGAGATGTCTGACTGCCTGTTTAGGCCCGATCCAAGGGGTCCAAGATTGGAGAGGGTGCAGGCTGGGCTGAGGTACACCCCCCCGCCTGTGCACGAATTTTCAGCCTCCACTATCCAGGACTGCTGGATACCAACTGTTCACCTGCCTATCTTCCTGATTGTCCCTAACTGCTTCTGTCTGCCAGCCTGATCACTCCCCTGTCAGCCTGATTGATACCTAACAGCTCTCCTGCCAGCCTGTTTGCTCTTAACTGTCCTCCCCTATGGGCCTGGTCACCCCTAACTGCCCTCCTTTGCAGGCCTGGGTCCACTCCAACTGCCCTTCCCTGCAGGCCTTGTCACCCCCATCTTTCCTTCTTTGCTGGCCTGGTCACCCCTAATTGCCCTCTTCTGTAGGCTTGATCATCCCCAACTGCCTTCCCTTGCAGGCCTGGTCCCTCCCAACTGCCCGCTCCTGCTGGTCACCTTGTGGTGGCCATCTTGTGTCCACATGAGGGCAGGATCTTTTGACCACATGGGAGCAATCATCTTGTGTGTTGGAGTGATGGTCAATCTGTATATAAGCTAGAGGCCTGGAGCAAGGGTGGGGGCCAGCTGGCTTGCCATGAAGGGTGTCCTGGATCAGTTTGGGTGTTCCCTTGGGGCATGGTGTGGCCTCAGGAGGGGTCATGCCCCCCAGTGACCCAAGCAGAGGCTCTGGTATCTACGATTTATTTATCTTCCACAATTGAAACTTTGTAGCCTGGAGTGGAGCCAAGCCTTATGCTCACTCTGTAGCAGCAGCCATTGAAACTTTGTTGCCTTGAGCAGAGGCCTCTGCAGGAAGGTTTGTGCTGGAAAGTTTGGCTTTCTCCATTGCCAGGGGTAACCCAAGCCTGACTTCGTGTTGGCAGCCATTGAAACTTTGTTGCCTTAAGTGAAGGCCTGGGTCGTCCAGGGTGTGCAGAAAGCTTGGCTTCTTCCATTACCAGGGGCAACCCAAGACTCCCTTCTGCTTTTCTGTGGCCGTAGCCATCTTGGTTGGATTAATTTGCATATTCACTCTGATTGGCTGGTGGGCATGGCTGGTGGGCTTGGCTTTGGGTATAGTGGAGGTAGGGTCAATTTGTATATTACTCTTTTATTAGATAGGATGGTGACACTAAAATCTAAGCTTTATTTGTTTTTCATAGCCATTCTCTGGATTGCACAGGCAGTAAAGGCAGATAAACAGATGTGGGGATCAATATAATCTGGCTGGATATAATTTATCTGAAATGATCAACTATAACTTGAAGACAAAAAGGAGATACTGAGGAAGTGTAATGGAAATGAGGTAAGGATGACAAGGAAGGCAATGAAATATTAGGAGAAAATGTAGGATCCAAAGAAGACCTCTGAACATTCTCTGCTTTATAAAAGAAATGAGAAAATTGGCACACACAAAAAAAGAGCCAAAATTCACTATTTTAAAGCTCTAGAAATTAACCAAAGGCTTGTAGTAACCAGAGGAACATTTATTTAGAAAAAATAGCTGTATCTTGCTAATGACTGACTGTTTTGTGACGTTTTAGATTTGCTAATCCTATACCCTGATCTTCCAACATTTGTAAGTGAAAATCAACATGTCAGACACCACAGAGAGCTGAAGAGGCCTAGATCCTTTTCTAATTGTCATTCTCAAAGAACTTCTCTTATTGACTAAGTGTACCGATTATAAAAGAGGACTTTATAATCAAAGAAAACATGATAATTTCAAGAGAAACATCAAAAGTACTTTATTCAAAGTAATATCCATGGCTAGCTACATCTTTCAGGTAACTTGTGGATACCGTCTCAATAGAACTTTTCTTGTTTTGAGGCAAACCATTTAGAGACCCAATTTTCCACTTCTTTGTAGGTTTTAAAGTGCTGCTCAGAAAGTGCATGGGCCATTGATCAGAACAAATGTTAAGCGGAAGGAGCAAAGTCTGGTGAATACAGTAGGTGGGTTAATACTTCCCAAGCAAGATCTCTTAATGTGTCTTTAACTGGTTTTGAAGTGTGTGATGGTGCGTCATCATGAAGAAAAATTACTTTGACATGTCTTCTGGGACATTATGGTCATTTCATGATGAAGGTGCAAATTGATTATTTGTTGTCGGTAGCGATCAGTATTAATGGTTTCACCTGGTTTTAGAAGCTCATAATACACCACACCTTCCTGATCCCACCAAACTCAGAGCATTGTCTTCTTTCCAAAGCGAGTTGGCCTTGCAGTCCATGTTGATGGTTGATCTGGATCAACCCATGATTTTGTGCATTTGGGATTCTCAAATAAATCCATTTTTCATCGATGCAAAAAAAACTTTCTTTGTGCTGTTCAAGCAACATTTTACTGATGACTTTTTGATTTTCCATTTGTCTTTCATTCAGTTGATGTGGCACCATTTTCCTTCCTTTAAAATCTTTCCTATTGCTTGTAAATGATTGGAAAAGTTGTTCTTGAGTTTGACTTGCATCTTCATCTGATAATGCTTGTAATTGTTGGTCTTCAAACTCTTTCAGTTGACCTGGACATCTTTGTCTTTCATATTGAAATAATAATATAATAATATTTAAAGCATTTAAACCAGCATTCACAAGTATCTTGAGATGGAGCATGTTCACTATAAGCTTTCTGAAGTATTCAGCAGCACTTTTCTTCAAAACGAAGTAATGAATTAAAACTTCCCGCAAATGCTCTTTTTTTTTTTTTTTTGGTTTGGCACAAAATTCAACATTTTTAAGTGTAAAAATATCTACGATGTTAACACCTTCAGCAAATTTGACATATGAAGTTTTGAAGTTTGTTGTCAATACAACAAAATAGCATACATATCAAATCACATATATATTATCTATTGAAAAAATCCGCATTTTTAACTGGTACACCTAGTACTTGACTTGTTTGGTAGTTCCCCAAAAGACCATACTTGCAAAGCTATACTAACTTGACTTGGGAGTTCACAAAGAATGAAGATAATTTCCCTAAGGGATTTGTTGAGTAGGGCATTTGTCATGAAAAATTAAAGGCAATTGTTTAACTTCATGGTTTCTTGAGGTAGTAGGTAAGAGTATAGTATAGACAAAATCTTAAGAAGAAAAGTTGGAAATAGATGTGCATAAGGCTTTGGAAAGCTCTGTAACATTACTTGAAATCTAGAAGGCCACATACAGTTCCAGGCTGTTCTTTCTCTGTCAGAAAATCCTAGGGAGACCCTGAGCTTTATCCTCTGTGGCTAAGCTTATGAATTTATGGAGCAATTAGTGAAAATAATCACAGAGTTAATAAGTACTTGGTTGAGTGTTGAAGATATGCCCCTCAACAAACACTGATTGCATTTTTTTGCCAAAATTCAGTTGTTCATATACAATGGGGATCTGCTTTTAGACTCTCATGTTTCACACTCTTCTGATTAGTATAAATTTATAATCATTTTTTCTTTTTCAAGGGTTCTTTATCGTTGTTCATTTGGTACTTTTCATTTCGTTAAGTATGAATTTAGAATCAATTTTATTTTATAAAATAAATTGTTGGTTTTTTTTCCCCAAAACGATTGCATTGAAAATATAGTTCAAACTGTGGAAAATTGAGAACAGTGTTGGGCCATTTGACCAGTGGACAAGAAATATATCTCCATTCATTCAGTTTTAAAATTATTCTCAACAGTATTTTTCATTTTTCAGTGTCTAACTCATTCAAATATTTTGTCAGATTATTCTTAAGTAATTTAAATTTTATGCTAATTTAAATGGTATTTTCAAATTTTTAATCTCATATTGTACATAAATATACTTGGTTTGTGATAATGATCTTGGACTCTGCAAGTCTTGCTAAATTCATATACTAATTCTAGTAGCGTTTTGGTACAGTCCACCTAAAATTTCCTATCTACATGGTCATGCTATCAGAGTTCTTCCTTTATTTTTATTTTTCTTCTTTGTTTGCACTGGTTAGAATATTCACTACAATATCTAATAGCAGTGATAAAACTGAATTTACTGGACTTTTACTGTCTTAGGGGGGAAAGTTTTAATCTACTAATAAATATGAAGTTACCTTTTTAATAGATTTTCTTTTTCAGGTCGAGAAAATACCTTTCTTGTCCTAATTAGCTGAGGGTTTTGTTTTATTTTGTTTGTTTAAGAATTAATATTTAATTTTGTCAAATGATTTTTTCTGTCTATTAATTTATATTTTAGTCTTTTATTATGGTAAAGTACATTGGTTTTTGAATGTTGAACCAGTTTTGTCCTCTGGGGACAAACTTCCTTTTTTCAAGAGGTACAATATTTTAATATTTATCTAGATTTACTTTACTAATATTTTGATGAGGCTTTTGTTTCTATGTTCATGAAGGGCAACTTCTATAGTTTTATTTTCCTATTTTGCTCATTTTGGTAATGTATAATACTGGCATAAGGGATAAATTTTGATGCATTCCCATATCTTCAATATTCTGGAAAAGCTTTACAGAATTGGTATAATTTCTTCTCTAAATATTTTGGTAGAATTTTCTAGTATAGTCATCTGGGCCTGAATTTTTCCTTTGGGGAAAATTTAAACTTATACTAAATACAGCTTTCATAATAGACATACGGCTGTTCTTGTTATTTCTTATTTTTGAGTGAGCTTTAGTAGTTTAAAAAATTGTCTATTACATCTTGATTGTTGAATTTATTTCTATTAAATTGTTTATAGTATTCCATTATTATTCTTTTAACATTTATCAAACAATATTTCTCAACTTTATAGTATTTTTAGGAAAATTTTTCCTAATTGCCCCTCAAAATTTTAATTCCACAGATATACAATATATCTGTTTAAATATTATATATAATATGTGCTTTTTTTGGCTTCCACAAACTAATTTTACCCCCTTGGTGGAAATATCACCCTCATTAAAAACTATATAGAACCTTAATGATTTCACTTCTTTTATTCTTTATGTGTTTTGCAATTCTCTCTCTCTCTCTCTCTCACTCTCTCTCTCTCTCTCTTTTCTGTCTTTCTTTCTTTCTCTCTTTCTCATCCCTCTCCCCCACAAGTTTGTTCAGAGACTTAATCTAGTTCCTCTTTGTTATTAGCAGATACTTTTACTCAACATTAAACTTCAGGAAATTTTCAGTCACAAATAATTTACATTGGTTTTCCAAGAATAACAAAATAAATACACTATTGCTCTTTTTATTAGCTTTATATTCAGTTTCTCTTTTTCCCCTCAGATCTTAATTTTACTTGACTTGTCTTATTTTCAGAAAATCTTCTCAATTTTACTGAAAATGTAAGTCTTATTCAAACAAAGCCATGATAGGAATTTTAGAGGACTAGAGATCTGTATATCACATCACTATCTGAGCACTCCCAACTTCTGAATTTCTTCTTCTCAGTAGCATATCAAATATAGAAGCCAGACTCATAGAAAACTATACTGTTTAATAAATTAAAAGTAGAATATATTGCCCAGCTAGAGTGGTTCAGTGGTTGAGCATCCACCTATGCACCAGGAATTCAATGGTTCAATTGCCAGTAAGGACACATGTTCTGGTTGTGTCCTCCATCCCCAATGTGGCACATTCAGGAGGCACCCAATGGATGTTGATGTTTATCTTTCACCTATATTTCCCTCTCTCCCTTCTTCTCTCTAAAATATATGTAAAGATATTTTTAACAATTAGATTGTATTGTAAGGAGAAGTTCTGAAAATAGCCACTTAAATGACTATCACTTTATATTTCTGTTATGTATAAAAATTCTTATTTGTTTATGTGAGAAAACATAGTGTTATTCATTATGAAGAAAAAATATGTGTGTGTTCAGGATAATGGTTTTGGTAGAAAAGAGAGAGTAAATAGTGTCAACAGAAAATTTTGTTGGGAATCCTTAGGTACCCAAATTATCCCATTCACAAAATATGAGGATGAAGTGAGCTAATACTAATAATTTGCTAAGAATAGTACCTGGAACATAGTGAGTGTTTTATAAATCAACTACAGTCCCGATGCACAAAATTTGTGCAAGGGGCTTGGCCCTTGCAGCCCAGGCTGCCCTCGGCTCTGACTGTCCCACGGCCCTTCCCACTGGTCGTTTTGGAGGGTTTTCCACCATTTGGTCTAATTAGCATATTAGCTCTTTATTATATGGGATAATTAAATATTATTTACTAAAGCTTAGCATTTTCACAATTTGTGCATATCCTAGAAAATGAGAATTAAGGATTTATCTTAAACAACTTATAAAATCATAGGTTAATAGGGGAATAATGTTTATCTATATTCTTCTTTTTGAGAGAGTTTGATGATCTCTCTAAATATATGAGAGATACTGTTACAGATTGGCAGGGCCAGTTGTATTGATCAGATAGGCTATGCATGCTATGATATCAAACAACCTTCAAATCTCAGTGCTGAAAACCACTAAGACTGATTTCTGAATTACATTTCTTTTCTATCACAGGTTGTCAAGAAGAAACCTGCTCAGCATAGTCACTCAGGGACCAGGTCTAATGAAGCAGCCATATTTCTGGTTGCTGTGATGGAGGTAAAGAAAACTCTGAAAGGTTTCACCCTGTTAAATCATTCCACTCATTTCATTGGCTAAAATTAGGGAATCCATATTCCCCAAGTGAATGAGAATTAATATTTGTGAACAGCATTAATAAATATCATGATGGCCAGTGTGCAGAGTGTGGGATTGTGATAGGAATAAGGGAAGGATTAAGTGGAAGGGCTGCTTTAGTTCTGGATTTGTACAGCATTCCTTTGCCCACCACAATAATCCCCTGTCCCCTACCAGCGCACACACTATCATATATTTTATGTAAGGCAAGCATTCTCATTCAATTATCTGTTTTTCAGAGAGACAGAAAAAAAGAAAAACACCCATTTTAATCTGGCTTGTATTTGTGCCCCTAGATAAACTATTGTCTGTAGCTCTGTGAACTGGAATTATAGTCACAGCAGTTTATACTATGGCAATATCAGGTAGAATCTTTATTTGTCTAGTGGGCCAAGTTGTGATTACTGGAATGTTAAATTGCCTTTTCAAAAAAAAAAAAGTCTAACATAGAAGGGGTAAGGAGTAGTTTCACTAAACTGAAAAAAAAAGTCCTATGCATGTATCAGCCTTTAACTCCCATGACCTGTTCTAGCATGAGACTTCACTTGTCCTCAGGACCACTGAGTACCACTGGCCCTCAGATGAAGTTGTACCTGTTGCAGATAACTCTTACTATTTCACTTTCTTTCAATAGCCCAAAAGATTTAGGGAAGAGAGAATAAATTTCTTGCCTGTTTAGAATCCTTAATCCAAATAAGGCCAGGAACCAATTACTAACACATTTGGGGACTTAGAACAATGGATTGGTCACTATCACATAGGCACAGATGTGCTGCTTTATCTCAAACGTTGCCCTTAGTAACAAAGACTTTTTTCCCCTCCAGCATCTTTCATGGAAACAGCATAATTGTAGAAGGAATTGGTCCTTTTTAATTAACTTTTTTTTACTTTCAACCCTTAGGCACAAAAGAAAATAATGAAAAATCACCATGAAAGAGTTGGTAACACGTACCAATTTTTTGCTATATTTCTAAACGTTTTGTTTCTATGTACAAACACTTTCTCCTTTAGCATTTTAGTTATCAGAGAGATTCAATTCTATTAAGTTAAAGAAAAATGATAGAAAAATGTTACATTATTCTCTTTTTCATTAAATTTTCTATTTAGGTTTCCTTTTATATTTCTCTTCACTCTAATTGTATTTCATTCGGTTGCATATGTTTCCTATTTTTTTATAACACTCTGAATTCTGCTCTACCCCAATTAATTTCCAAGCATGTATCTCTCCTCTCTAAACATAAGTGAAAAAACTTGGTATTTTTACCTCTTCTCTTAATATCAGCAGTTCTCAACCTTTTTTAATGCTGTGACCTTTTAATACAGTTCCTCATGTTGTGTTGACCCCCAATCTTAAAATTATTTTCATTGCTACTTCATAACTGTAATTTTGCTACTGTTATGAACCATAATGTAAATATCTGTGTTTTCTGATGGTCTTAGGCTCTACAGCAGGTGTTCTCAACTTGTGGGTCGCGACCCACAGGCTGAAAACTGCTAGCAAGGTCGCCTAAGACCATCGGAAAACAGATATTTACATTATGATTCATTAACAGTAGCAAAATTACAGTTATGAAGTAGCAACGAAAATAATTTTAAGATTGGGGGTCACCACAACATGAGGAACTGTATTAAAAGGTCACAGCATTAAAAAAGGTTGAGAACCACTGCTTAATATCAAAATGTAACCTGTATTCAGTTTATTTATATTTGTTGATTTTTCATATTTATTCAATTGGGCTTTGAACAGGACACTGATATTTAATGAGTTGATAAATGATTTTTGAAAATGCTTACATTGGATTAATACATAGAGCTTAGGTTGCATGACAATATTGGTATGTCAATATGTAATATCATTACTAATATTTTTATTTGTTTGTTAATTACATTGATACAGTGATAAATTGCAAATGGCCCAACGAAGTCCCCCCTTTTTGGCCTTTTCTCTTTCATATAGGGGATTTATATTCAACCTTCCAAATCAGTTCTAATATTAACACTTCTTTGGACCTTTCCTGAACCCAGATTAGAATAGATTTCCTCCTACATTATGCTGTCACTAAAGTACATGTACTTACTTACCTTTCTTGCTTATAAACAGTGAACTAGAGCAAGGGCTTTTTCTTTTTCTTTGTGACAGCACTGGTCCTGATGATATTAAGTATGATGCAGATGTGTGCTGAATGAATAATTCACAGAGTTTTAATCATTTAAATACATGATAACTTCTTTTTGGTATGAAATAACTATCAGGGCCAATTGTCTTCTTTCACTGTTTCTGAGTTTAAGATGCTAAAAGCAATGTTTGAACTTATAGTTTGCGTTGGGTAATATGGACATTTTAACAATGTAAATTCTTCCTATGCATGAGCCCGGTAATTGCTTCCATTTATTTGTATCTTCTTCAATTCTTTTCTATAGTGTCTTATAATTTTCTGAGTATAACTCTTCATATCCTTAGTTAAAATTTTTGAGAATTTCTATAAAAATGTATTTGAGCCAAACAGAAGCAAAATCTCAACAGCCACAAAAATGCTTCCCCTCGTTGGTTAAATTTATTCCTACATATTTTTTAAAATGTAATTGCAAATGGGACTTTTTTTTTAGTTTCCCTTTCTGATAGTTCATTACTGGTGTATAAAAAATACAACCAATTTCTGAATATTTATTTTGTATTCTGATATTTTATTAAATTCATTTGTCAGTTCTAGCTGTTTTTTTGGTGGAATTTTAAAGATTCTCTACATACAATATTATGCCATCTGCAAATAATGACAGTTTTACTTATTTCTTTCCAATTTGGATGTCTTCTTCCTGTCTGACTGAGGTGGCTAAGGCTTCCAGTACTCTATTGAATAAGCGTGGTGAAAACAGGTCCAGCTGGCTGGCTCAATGGTTGACTGTCGACCTATGAACTAGGAGGTCATGGTTTGATTCCATATGAGGGCTCATGCTCAGGTTGCGGGTTCCATCCCCAGTGTGAAGCATGCAGAAGGTAGCCAATAAATGATTCTTTCCTATTATTAATGTTTCTATCTCTACCTCCCCCTTCCTTTCTCTTAAATTAATAAAAACCTATATATTAAAAAAAAGAGTAATGAAAGCAGACATACCTCTTGTTCCTCATCTTAAGGGAAATGCTTTTAATTTTTTCCCATTGACTATGATGTTAGCTGTGGGTTTGTCATATATGATATTTATTATGTTGAGGTATGTCCCCTTTCTTCCCACTTTGCTGAGTTTTATCATGAATGGGTGCTGGATTTTGTTAAAATTTTTTCTGCATCAATTGATATGATCATATGATATTTGTCCTTCATTTTTTAATGTAGTGTATCATATTAATTAATATACAGATATTCTACTATCCTTGCATTCCAGGATGCAATTCCAATCAAAATACCAATAGCATATTTCACAGAACTAGGGCATAAATTCCAAAAATGTATATGGAATGACAAAAGACCCTGAATAGCCACTGCAATCTTAAGAAAGAAGAACAAAGTTGGCAGAATTATGCTACTTGATATCAAACTACTATAAGGCTACAGTAATCAAAAAAACAGTACTGACATAAAAACAAACAAATAGATCAATAGAACAAAATAGAGAGCTCAAAACTAAATCTAGGTCTATGTAGTCAATTAACATTTGGCAAAGGAGACAAAACCATACAATGTGGTAAAGACAGTATATTCAATAAATGGTATTAGAAAAATTGGACAGATACATGCAGACAAATGAAACAAACATTTTCTTATACTATATTCAAGAATAAACTCAAAAAGGATTAAAGACTTAAATATAAGACTCAGTACAATAAAAATCCTAGAAAAAAACATAGGCAGTAAAATCTCAGATATTTCTCATTGCGATATTTTAATTGATATGTATCCTTGGGCAAGGGAAACAAAAGAAAAAATAAACAAATGGAACTATAGCAAACTATAAAGTATTTTTCACAGCAAAGGAAACCATAAACAAATGAAAAGACAACCCACTGAATGACTGTACGTATTTATTGATGATGCATCTGATAAAGGCTTACTACCCAAAATTTATAAACAACTTGCACCATCCAACACCAAGATACCCCAAACTATCCAAGTAAAAAAATAGGCAAAGACCTGAATAGACATTTCATCAAAGAGGACATACAGATGATCAATAAACATAAGAAAGATGCTCTATGTCACTAATTACCAGAGAAATGCACATTAAAATTACAATGAATATCACCCCACACCTGTCAGCATAGCTATCATCAAGAAATCAATAAATGGGTATTGGTGGGAATGTCAAGAAAAGGTAACTCTGGTGCACAGTTGGTGGGAATGTAGATTGGGTCAGCCACTGTAGGGAACAGTGTGGAATTTCTTCAAAAAATTAAAAATGGAATTCTTATGACTGATCAATTCCACTCCTGGTAATATATCCAAAGAAACCTGAAACACTGATTTGAAAAAATATATGCACCCCTATGTTCATTATAGCTCTATTTACAATAGCCAATATTTGGAAGCAGCCCAAGTGTCCATCCATAGACAAGTGGATAAAAACGCTATGGTACATTTACACAATAGAATGCCAGTCAACAATAAAAAAGAAGAAAATCTTACATTTTGCAATAGCATAGATAGATGTGGAAAGTATTGAGTTAAATGAAATAAGCTAGTCAGAGAAGGAAAAAATATCATATCATTTCACCTGTGTGTGGAATCTAGTGAACAAATTGAACAAATAAAATACAAAAACACTCATAGATACAGAGAATAGACTGACAGGTGTCAGAGGAGAGGAAACTTGAGGGAGTTGGGTAAAATAGGTAAAGCGGTTTAACAAAAGCAAAAAACAGAAAACAAAAAACCTCAAAGGCACCAACAGCAGTACAGCGATTACCAGAGAGAATGGGGTTGAGGGAGGTAGAAAGGGTAAAGAGGAGATAAATGACTATGGTGATGAACATACAATACAATACATAGATGATGTATTATAGAATTGTACACTTGAAACCTATATAATGTTATTAACCAATGTCACCCCAATAAATTCAATAAAAACAGGTCAATGAATAAATAATAAAGTAAAAGCTATGTTTTGCATATTGTATTTGCAGGAGGTGATGAGGAGAGAGGAAAAACAACAACAACAACAGATCACAGACCTCCAATGGTAGATGTTTAATTTTAAATGGAAGGTGAGAGTCAGGAGAATAAATTAAGGAAACAGCAGGCTTGGTAAAGTTCTGCATATCAAAGAGGAAGCCTGTTATTTTAGAAAGACCAAAGAGGAATATTATGTATCTACCTCCTACCTTAACTCTGCAATTGCCGTTAAAATTGGAAAGTCTCTCTTAGACATATTTTCTTAGCAAGGGTTCTAAAAATTGCTTTCTATTGACTCACCATCATCACTGCTCTACAATCATCTCTCCTGATAGACTGAGTTAATTGAAGTCAGTACTCTGGCTTTATTTAAAATATTCCTTTTTCCTGGCTAGAGAATCATAATTTATTTGAAGAAATATATGGCATTTTATCATTTTTTAATAAATATATGTGTGTGTTTTTTGTATTAGCTAAATGAGATGTGGCCCCAATTTAAATTAAAAAGTATGTAGAGGATAATAGTGCTTTACATAGAATAAGATTATGACTATTTTTAATTTTTTAAAATTACAGTATTTTAAATAAAAACAGAAAATATGAGAATTTTTTGTTGTTGTTTTACATTTTGAGAACTTAAGTAGGATAACTTTATAGGACAAAACACAGTTGCCCACATGAAAGAAGTTACTATATGGTTTATGTATTCAATGTTGATTAAATATTTACTAGCATCTTTGAACATTTCTATTTTGTTTGTTTTTTTCATATCAGCCATGTCTTAAAACAACACAAGTGTTACAATTATCTAGATCAGAAATCTAATAGCTCAATATTGCAACTCAACATTACGTAGGGCTTCAGAATATCAATGATATATGTATATTGTCAAATGGCCAATTGAAATACGTTGCTGTGGCCATGACCCCAACAAGCAAGCTGCTGTCATCATCGCTGACATATTTAGCATAGGTGCAAAGGATTGAAAGAGCTTGGAAGCTTTAAGTGCATTGGTATCTGAAAAGAGAGCTGCTTAATGATGGCATATGGCAGGGTCAGGGTTAAGCAGCAAATGCTTGCCAATTATAAATAGTGAACACTGAGGCAATACCTCATGCACTGGGTTGTAACATTAAAAAGCCAGTGAAAATGGCAATTGGGATTTTTTTAAAATATATTTTTATTGATTTTAGAGAGGAAGGGAAAGGAAGAGAGGGATAGAAACATCAATAATGAGAGAGAATCACTGATGGGCTGCCTCCTAGACACCCCCCCAACCCTGGAGATTGAGCCAACAACCAGGGCATGTGTCCTTGACTGGAATCGAATTCAGGACTCTTTAGTCCACAGGCCGATGCTCTATCCACTGAGCCAAACCGTCTAGGGCATCAATCTAGAATTTGGTAGAGCAGGGACTCTGGCAAATACAGTTAAGGGAGACTCACTCACCTAAGAGCACCAATGACATACTTCACCTTTAAAATCATTCTCATGCTAGCATTTCTCCTGGAAAGAATGCCTTTGAGAAATGTTGAGGAATCTGCCAATTCAGGAAGCCAGTCAAAACTGTCAAAACTTCAAATAAAACCCAAACTGTTTTTCATCTTTACATGATTTCATAATCATAAAACATAAATGTTTGGAAAATTCTTCCATAAGACAAGATACAAACATAATTAAATGTGGAAGATTAGGCGACAGTATTGGAACTCTAGCCCTGAACCTGACACAGAAGTGTTGGGAATGAGTAATTTCCTAGTGTCTATCTTACAATTCTCCTTTCATTATACAGAAACAAGGCCCATGGCTGCCTAGTGGTGGTGATGTAGCATGTGTGTGTGGACGTGTCTGTGCGTGTGCCTGTATGTCAGTGTCTTCAGGCCTCTGCTCTAGCAGACAGAAGTACCAGAACTGTCTGAACTGGAAAGGAGCCTGCACTACTATTTTTCCTCTAGATTCAACGCCTTACCTGCCAGAATCACATGTCTTTACATCCACAAACAATAGTCAACAATTCAGCCCCTTCCCACACCCACCCCTCCCTTTGTTCTTCGTATCTCCTGCTGTCTAAACTGCTGGCACTGCCATGTCTTTCTTCATTAGGAGTAAACCTGGGGTTGTGCCCATAGAGATGAAATCATAAGAAATGGGAAGGAGGGCGATCAGAACCCTCCAAATATCCTGGAAAGTAAGTCACTTGAGAAGCAGTGTACCTACGTCACAAAACATTGATGGCCCGGGCAGTGGTGGTCCGCCTCTCAGGAGCAGTGGGAGCCTTTGGCTGAGAGCAGCCTTGTGTGGTCTTGTGGTTCAAAAAGGAAGATGCAAATAAACGTGTGGGAACCAGTGGGAAAGGGGAACTTTAGTACTTTGTGAACACTCAGAATAAGGACAAGGATTCACATGGCAGCCAGGAGTACTTGCCCTGCCTAACTACCTGTTTTCAGCCCCATGGGGGCTGACTGTCTTAATTAGGAGCCTTGCTCCACATGGAAAGAATAGCACAGCAGTGCTGCTTCATGTTTATATATTCTGTTCAGTCCCCTTTGTGTACTAAGAGCTGTTTTGGATACTATAACTGATTTGCATCTTCTTTTTCTTAACCTTGGCTCTACAGTTGGCTAGCTGCCTGCAGCTGTACTCATCTCACCAGAGGGGCCATACCTGACTAGGCTGACAACTCTTCACATTCATCCAAAATAAAAACAATTGGGATTTAGGTCTCTCACCATCACCCTATAAAATACGACAGGCAAATGGGCAAGACATTGAAATGACTGCAGCTAAACACCAAGGGGGTTGGGGGGGGAAATCCCATATAATAAAAGGCTAAAATGCAAATTGACCAAACAGGCCACAACCGGTCACTATGATGTGCACTGACTATCAGGGGGCAGATGTTCAATGCAGGAGCTGCCCCACAGGGGGAGCACCGCTCAGCCAGAAGCCGAGTTCTCAGCTGGAGAGCCCAGTGGCCATGGTGGGAGCCTCTCCCGCCTCCATGGCAGCACATCGCCAGCAATGATCCTGGCTTCTGGTTGAGCAGCTCTCCCCCTGAGGGGCAGATCCAGCATTGAGCATCTGCCCCCTGGTGGTCAGTGTGCATCATAGCAATCAGTCATTCTGACATTTGGTCAATTTGCATATTAGCCATTTATTATATAGGATAGAGGGAGACTTCATTCAAATTTAAAAATGCAGCTGGCAAAACCCCTCAAACCTGTGAAAACACTGCATGACAAAATCCCCCCTGCTTTGCAATGAGCTCAACATTCACAGACACTTCTTATATAAGGGAAGGAAGGAAATGAACTTGTTTTTGATGCATCCTTGTTCTGATCTGAAATATCTTGACATACATTTGACAGCTCTAGCTATCCTTGGCTTTTGGGTCATGCTCTTATCTTAATCCCTTATACAACTGTTTTGGAAAGAAAAGCATTCATAATTTCAGATTGCACTAGAGAATATCAGGACTCTCGTGTATATACAAAGTAATATATCCCCCTTTTTAACGTTGGCAGATTGCATTACCTCTTAGAGTGGATAGTAATTTGTGGGAATCAGCAAAGAAAGCTCAATGCTCACAAGGAATGAGTTGTGACAGTTTAAAGTTATCCAAATACTTTAAAAGTGAGCCACCCATGACAGGAGTTAGACATGTTACCAAGAGAAAGCTGGGAGGGTTGTAAACAGCAAGTTAAGCCTCAGTTAATCATTTCTGCAGTAGCTAAATTGTAATGACAGAAAACAAGAGTGCTAACTATAATGGCAGACAGTGTATTTAGTATCTCTATGCATTTCAAAACTTTATTCATCCAAAGTGATTTAAGAGGTTTGCAAGCTTTTAGAGGCAGCATAGCACAATCTACATCAGGCTTTGATAGAAGAGATAAAGCCATCTTTCACAATAAACTTCATAGGTATTTTAAATTAATGTTCTAAAAAGTGACTTGAATGTTTGAAAGTACTACATAGTGATTATGTGTTGTGATTATGTGTTTTTGAGGGCTATATTAAACATTTCTATCTAATATGATGAGCTAGAAGCAAAAATAAATCAGCCCAGGGGGGAGAAGAGTATTGAGATAAAAATAAACAGTTTGAGTGGCAGAGAGGAAATAGAATTGTAAACTGGTCCAGTGGGAGTTCCAATGAATGACTTGATTGGATATAGTAGAACCATTTATTATCGTTGGTGATGGCTATCTCAGATTCCCTGCTTTTTCTGCACTGATTTGAGGAAAGCTTCCTTCTTACGTGCGCACTTATTTATACACGCACTCAAACAAGTTTCTAAGAAAACAAGAGAAGGCAAATGCTTCTTTGGTTCTGGTCATGGTGAAGCTATCCTATAGCTGCATGGATCTGCCAAGGTGTGGTGGCCAACATTCTCTCTACAATGTAGTTTATGTAAGTTGACATCATGAATGCTGGATGTTAAGGGCAGCAGAGCATAAAGATTAAGAGTGTGAATTTGGGCCCTAGCTGGTTTGCCTCAGTGGATAAACACTGGCCTGAAGGCTGAAGGGTCCCACATTCAATTCCAGTCAAGGGCACATGCCCTGGTTAAGTGCCCCATCCCTAGTGCAGGGGGGTCGGGAGTGGGGGGCGTGCAGGAGACAGCTGATCAATGATTCTCATCATTTATGTTTCTATCTCTCTTTCCCTTTCCCTTTCTCTTTGGGATCAATAAAAATACATTTTAAAAAAATAATGTGAATTTGGAACCAGACTTTTTTGTTCCAGTTCTAAGTACTAATTACTAGTTGTGTGACCTTGGGACAATTATTTAAAATCCATCATGTCAGGTTTCTTATATTAAAAAATTATGATAATTGTACCTACTTAAGGATTGTTGGGAGAATTAAGTAGTAATTTATAAAATTAAGATATAGTGATAACTATATACCTGTTGGTGGTTCCAAATTGCTATTGAGATATATCTTGAGGTCTATGAAAGAAGCAAGATCTTTAGACAATGACAAAGAAAAGAAGGAAAGTCTAGGGTAGAGCCCTCACTTCCTAGGCCAACGAGATGATTCCATTTGACTCTGTGCCATGCCAACTTCATCTGCAATATTAGTTACTTCTCCAAATCATGATAAATATTAATCATGTTTTTATGGAATTAGAGTCTTTAGATACAGTGTTTATTTTACCTTTAGAAAGGAAAGGTACAATTTCTGTCCTATATAAAATTTATATTTCATTTTAAATAAGGCATTAGTATATATATATATATAAATATATATATATATATAAATATATATATATATATATCAAAACCAGAAATTGATAGTATTAATCTGTGTCCAAAATGTTTTGGGAAGCTAGTTGGGTGTAGATATGGAGCAAGGATAGTAAGTAATATTTTTTATACAAGAATCTAAATTTTTGTAGAAAATATTTCAGATTTTTTAAAATATTTCTTTAGATACACTTATTGAAGGATTTTTAAAAGTTCGGTGCTACAAGTAGGTAGAAATTTAGAGGACACCAAATCAGTACCTTATGTTAGCAAAAAATAGGAAGAGCTATCTTTTTTCCTTTTAATTTTCAATATAATTTTTTAAAGATAATATTGTATTCAATGAACGCAGTTTAAAAGCATGTGTAAGATGTTATGAAAATGTATTGAAATAGAAAAATATTCAATGCTAGAAGTAAAAGAACCATAACCAAATTAATTTTTTAAGCAAAAGAGCATGAACAGGTATGTGGGAACTGTAGTTTCTCCATGAAGGAAATAAGTTGAAATAATTTTAAGTAACATGATAACTAGTCAAAGCAACTGACCATTTGCTGTGATATCTGTTGGTATCAGACATTAAAAATAAAAGTATAAGCTCATTTTCTGATTCATAAAGAGTGATGTTAAATATCAAGTGTTTAAAATAATATCCAACTCTGCCAATTGTCTCCTAATGTATTTAAATAAAATATGCATAGCAAACCTGTACTTGTTTCAGATCCTTTGCATTGAGTCTGGAGATATTCTTTCTAAAAAGGGAATTTACAGACAACATACTGTTAATTTTCTATTAATTTAATAATAATTCAAACTAATTACAGATCCCTTCTAAAAGACCAAATTTATGACAGCAAAATAAAACTTTTAAGCTTGTTAGTCACTGATTTGCCAGTTAAGACATTGAGCAATTTCAATAAGATCTTGACTAATCCTTAGGAATCATTAAATAATATTTTCTTTCCTGTCTTTCTTCCTTCTGTTTTATTTTTCCAAAGAATGGAAGAAACATCCTGGGAAAACAGCATTATTAGGTAAAGTGTGTATTTCCAGAACCTACAATAACTGGAAGCTCCACAGAAGCAGAAGCTAAATTTGCATGGATACTTTTTTTCAGGTGCAAGCCCTTAGGACTTTGATGAGATCAGAAACAGGTTTTCTGGTGGATTATATAGGAGGAAGTAAACATTTTTAACCACTAAAAATAAATATGACAAGGTGGCAGGAAATCTTAAGCCCACTTTCTGGTTCATAAACAGTGATCTTGAATGTCAAGTGTTTAAAATAATATCCGATTTTGCCATGGTCTCCTAAGTCATTAAAACATTTTTTTCTTTTTTTTAATTTTTTATACATATCTCCCCATTGCCCCCCCCTCCCTCCCAGGCATACCTCAACCCCCCCAGTGTCTATGTTCATTGGTTATAATAATATGCATAGATACAAGTCCTTTGATTGATCTCTTATCTACCTCACCTAACTTTAATCTTCCTGCTGTAATTTCACAGTCTGTTTGAAGCTTTACTCTCTCTGTATCTATCCTTTTGTTCATCAGTTTATAATGTTCTTTATTATCCCCCAATGAGTGCGATCATGTGATGCTTCTCCTTCATTGACTGATTAAGCAAACCTGTGCTTGTTTTAGATCCTTTGCACTACAATTCTCTCACTTTAAAATACTGTTCACCTCAGGCCTTCCTAAGGCTACTTATTCATTTCATTCAGGTTTCAATTGAGTATCATCTCTCCCACAGTCCTTTCTGACTTTATAGTATCCCATCCACTCCAAGCTCAAAGATAGAGAAATTCTGATTTTCCCTGGCTATTCCTTGTTAATAGTGCCCCTTAATGAATAAAACTAAGATTTCAAAATTAGATTGGATAAAGTCACTTAATAGTGTGTTACTTCACTTTAGTCTTAGTAAGTGGGCCTGTTTTACTTTTTAACTGGTCTAAATATTTCAGAAAGGAAAAGATAAAAAGAAATAAATAATAATATTAATTTTGTATTCCTAACTTAAAAATGAGAAATATTTTATGTATAACTCCATAATATCCTAAAAAATTGCCCCTTCCTGATGTCACATAAAATACATGTACAAATTGAAAGGAAAAATGGGAATCTGTTCACTTTATTTAGGGTGGAAAGCTTAAATGTATTTGTTTTTCATTGTAGAGTAACATGAGGAAAAAATCACTGTAGTCACTATACATATATATGTATTTATTTTACATATTCTATTCAAGAAACTCTGCTTTAGTTTTAAGTGGCTTGTTATATGATTTGAAGTTATCAGAGATGATCATCCCTTAGGAAAGTAAATTTTCATGTCTGTTTATGGCGAGAGAAAAGAAATGAAGTTTTTAATTGAGGTTAGAGTATATTGGGTTCTTTTTTTGGTTAAAGGTCAGGAAGCAGTGAATTTTCACTCTAAAGATAATGAAAGTTTTTTTGTGTGTATGCATTTTATAATAGCCTGTCCACAATATTAAATCCTGGTTTTGAGGAACTACAATGTTAAGTGTCTAAAATATGCTCAATGATGGAATGAGTTTTCTGTGTGGAATAAATAATGTTTGATTAAATCCATTTTTTTTGCTTATAGGATAAAATATTATATCTGACAAAATTTAATTACCTCCACATCCCACACATTAGCATAATGTGGATTTTCTAAGCTGCCTTTATACATGAAATAATATAAACAGTCATGAATGAAAGTAAATAGAGGTTATTATAGTAGCAGATTTCCAGTGCTTTCCAGAAGTTTTGATAGCAGATTAGTTCTTTGTACTTGAAAAAGTTGATGATGACCCAGTGGGCAATCGTGACATATTCTCTCAGGTGAAAGTGTGACCACAGAAAACTAAAATATGTCCAGAGAAGAACTTTACTTTACTTTTATTATAATTTACTAGAGACCTGTGCACAAATTCATGCAACAGTGGGGTCCCTCAGCTTGACCTGTGGGATAGGGCCAAAACCAGCTCTCTGACATCCCTTGAGGGGTCCCGGATTGCGAGAGGGTGCAGGCCAGGCTAAGGGATCTCACTGATGCAAGATTGGGATTCAGGAAGGGGAGGTTGGCCAGCAGTAGGGTTCCAGGGCATGTTCGGCCCATCTTGTTCAGTCCCAACAGGCCAGACCCCAGCAGCAAGCTAACCTACCAGTTGTAGTGTCTGTCCCCTGGTGGTCAGTGCACATCATAATTAGCAGTTGAGTGGCCTTAGCATTGTAGAGTAACATAAGGAAAAAATCACTGTAGTCACTATCCATATATATGTATTTATTTTACATATTCTATTCAAGAAACTCTGCTTTAGTTGTAAGTGGCTTACATATTATCATTAGCATATTATGCTTTGATTGGTTGAACAGATGATCGGACACTTAGCATATTAGGCTTTTATTATATAGAATCATTTCTATAAAGACACCAAGAAATTAAGTTAGATTATATCTTCCAAGCAAGGATCCTTGAAGAAAGTTTATTAATTAAAGTTTATCAGGGTTCAAATATAGCAAAACAATTTTTTCAAAGGAGGACTGGTGTGAACAGATCTCTAAGAATGTGGAAAAAATAAATTGTAGGCAAAATAACAAAGCTGAATATTTTTTTCCTACACTTAATTATTATCAGTGATACATCCATTTCCTGAGAGTTGATGTTTTACAAATAGTTTTACTGAGATATAGTATATATGAAGAAAAAGTCAATTATTTGCATGTACATTTTGATTAACTTCGAAAAATAATTGCAGTTGTGTTATACAGCACTACAACTAAGCTAGAGGACATTCTTATCATTCCCAAAGAGACCCCTTTGAAGTCAAAATCTTCCAGAGTCTATAATCATAAAAGTATAATATGCTAATTAGAACAGACATCCTTCCAGATGTCCTTCCAGATGACCTTCCAGAAGAAGCTGGGGCTGCAACGAAAGCCCAGGTCCTGGGTTCCAGAGGAAAACTGGTGCCAGCAACTAGGGGAAAGAAGGCCTATTCTTGCACTAATTTCATGCATCAGGCCTCTAGTGTTACATAAACATTATTATAGAGTATGTAAGTTCCTATTGCTCTACATTTTTGTAATCATTTGACATTTTCAGATTTTATTACTGTTCATGCTATAGCCATTCCATACATGTGTCTTGGTTTCATTGTGATTATAGTTTTTATTTCCCAAATATTAGAATGATGTACTTCTTTTTATGTACTTATTTATTTATGTGGCTTTATTTGAAGCATCTGTTCAAAAATTTTCCCATATCTATTTTGTATAACATGTCTTCTTATTGATATATAACAGTTCTTTACATATACTGAATATCAATCCTTTGTGTTTTTCAAACATCTCTCCTAGTCTGTGGGTTGTCTATTTTCTTAATAACATGTTTTTAAAAGCCCAGAAGTTTTATTTTGCTTCAGTCCAATTGATCATTCTTTCCCTTTATGTTTCTTGCTTTTTGTATTACACCTAAGAAATTTTTGTCTAATCTAATGTGAAATTTTTTATGCTTGGTTCTAGATATTTTATTTTTAAAATTATTTATTTTTATTTTTCAACTGCAGTTGACATACATTATTATATTAGTTACAAGTATACACTCCATTGATTAGACATTACATAACCTACTAAGTGATCATCCTAATAAATCTTGTACCCATGTGACACCATACAAAGAAAGCTATTAGAATATTATCCATTGTATTCCTTATGTTATACTTTATACTCCCATGACTATTCTGGGACAACCAATTTGTACTCCTTAATCCCTCTACCTTTTCCACCAATCCCTTCAACCTCACTCCCATCTATAACCTTCAAAATGTTCTCTGTATCTATGAGTCTGTTTCTGCTATTCTCCTTGTTCATTTATCTTGGTTTTTAAATTCAATAGTTGATATATATTTATTACCATTTTATTGTTCATGTTTTTAATTTTTTTCTTCTTCTTAAAGACACTTTAATATTTCATATAATACTTATTTGGTGGTAATGAACTGTAGCTTTTTCTTGCATAGAAAGCTCTTTATCCTTTATTTTATATGCTAGCTTAGCTAGGAAGAATAATTTTGGGTTTCATGTCCTTGTTTTTCATCATTCTGAACATTTCTTTTCAATCCCTTCTGGTCTGTAAAGTTTTTGTTGAGAAATCCGCTGACTGTCTTATGGGAGTTCCCTTGCAGGTAACTAACTACTTTTCTCTTGCTGCTTTTAAGATCCTCTCTTTGTCACACTGTGGGGTAGTTCATTTGGTTCGAGTATTGGCCTGATTTGCCAGGTTGTAGGCTTGTTCACAGATCAAGGCACATATATGAAAGCAAACAATGAATGCATAAATAAGTGGAAGAACAACTCAATCTCTCTCTCTCTGTCTCTGTCTCTGTCTCTATCATCTATCTATCTATCTATCTATCTATCTATCTACCTACCTATCATCTATCAATCATCTATCTATGTATCACTATCATCCCTTCCTTCCTCTCTCTTTCTAAAATCAATCAATAAAATAATTTAAAAAACAGATTCTCTCTATCTTTTGCATTTTAATTATAATATGTCTTAGCGTGGGTCTCTGTCAGTTCATCTTTCTTGGGACTCCCTGCACTTGCTGGACATATATATCTATTTCCTTTCTCCACATTAGATAAGTTTTCTGTCATTATTTTTCAAAGTGGGTTTCAATTTCTTGCTCTATCGCCTCTCCTTCTGGGACCCACATGATGGAAGTGTTAGTAAAGTTGACCAGAAGTTCCTTCCACTATCCTCATTTTTTTTTTGGATGCTGTTTTCTTTCTGTTGTTATGAGTGGATGGTTTTTTGCTTCCTTGTATTCCAAATTTCTGATTTGATTCTCAACTTCATTTATACTATTTTTGATTTCCTATAAAGTTTTCTTTTTTCCAGTTAATGTACCCTTCATTTCTGACTGGCTTTTTTTTTAATGCTTTTGAAGCAGCTCACTAAGTTCATTGAGCATCCTTATAACAATTGTGTTTTTTGTGTGTTTTGTTTTGTATTTTTATTTTTTTATTATATTTTATTGATTTTTTACAGAGAGGAAGAGAGAGGGACAGAGAGCCAGAAACACCGATGAGAGAGAAACATCCATCAGTTGCCAGCTTCCTGCAAACTTCCTTCTGGGGATGTGCCCACAACTAAGGCACATGCCCTTGACTGGAATTGAACCAGCGACCCCTCAATCCCCAGGCCGATGTTCTATCCACTGAGCCAAATCAGCCAGGGCTGTTTTGTTTTTTTAAATCTTCACACAAGGACATGCTTAGAGAGAGAGAGGGGGAGAGAGAGAAAAATATTTATGTGAGAATGTGAAAGAGAAACATTGATTATTTGCCTTCACTACATGCCCAAACCAGGGATTGAACCTGCAACCCAGGTATGTACCCTGAATGGGAACCAAAATGGCTATCTTTTGGTGAACAGGATGATGCTCAACCAACTGAGCCACTCCAGCCAGGAACAAGTGTTTTGAACTTGGCCTCATTTCTGTGTTTGTTTCTATGTGTTAGAGAGAGCTGCTATGTCTTTTAGGCTTGGTTTAGTGGCCTAGTGTAGTAGGTATTCTATAGGGTCCAGTGGCACAACCTCAAAGGTGCACCCCCTCACAATGTTGGCTGTATACCCACTCCTCTTATAGTTGAGCCTTGATTCCTATTGGCACATCAATGGGAGTGATTTACCTGCAGGTCAATTGGCTACAAGAACTAGCTATGACCACCAATCATTGACCTCTGACTACTGTGGAGTGTCAGCTATGCAAGTGAAACTTCCTAGAGCCGGATTTACTTCAGTGAGGCTCTGGTGTATGCTGAGACTGCCACTTGAATATATCATTTATGACGCTGGTTGGTTGGTGGTGCTTTGACGTGGTCTTAAGCTTTCCACTGAGTGCACTGGTGCTAGGGCCTTCCAGGAGGTGCAAACTAAGGTCAGCTGCCAGCCATATTCTGGGTGCAAACCAAGGTCAGCTGCCAGCTGTATTCTGCCTGGGGCCAACAGACATGAGCTATCTGTAGATAGGTTCTAATTGTGCTTGGATTAGAGGTGCCCAGACAAGGTCAAGCTGTGAACCATGGTCAGCTGCTGCTAGGGCCACTTAGGGAGAGGAAGAAGCTTGCTGAGGCCAGATGCTACTTGTTAGAGAGATTTTAGCAAAATCTAAAGCATGAGACAAGACAGGTCATTCATATAGAAAAACTACTGAAATAGTTTGTATTGGCCCAAAAGTTGGATGGAGAGGCGTATCAGGAAATCACCAGGGTGGGGCAAACAGTGTGAGCCAGATTGTTGGAGTCTCAAATACAGTGCCACCTCCTGGCTCTGTGAGAGGAGAGCTCATCAAAGAAATAATAAGCCTCCAAAGCACTTCTGTCTGGGAGAAAGCTGCCCCCTCCCTCCTTCCCCCACTCCCCTCCATTTATCATCCCAATGCCAGACAATTCAGTTTCTTCTCTGTGTCTCTGGTGTCTTTCAAGCTGCTTCCCCAGGGATGGAGCTCAGAGGGAGTGAGTCCAAATAAGTCCAAGAGCTGACCCTTTAAGACGAACTGCCTGGAACTTTAGAAGCCGTCAGTATTACTAAGCCTCAATTTCCACTCTTTTTTACACTGAACAGTTATGGGAACTTCTTTTAAGCCAGTAGTTATGGGACTGGAGGGTGGAGGAGAGGTGGTAGTGTAAGGTTGGAACCCCTTACTCCTTAGAGGGGGTCAATGAATTTAATTTACAAAATGCTGAGTTTTTAATATAATCTGTCATAGTAGTAAAGGAACTTCAATTATTATTCTTCCCATTGGTTTTTTAGTCAAGATATCTCTCAAACACAAAGTGGGTCTAGTATAAAACTTACTTCACCAGATCGGCTGCTTCATTTAGAAAATATAAATTATAATGCTTGCAAAGTCTTTTAAGCACAACCTACATGTTATTTATTTTTATAAACTATCTTAATTTATTTTTAATGACTGTAAAAGTAATTCATGTTACTTTTAGAATTTTTTAAAAAATGAAGTACCTACATTTATATTATCCAGGGGTAATTTACATTTACTTTTTGTGTAAATACTAGATATGTGTATGTGTGTTGTGTGTATGTGTATTTCTCATAGGAAAATATGATTCCATTTTTTGCTTAATAACAGCAAACATATCTATGTGTATGTGTATAAACTTCTGTTAGATATTAATTTGTTATATTGTTTTTATAACTTTTTAGCACTCCTATATCTGAAAAAACCATGTAATGAAAATTTGTGAACTAAAAAATAGTAGGAAGCTCTTTGACCCTGTATATGTTAGATATGTGTTTTGTTCTTTGTAAAAAAAAATTTACAGAATATTTTGATTGTTTTTCCAATAGTTTCTGAACCACAATGTAGTTACAATTTCAAACTAAATCAAAAGCCGACATCACTTCAATAAAAGTACTCTGTTTAAGATGGTCCTTATTCTTTGCTTTAGAAATAACTCTGGTGTCTTAAATATGACTTCATAATAGAATGACTGGCCTTACAGACTGCATAGAAAAGAGACAGGACATCATATGGCTACAGGTAACTTACAGTATATTAGCATACAAGTTTTCAATTTATTTTGTCTACATACAGAGACTAATACTTGTTCCAGGGTCATGAAGGTAGCTACATTTCCTCATGGAAATAAAGCACTGTGTCTTTGTTTGTGGAATATGACTGAATTACACATCTAGCAAGTTGAAAAATTTTGAACTTTTTATTAATTATTTACTCACATTGATATTTATAAATCGCACTCTCATAAACTCATAATTTTCAGTTTTTATATTATGATGACAAGGTTAAAAAAGATCAAATGTTACTTTAATTCATCATCACAAATCTGCTAAAAACATCTTCATTTTGTTTTAAGTCTAATTAAAACAAAATTTTATCATAGTAGAACATGTTACTTATTTGTTTAATAAAAACAAAGGTAAGTAAAATTATTGTAAAATTGCAGAATAGCTTGTAAGATTATAGTATGGGTAAGTTGTGGTTTATGGTGAATTAAGGACTTTATAAGGCAGTTTTGGAATTGATAAAAATTCTAAGACACCCTAAATTAAGTTACAACAGGCAGGGGGAGAGAAAAGGGAGGTTAATCAGTTATCAGACCTAAGGTCCCAAACCAACAAAAGATGCTCACATTTCTGGTTGTATGTTGAAAGTGAATCAACTTCCAGTAGACTATTTCAGTTCTTATCCTGGAGAGAATATCCAACCACCAGATGCCACTGCATCCTGCTTATGCATGAATTCTGTGGACTACTGCCCACAACCAATCCAAAAGGAGCAAATACTTCTTCCATACAGACTATGCACCTATCCCAGAACTTCCTCTGTTTCACCTTCTTCCACTTCTTTTATCTAGAGCCAATGTGAATTCTTCCAAAATAACTTTCATCTTTCTTCTCCAAACTTATTGTCAACCCCAGAATGGCAGCCATGTTTGTCTTCTCCATGTAGTTTCACCACTGATGGTTTACATGCATGTCCCAGGAACTGGTCCTTTTCCTGGCTAGCAGATAGCTCAATAAACCCTTTCTTTCAGAAAAATGTTTGACCAAGATGGTTTTTGTGAAACAGAATCAACTTTTAAAATCATTTAAAACACTTTTTTTCCCTCAATTATAGAGCTAATGAAAATTTTTTTTTAAATGAAAATTTTTGTTTTATGATTCATTATAATTCAACTAGAGGCCTGGTGCACAGATTCATGTACCAGTGGGATTTCTCAGCTTGGCTTGCACCCTCTCACAATCTGGGACCCCTTGGGGGATGCACTAGTGTGCAAAGTGGCAGGCGGCTGGGAAGAAGCCCAAGCCTGGGCAGGGCGCTCATCTCCTCACTCCTGCTCATCCTGGCCCTGCTACACCTGCTATTGCTGCCACTCAGTAGTGCTCCCATGGAGGCAAGAGAGACATGCGCTGCTGCAGCTGCACTTGCCAGCATGAGCCTAGCTTCTGCATTGAGTGTCTGCCCTGTGGTGGTCAGTGTGTGTTATAGCTACCAATCAACTGGTCACTCAGTTGCCTAGGCTTTTATATATATATAGATATTCTTCTGTGACTGCTGAATTTTTATTGCTAGGCTTTCAAAAATACTGGTATTAACATTACATTTATCAGAGTCATGAGGTGAGAAAAGGCATCCAATTATGTCCTTAATTTTACTTAAGTTTACCAATGTGACTTTTAAAATAAATTGTTCAAACATTGGTGATATAATTATTTTAAAAAGTTAGAGCTGTGTACTCTATTTAGCAACCCAATGAAAGTTATTAAAATCAGAACATTCAAATATATTTATTTTTATCTTGAGTTTCTTGCACAGTATCTCATGCATACTAGACTCCAATAAATGGAGGATTAAATGATTAAATGAATGAATATGTTAGGTAACCTTTAAAACTGTTTTAATTTACAAGATCCATTCTTTGGCCATAAAGTGAAAGTGCAACTTTTTTTTTATTAAGAACATATATAGATCAAGCAATTTCTAAATTACCTTGCAGCTGAAATTTGCTTGCATATATAATTTGTGTAAAACAAATCTTTAGGAAACTCCAATTTGATAAGAGAGATAGCAAAGCAATACTCTGAATAAGATAGTCAATCTCCCAGCATTTTTACTCTCTGCTGGGAAATTTAGAACACAGTCTTAGAGTAACCTCAGGCTGATGCATTTACTTGTAAACACTTTGGCAACAAATAGTTTTATGATGAAGCTAGAATGTGAAAATGATTTGAAAATCCTAAAGTAATGGATAAGTACAAAGGTGTTTTCTTTTTTAATTAGAGTTGAAAGAAGCTTGTAAGCTTGATTCCTTCTTTAATTCACCCCAATTCAGAAAAATATAATGATGCTGCTCCCGGGGGTAGCTCTAGAGGGTCCTGCTCAGATCTCCTTTCAAGATAGAATTTGTTATTTAATTACAAGGAGAGCAGTTGGCAGCTTCCAACTACAGCACATTCAGTATCCACCACAGCATCAAGAGTCAATGCATACTCTTCCTGGGAAGCTCTCTGCCAATAACTAAGCATAGCAGAGCTACTAAAGTCTTGGTCATTTCCAAACAACTGCATCCTCTCTAATAACCATCCACTTAGCTGAGACTTTGTCAGACCGGAAGTAGTATCTGAGATGCCTAACTTTTCTTTCTACTCTCTTTCCTTCCACGAGTATCAGATTTTCTTAATAATATGAAGGGTTTCCCTGCTCAACCCTACTTCCTTTCCTTTCACCTTTCACTTTATCCTTCACAGGCATTATCTCCTCCACTCCTTCCTGAAAAAAAAAAGGAAAAAAACTTTCTATGTCTAACCTTTCCTCGGTGGTGTCTGCTTCCCGGAGGACTCAAACTGACATACTCCCCCTTCTGAACCATCTCATTCCATCTTCCACTCCATTTTATCAAGCCTTATAGTAATTGCTGAATTCCTCTCAGTGCTGGGCATGCTTTCTGTGGATAAGGCATGTGCCCTTGATGCTAAAAAAAGGTTCTTTGCAGAGTTGGGAGAAAGGAATGTGGAGGGCCAGCAGGCACTAGTCGCAACTGCCCAGAGATTCCTGGTAATCCTCTATGTATTTCTTGGTTCTCTCTAAGGAGCAAGCAGTCCTACAAACATTCAATTCACTTCCTCTCCTTAGGGAGAGTGGTGCTGAGTTGGGTCCTCCCTCTAAACAATGTTTTTCCTAGATTTTCAGGCATTCTGTGTTCCTTAGCCAATCACAACCTTTTCCCAGGCCAAGCTCTGCCCCTTCATGTATCATTTTGGCTTCTACTGTACATGCCTTAAGGTGGAAGCACCTCCCCCTGCACCATGTTTATTACTACTAGGCTTTAGCCCAACAGAAAAATTCCACATTCACCCTCCTCTTCTCCCGTAATAATCCTGGTTGCTGCCCAGTTGCTTCCTAGGGGAGACTCTTCCTGCTCTCCTGGAGGATAAAGTCCTGAGAGTGAGGATGCAGCCATCTCCTGAAATGTGTGAATAAGTCTATGAATGCTACAGCTTCCTAGTCAATCCAGCTCTTTGGAATGCTGTAATTTTCTAACGAAGCAGGTCCAATATCTGATTCAGTTTCCCATTTTATTAACCTTAATAGTTTATTATTCTCAATGTCTGGTTCCCTTTGCTCCCTTTCTTTATTAATAACTAGCTAACTACCTAGCTACCACAGTTGCCTAGAACTCTTACCTTCAAAGGATTCATGCTTGGTTAATGCTCTTCTGTTGCCATCTTGCAATTCTTAATAATTTTTAAACAGAGTACACCACATTAATTATTTTGCACTGAGTCCCCAAACTATGTAGCCAGTCCTTTCTGCATTAAAATTATTTTATAAGATTAAAACATAGTGTTTACTACTTTTGATGAATATCTTAGTTCTTTGAAACATTTGTTTCCTGTTGGTGTCTGATGTTGGCACTTCTTTTTTATTAAAGTTAGGAATGTCTTGCCATTTTGTACTCTGATTTGGGTGGTGGAGTGTTTGCATGTCTTCTTCCCTGAGATCACAGGTGAATCTATTCTTTATTGCATATAAAGTTATCAAGTAAACATACAGAAACATCTGTAAATATTTTCTGAATAATGACACGAAATCCCCTTAATATGAAAAGAGAGGGCACAGATTTAAGAGGGGCAAGCTTAGATGTGTGAATCTAAGCTTAATGCTTTAGAACTCTTCCATTCTTTCCCTCTTCCTCAGAGAGTAAATGGGGAGAACCTGTTTTCTAGCTAAAACTCAGTTTCTTCTAACTTAAATCCTCTCACTTCTTGAAACAGCTTATCTGAGCCCAGCTGGCATGGCTCAATGGTTGAGCATAAACCTATGAACCAGGAGGTCAGGGTTTGATTCTCAGTCAGGGTACATGCCCGGGTTGCAGGGTCCATCCCCAGTGAAGGGGGTGCAGGAGGCAGCTGATCAATGATGCTCTCTCAGCATTGATGTTTCTCTCTCTCCATCCTCCCTTTCTCTCTGAAATTAATAAAAATATATTTTAAAAAAGAAACAGCTCATTTGAAAGAAACTCTCACTCATTGAAAATTCTTTGTCTCCTCCCTCAGAGTTTACTTTGTCCTTTGGAAAGTAAAAGGACAGCTCTAAAAAACCTAAATAGCAAAAACACAAATTTATATGGGCCAGGCATTATGCTAATCATTTTACATTTAAAATTTTAATTATTCTTAATAAAAAGTCTATGAAGGAGTTACTACTGCTAATCTCTCAAAGGAATGAATTCTGGTTTAGAAATGTTAGACAATTATCAAATAGAGCAGAGTGGCACAACCTGAGACTAATTGCCCCAAGACCCAGGGAATTAACCAGTACCTTTTTATCTCAGACATACGTATTTACCTGACATTTCTTTAGCAAAATATACAGCTGTCTCCACAGATGTTTTTCTTTCTAAGCACAACTGGGGCGGGGGAGAGGGGAAATCTTGAAGCTGCCCATTGGAGTGCACATGAGCAAGAACGTAAGACAAATCTCAATTAGGAAATTTAAAAGAAAGGCATTAATTAATTGGGCAAGAGATATTTCCTACTTTCAGACCATCAAAAGCATGACAAATTTCCCTTGTGCTGCAAATTACCTGAGAGACTTATCTATGGAAGGCAGACCTAATCTCCACAAATGACCACAGTCCTGAGAGCTTCCAAAGCTGATAGGCAAAGATGGCTGAAATTCAAAGTAGACAATGCAGAATGTGCTGCATGAAGCTTTCAAAGTACAAATTAACTCATTTATCATATCTGTGATAATCAAAGTAGTATGTTTAGCCTTGTATACCATCTCTCATGCTTTCAATAAACCACATTTTAGCATCTTTTTGGAAGATTTTAACTAAAACTCATTCTTGATACTGAAACACATTTTGGTTGATGGGGTGTAACTGTTTTATTAGGCTTTGCAACTTGGCAGCTTGCCTCTTCGATTACACTTTTTAAGTAGGACACGCCTCTGAAAAAAAGCAAACCCTCCATCCTGTGTCCTGCAGTGGGATTAGATGTGCTGTGGTATCTCATTGAGGCACACTTCCTTAAGAGTGCGTTTTTGCGATGGTTACATTCTGTCATGTAGTGCTACCAATAATTACATTCTCTTTTCTGGTTCCTATAGGCCAGCTCTCTAAAATTAAGTTAGAATGTGCACATTTTTGTAAGTAGAACAGACTTGATTTAAATGGACCATAATAACTAATCATTTCTTCCTTAAAACATGCTGTGGTCTGCATAGACTCAGTGAAACCTCAGCAAAGGTGTTTCAAGTGTCATGATTATTTTGTTTTATTGTTATATAAAGAATCCCCAATTTGAATTGTTTTCTCCTTCTTCTTCTCCTTCTTCTTCTTCTTCTTCTTCTTCTTCTTCTTCTTCTTCTTCTTCT